>CM063507.1:65374889-65400312 GCA_032207245.1 Pardosa pseudoannulata | reverse complement strand
GATAGCATTTTTAAAATTAGTGAGACATTCTTGCGGAATCGGTTGAAATTCTCGAAGTATTATTGATTTAAGTTAAGCATAATCCTTTAGCTTATTTTCTTTGATATACAGTAAAACATTGTTCTTTCTCTCCTGACATGTTTATCGAAATTTCTGATTCAAATTCTTCTTTAACGTTTTTTGTGACAAATGCGCGTTTCAGAGATTGGAAAAATAAGTTATTTTCAGCTATGGGAAGGAAAGAGTTTTTATTTCAGCTACTCGTTAATGAAACACGTGTGACAGAGCATCCTCAAACATATCAGTTGTTTAGGTGGATATCGGACGCTTCCTTCACAGTGTTTCATCCCACTCACCTATTTATTAATTATCTCCCTTTTTAAAAATTAAAGTAATTATACATTTGTTTTTAATTTAATTTTTGGTGTATGAGTGATCGTTACCCAAATTTAAAACTGGTACTTCTGCACTGGGTGATAAAAGTGATTGTGCATAACATATTTTTTCTGCCTCTGAAGGCTTTTGTAAATTTGATATACTAGTAATTCGACGTTTTATGGTACTATAAAAACTGTGCTGTTTAGAAATCTTTTTGTTGTTAGATTCTTGTTTAGTACTTTCTATCGGTTCAAAATTAGCATTATTACATTTACTATATTTTTATAATTTAATTTTTTATGTATGAGTGATCGTTAAACAAATTTAAAACTGGGGATTCTGCACTGGGTGATAAAAGTGATTGTGCATAACATATTTTTTCTTCCTCTGAAGGCTTTTGTAAATCTTGATGTACTAGTAATTCGACGTTCTATGGTACTATAAAAACTTTGCTGTTTAGCAATCTTTTTGTCGCTAAGTTCTTGTTTAGTACTTTCTATCGGTTCAAAATTAGCATTATTACATTTACTAAAAGCATTTAATAAGTTATCAAAACTTTTTCTTCATTTTTTAAACTATTTTCATCATTTAGTTTTTCATCTATCATCTGTCTGATAATACTCCACTATTCTTTTAATGCAATTATATTTCATGAAGATGAAGCAGTAGTATTACTAGTAGAAGCTAATACTACTTCTACTTCATTTACTTCAGCAGAGATTTCCCTATTAGGGAATTTAATTCTTGCACATTCGTGGATATGCTTAAAATGTTATATTTGATAACATTGTAACGCTCCCCCTCTTTTCTTTGTGCGCTGTTATCGCGGGACCTGCCCGCCTACTGTACTGGTACAGGTATGTTCGATCCACGGTCACTGAGGATAATTTCACTAATTTAACATAATTAGTCCGGAAGTTTGGACGGACAAAACAAAAAAAAAAAGTAAATCATATAACATATTTCTCAGTCTCAGAGCCTGATGACAATAACTACATGACCGAGCGTTTCATGTCCGAGAAAAATAAAGTAATAAAGTTCTCTCCCTTCAATGCAGAGGGATGTGTGTCGGTCGCCGGCTCCAATCCAACTCCCCACTCTGAACTCCAACTGCTCTCTTGCAGATCTCTCCCTTCGTCGGGGGGGGGGTCTGGAAACTTGAGCCTTACCGCAAAAAGTACTCCTCCGAGGCCCTGCGGAAACATCCTTATCAGGCCCCCTTTTGCCGGCCGGCATCTTACTTTTCCTAAGAAACGTAGGGAGAAGGGGTCAAATGGGCTGTTTTGCCGATAGCGTGAAAGGCACACATAAGTCGTGGGTACAAAATTCATTACTAAGATTATCCAAACATGTGCAAGAAAATTCATGAATGCATATGTTGCATTCCTTACATGTAATCTGACACACTGGAATGCAAGTCTTATGTTCATAAAAAAAAAACTATAAAATAGTCACTATTTGCAGAGGACTTGACACCCCAGTTATCATCATCATTGATTTCAATATTCTCATTAGAAATTTCCTTTGCTTTTTCGGTGACTTTCTTTTTGTTGTTAGATTCTTGTTTAGTACTTTCTATCGGTTCAAAATTAGCATTATTACATTTACTAAGAGCTTTTAATAAGTTATCAAAACTTTTGCTTAAAAAATTTTCTTCGTCATTTTTTAAACTATTTTCATCATTTAGTTTTTCATCTATCATCTGTCTGATAATGCTCCACTTTTCTTTTAATGCAATTTTATTTCATGAAGATGAAGCTGTAGTATTACTAGTAGAAGCTAATACTACTACTTCATTTACTTCAGAGATATCCGTACAACAGTTTCCCTATTAGGGAATTTAATTGTTGCACATGCGTGGATATGCTTACAAATGTTATATTTAATAAGATTATCCAAACATGTGCAAGAAAGCTGATGAATACATTGTTGCATTCCTTACATGTAATCTGACACACTGGAATGCAAGTCTTATGTTCATAAAAAATTATAAAATAATCACTATTTACAGAGGACTTGACACCCCCGTTTTCATCATTGACTTCAATATTCTGATTTGCTTTTTTGGTGACTTTCTATAATTTTGTTTTTTTCCAGAGGGTATCTGTTTAACTAATTTAGTAATTCTTTCGAAAATTTTATCTCTACTGAAATTTAGAGGGGCATTAATCGTTCGACACGTTTTACTTTTCCCCCCTTCTAAATACTGATATTTTAGAATCTTGTGAAGGGACTCCAAATACATATTAGTATAGAAACCCAGATGGTGCCTAAAACAAAGTGTTTACATATGTAGCCTTTGAGAATAAATTCTTTGAAAATAGTCAGCAAATGACTGGGTATCAATGTGAGCTTTTAATTGCACAACGAAATTTGACAAGAAATCAGTAAATTTTATTTTGTCAAATTCTTCAATTAAAACCCTTAGGGTCTTGTATACCAAAGACTCTTTTTCTTTGTTGTTAATTTTTATCAGGTTATGCCTCCAACTGCCAGTTGCATAACAACTGGTATTCTGTAGGTGCCATTACATTTTCCCATGCTTTATAAAAAGAGGGAGCATCATCAGACATAAACACTTTCGGATTGATAATATCTACATTCTGTTTAACAGCGTCAAAAAAGACTGACTCAGCCGTCTCATCAGTCTTGTTTGAAATACAAAATGCAACTGGGCACCCAGCAGCAAACTGATCGACAACTAGAAGTGAAGTCAAAGAAAAATCATAACTGTTTGTGCCATGTGTGCTGTCGATACATATATTATCCTTACTAAATTATTTTATCATTGTTTTTTGGAATTCTGTCATAATGACAAGCATAAACTCGTCTTTAGAAAGGATATTATGCTCATACTCCCTACTTTTTAAAAAAAGCAACAGTTGAGTCAATCCCTAAGGATTTCATATCTTGAACCCACGAAGTCACACTAAATGCATCATTATCGTGCAATTTTTCTGTATGAGACACCCTGAACTGATGTGCTATATTGTGAATATGTTTGCGAATTAAGAGATGTATTATTTCTAATTCCGTTCCATTGACAGAATTTCGAACGTCATCCAATATTCTGTCCGATGAGATGCCTTGTTTTATTTTATCTGTAAAAATAATAAAAACATGAAATAAGTACTAAAAATAATTTGATTTTAAAAGATATTAAGCACTGCTTTAGAGTGCTTTCCCACTGACTGACATGACAGCAATAAATCTTAAAGGACTGTTGCTGTCCGACATCAGCGAATGTAAAATGCAGAGATGCTCGCTTTCCTATTATTAATTACATGTTGTACAGGTTGCGTGTAATCTTGATCAATAAATCAACATCCAGCCAATTAAAAAAACTTCACTTATTATTTGCATATAAAAAATATTTAACAAAACTGCGTGGAAAGGAAATTCATGCAACATCGCATGTGCCAAAAGCATCGACTGCCAACCACGCTTCGCTCAAAAAAAGTAAACACAGTTAACACCCGGTTATAGTTACAAAAACTCCAAACAACTGAAAAATCGATATTTTACATTAAAACAATTTTATAACATCTGTTTTAAATATGAATAAATGACTAAAAGAATATTAATAAGTAATTTGAAAATATTATTCCACTTTCTATTTGAATCGATTCTTCACCATTCAGTTACATCCTGAGCTATCCACGATGTGCCGTCATCTAGGTAATAGCAGAGGAAATATTTTTACTTGCGAAAATAATTTACATTGATGATTATGATTTAACTTTATAAATATATACTATCTACTACATAACTCCCTCACCAGTAACTAAGTTACGAGGTTAGCTCTCTTACTCTAATTTTCTTATTTTTATTTGATTTTACAGTAATAAAGTCAGTCTTTACGTTAATATTACTCTCTCATCGGAATATTCAAGTTTATGCTTAGGAGCACGTGGTGTAACAGATTTATAATTAGCACTCAATTTATAAAGCGTAAAAATACCATAACAGTTCAAAATAACACTAATAACAATGTCATCAGTTAAATCGTCAGCCAGTAAACTACATAAATTAGACCATTTACCGCTTATTAGTGCACGTTCAAAGACCGCATTCTGGCCGCACCTAATCAGGTTTGCTATTCTGTCGATGATCTCAATAACTTGCACAATTTCGTCACCATTAGTCTTGCGATGTCCAAGTCCAGGGTCAGAGTTCGAAAAAAAAATGCAATGTGCAAAAAGCAACACAAGTCTTTAAAAAGACTGTTTTTAGCCTTAAAAAAGACTTGTGAGAATACGCAAGGTAGTCTCGAAATAAAGCCCGTGGTTAGCTCAGAGCAAGTAACGCACGTTCGCACTGCACGGAGGCAGGAAGGGGAAATAAATCAGTGTGTGGTAAAAAATGAAGTGTGAAGCGCTTCTTCACTGGAACACTGGAAGAAATTCTATAATTCATGGGTGTGAATTGGTTAATGATATAAGAATAAGTTATTTTCCTATAAATTTTATTAATGTTGATATAATTAATCTTTGTAATTCTCCTAAGTCTCAATCTGGTTTGTGTGCTATTATGGAATTTTTTGTTGAAAAATCCTTGATTTGAAAATGTAATTTTTGTTTTATGATTTTATGTTTTATTAATGTAATGGAGTATTTATTGTTATCTTGGTTCTGGCTTGTTGTTCATGTAATGTTTGTACTTTTTGCTATTATCTCAACTTGTCTCAATAAAAAAAAAATAATAATAATAATAAAAAAAAAAAAATCCAGACCAAAGTCTTTCCGAATACTTTCGCGTTTTTAGTACAGTGCTTAAACTCTCCAGTTAGGTTATTTTAATAATTTTTGTTATATTTTTAGTGTTCCTTAAGTTCTGTGCAGGGTTGCTGTCCTGATGATTTATTATTCCCCCGTATGGCGAAAGCTGGGTCGGGTGTAGAAGTTACTTACTCCCGGTAATGAACATAGATATGTAATCAACATTGCTCAAATCTTTGGCTGGCAATTAAGTAATAATTATAGAAAAGAAAAGAGGAGATGAGAGGAAGGGAAAGAAAAAAGAAAACACAAAACATAAACACAAGACAATAGTTAACATAGTATACAATTGCAAAACAATATCAACATTGCCCTTTTTTTCCCACTCTGATTTAACTCTTTACAATAAGTGAGCACATTACAATACATAATTACAATAATATCGACACAAGAGAGTGATATGACATACAAAAATTATAATAATAGAGTTTCAGAGGGTTTTAATTTTTTTTTTTTTGGGGGGGGGAGCAAGAGGATATTTACAACATGGAAAAGAAAAGAGAGGAGATACAATTAAAACTGTGGGCGAAAACCCAACAGAAAATAAGAGGCTCTGGGCCGACGGCAGTTATCAGTAATTCAAAAGGGTAAAAAACGGGGAGGTTGATTTAGTGAGAGATGTTTGGAAGCAGGCTGCCAAACTGTTTTGACAGCAAATTCGAAATCCCAAGCGCTTTTGCCGTTTCAGATTTATCTAATTTTTCACATAAATCACAAATATTAGTTAATAATTTTTCGATTTTAATTAATTGATCAATAGTAGAGAGATCATTTATTGAGGTAACATTATTAGTATTATCAATATAATTACACTTAGGATTTTGGTTACTAAAGTCAGTAGTATTAACATTATTAGACACAATATTATTATCCACAATATTTTCATCATCAACATCAACAGTATTATTATTATTATTTATAATAGGCTGAGAATTCCTAATTAACGTTTTTCTGGCTGCCTGAGCATAAGATTTAATTGAATTATCGTTATTAGTATCAATTGGGTTATCATCATAAGCACTTATATTATCATTCATTAGTTTCTTTTTTTCCTAAGTCTTTAATTATTTTTAACTCTTTCTTCTTTGCTTTAATTGCAAGGGGGTGTTTTGGACACCCTTTATAGTTTGCTGGATGCTCCCCATTACAGTTCGCACATATGCACTTCCTTACTTTTGTTATACAAGTTAATGCGATGATTCCCAGCACATTTGAGGCACTTGGGATCTAAAGTACACAGTTGTGAAGAATGGTTGAAATGTAGACAATTGTAGCACTGTTTAATGCCTCTAAATTTATAGGCTTCATCCACAACTATAAAATTAAGGAAAGTTTTAATGCTATAGATTTTTTTATTAAATTCATTTGGTGCCAAATGAACTTGGAATATTGGTAGCAGGGATTTATCTCGGAACCTCCTAAGCTGAGCAACTTTCACTATATCATATCCTAATTTAATTAATTCATTTTTTACTTCGTCGACTGAGATTTCTGATGGGATTCCTTTTATAACAATTTTGAATGGTTTCGATCCTTGCGGACTAATAGCGAAACTTTTAATTTGGTTATCGATCAGAATTATTTGTACTATTCTAAATTGTTCCAAATTTTGGGGGTATATTTTGACAAATTTTCCATAATAGGGAGTTCAGTTTCTAATTTGATATTATTAATTACATTCCTCCACTTAAAATCACTGTCTTTTTGTATCCAAAATGGGTCAATTCTCTTTTTCTTACCGTTACTTTTATTAGTATTATTAGAAGCATTAACATTAACAGAAGGAGTGTTATTAGTAGCCGTATTGTTATCAACATCCATAAACTCTTCTAATACAGTAAAACTATTACTAACAGAAACAGGAGTTATAGACTTATTATTCTTATTATCCCTTAATTTCTTACTTCTAGATTTTTTTACAGGTTTAAAGCCATTATTTTTAACTATTATTTTCATCCTCAGAACATTCCAATTTATGTTTACTATTACGAGCATCATTAATAACATTACTAGCAGACATAAAAGTATCATTATAAGGCTTAATTTTTATGAAGGCATTCTCAATAACATTAAGTACAACATTATCAGTCAAATCGTCAGCCAAAAGAGGAGAGCAATGAGACCGCATACCTTTGATTTGAAGGATTTCATTCGCAGCATCGATATCAGCGTTAATCCAGGAAACCATGTGTTCGAAGACCTTTGAAGTAAGTTCAAGCTTGTCCCAGTTAGGAATTTCATTTTTTGTGCACGACGAGTCGCCACCGGGTTAGTCGCACAGGAGTTACAGCAGTACGAGAAATTTGGGAACAGATGCATTATAGACGACGGTCCCGCCTTCCATGTTTTTTTTGGCGACCAACAGAAAAACGCGTGATTTGAAAAATCGGCAAGTAGAAAAACATGGCGGCGGTCACGGGGCATATTTGAAACACAACATTAACAAAACTAAACTTTAAAAGGAAAAACAGATTAACAATTTAAAGCATTATTAAAATAAAATTAGTATAATAATCATCATTTTTACGTTATTTAAAAAATAAATAACAGATTAGTAATATTTATGATATGTGTCAACAGAATAAATACAATATATAGCATTTTAATAAGCACTAATATTATGAAAATTCTAACATGTGAGGGGGGAGTTCCCCCCTCAACCCTCCCTTGTAATAAAAGAAATGCAAAATAAACAATAACACTTTTTAACACTTTCAAAACAGAAATAATTGATACTTTTTAACAATTTCAAAACCGAAATAACTTCACCCGTCAAAACTAAATCCCAGAAAATGATAGGAACAAAAATAAAATGTTCCAAACCAAAACATCTTGTTTGATTTAGAATAAAAATAGTAAAAACCGAAATAAGTACACCCACCATAACTAAAATACTAAATACCAAAAAATTATAACAAATAAAAAAAATAAAACCTGATCTAGGTGAATGTAAACCAAAAGAGCAGCTAAGATGCAAATTCTGGAAACACCCGCCATAACTAAACTTACCTAACTTGGTGACACCTTACCACTCCGCGTCTGGAACGAAAAGGATATTAAGAACAACAAATTTTCATATAGTGCCGGGTAATGACGTCAAAAATCACGTGCACCAATAGGATGCATTGCACTGGATATCGCACTGGAGCTTCATTTACTGGCTTTCCTGGACCTAGCCCTCTAAGCCAGTATACTGGAACACATGGACATGAGAAATAACAATAAATGCAACACGAAAGTAGGGACAGGAGTACTAACAGTATCTTTTTTAAGGGCACAAAATGAAAGAGGAGATAAGAATACTGCAAGAAAAGCAACGAATTCACAGGAGGATCCTGCTTGGGGAAGGGAGAAATTTCATTGGATCTTGCGAGCCAATGAAATTGTTGCAATTGTTGTAGGGCCCATGAGGGAGAAATCCACGCGAAACGAGTGGATCAGGTTGGCCAATTTTGGGTGCTTACACTTCCGCTAGAAAATTGCCTGGCTCAATGGCGCCATCTATTAACTAATATATCAACTACTACTACTACTCAATTAATTGGACAGTTATTTTATTAACGTTTTTGACAATATTTTCAGTCAATTTTCTCTTTATTTAAATTGTATTTAATTTTTTACCTTTATTTCTGTTAGTTTTTGTCGTTTTAAGTTTATAAAATTAGATTCTGGTAAGAAATGAGCTTGAGAAGTGCTAGTATTTCTAATATTTTGTAATAAATTTATTAATTTTAATATTTATTATTATTTTTATAATTTAATATTTTTTTTTTACATTCTTGACAATTTTTAAAATTGATTTTATTTTTAACTGTCAATTTTTCTATCTTTTCTTTATTATTTTAAAATCAAATTTTGATATTATAAACTTTATACCTCAAGCTGTCTATAATGGGCAGTAAAGAGCCTGATTTTTTAAGATAAAAACATTTAAAAAAAAAATGTTATAATATAATAATTTTGGAACTTACATTTTTCTGTCAAAGAATGTTCATAACTCTAAATTTTACTATTCTTCTAAAAAGTATACAGCAATATTGAATAATTATTTCACTTAATAAAGAGTAAAGGAGAATATATTAATATTCTTTGATATAGAAATATAAGCTTCTAAAGTAGTATATGGACATTTCAATAAGTAATTTTCTTATGCTTAAATCAGGCTATTTACTATCCATTACAATAAACTGAGAACAAACATTGTCTGAATAATGTAATGGGATTGCATAGTAAAAGATCATACAAATAAAAACAAATAAATCTTATTTATTTGAGCTGCTATAGGTATGATCAAATTCTGTGTTTATGGATGTAATTTCAGTGTGATTTAACAGTAATCCTTCTTTGATATTTATAATTTCTTTTGCTGTTGGATTTTTCAAACTGCTTCTACTACATCTTTTCTTTTGAGTGGAGAAATATCGATTTTGTTTTAGGATTCTCTGTTTAACATTTACAGATGAAGATTTACAGGTTTCCTTATTTTAATAGTTTTGAAATTTTCTTTGTTTGAATAGCAAACATTTAGCATAGCATTTAGATATTTATCAATCTTTTTTCCTTCTTCATCTGTAAAATGACATTCATTGACGAATGAAGAAATATTATTCAATTTGTTTAGACGAGATGTACGTTGTTCTTCAGACTTAGAGGTACTGGACAAAACTTGTAATGTCTCATTTAAAATATTTTGATAGTACTCATTTTCATTTTCTTGTTTTTGTTCTGTATGCACTGCTTCATTTGAAAGTAATTGGGCCACAGCATGGATATGCTTACATATATTCCCCCTGACTAGGTTATCCACACATGCACATATAAATGTGTGTATGCAAATTCTGCAAGCAATACATTTTATATGGCATAACCTATTGCATTCTTCTTTTTTCCTACATACAATGTAATTACCGCATGTCGATTCAATCCGCCACTCATTATTTGAAATTTTTTCGATCTGATCACTTTTAAATTGTAGACCTAACTTGTGGCTGTTTACTATTCTAAATATTTTATCTGATGTAATATTTCTCTTAGTTATCTTTATTAAACGTTGAAATATTAAGTCTCTTACCAGTTTTAAAAGACCATTAATGGCAATGTCTAACCTTTTAACCTTTTTCCCATCGAAGTATGGGTATTTAATTTTTTTATGTAAAGATTCTAAATACATATTTGTATTTATTCCCAGTCCTTTCCTGTAACAGTATGCCCATTTTTTCGGTCTCAAACTATAATTTTGCTGGAAATATTACTTAAATAGGTTTTTAGTTAATAGATGGCGCTAGTGAGCCAGACAATTTTCTAGCGGAAGTGTAAGCACCCAAAATTGGCTAACCTGATCCACTGGTCACGCGAAGATAGCTCAGAAGCTAGTGAGACAGCCATTAAGGTGCAAAAGTACTGAGTAATTCGGTGCGACTAATGAAAAACATTAGCGCTTGATCTTTAGAACTACACTTTTTCATTCCGTCTCTAATATCAGCTAATTTACTAGCAAGTTCGCTGAAATGGCTGATGCCTAACATATTTTTAATTTCACCTATAATACTGTTAATTTCGCTTATACCTTCAAGTTGATTTTGGTTGGGGTTATTTCTTCTATATTGAGTGTTGGCGGTTCTAATTACGGCTTCCGTACAGACGGAATCTACTTTAGTGGGTTGATTAGAATTATCTACTTGGCTGGGGGCATTATTAATAACCCTGGCTTAAGTTCTGCGATGGTTATTATTATTTATATAGGTTTGATTAATTTTTGGTTTGGGGAATTTAGGGCAGCCTCTATAGCTAGCTACATGCTGTCCTCCGCAGTTGCAGCATTTCAGTTGTTCAGGCTCAAGGTTTTCACCGTTCTCGCAGTCTTTGCTCATATGAGGTCCAGCGCACTTAACGCATCATGCTTTCATTATGCAATGCTCGCTATGGTGATGAAAGTACTGACATATGTGGCATTGCATGATATTGAAGGGGGAACGATAGTTTTCTATGGTTATTTTAAAATGAAGAAGCTGGTCTAAGTTAATTATATCGTTACTACTGGGGATTGGGGAGAGGTGAATTAAGAATAAGGGAAGTTTTAGGTTAGTTCTTCGACTTATCATCTGTAAGCACTTAAGTATTTGGAAACCATATTTCTCAGTTAGGATTTCGACAATTTCGTCAGTAGTAGTGTCAATTGGGAGGCCTCTAATGACTTTTTTCAAAGGTCTGCTTTGTCCCAGTGGGAGAATATATCCTTCAATATCTTTTTCCTTCAAAAATTTAGTAATCTTCCTGTGGTCCTCTGCCGTTTCCGGGAAAATTTTGATGAAATTACCGCTGATTTTCGCATGGAATTTCGTATTAGCTTTTTCCAAGTCATTTAGGGTAGTTCTATAGTTTTCCAACTTAACAGTAATGTGTTTAATTTTTATTACTTTTTCCTGGTTATTATCGTTTACTTTATCATTAGTTAAGTCATTTCCGTTAGATTGTTGTTGATTGAAAATAGTGAACCTATTTCCTATATTAATATTAGCTGGAGTATTGCTTTTATCTAATGACCTTTTGGCCGTTAATCTAGATGAGGGAGTTATAAATTCATCGTTAGATCTTTGCTTTTTAGGGGGGTTATCATTAAGTTTCATTCGATTGTATTATTATTAAAACTCATACCTTTCTGGATATAATTGTTGAGTCGAGGTTGCATCCGGAGTAATGCAGAAATTTTTCTGGGTTCAACGCCTTGTCTGAGGATCTTGATCAAATCTTGCTCCATAGGGTTCCAGTCAATTCCATCCTGGGAAGTTCCGGGGGCCGTTGTCGTATCCATTTCCATCTTGTTACTACTATCGATTTTAGGTAAATTATTAGCTTTATCCAGATTTAATCCAGATGGATAATCACTGGGAAGCGTGCGCATACGGCTATTTTGTGACAGGTGCAAGTCAACAGGCCCCCACAAGCACAAACAGTCAGTATTCGCTGAGAGTCAGAGGGGAGCTGTTCAACGTCTGTCCACGATGGGAGCAGAGGGAGAACTGTGCAGGCCTAACTCATAGGATGCAAGAACATATCGGATCTTCCATATCCCCCAACCAAAGTTAGGGTATATACAGTAACCCAGTCATCGCCCCATAAAATCGCCAAGTTTAGCGAGAAAAAAAAAAAAAACAAAAAAAAAAAAAAAACACGGCGTCTATAATGCATCTGTACCGAAATCTGAAAAAAAGAAAAAAAAAATTTAAGACAAATGACGAGAAACAGCAAATTTATTCCGTCTGGAAGTCCGCGAGCATGCGCACATAGCTGGGGACTGATTCACCGTGCAGCAGCTCAGTATGTAAAAAAGAATCGAATTTAAGTTGATAAGGAATGGTAAAAGGCGCGTGATGATCGACGCTTTATTTAACATTGTTGCTTTTCCAGTATTTTCTATCGAGCTGCTATTATAGTTTTTCATGTATAAACAGGAAATAACAATTAAGGCTTGAAAGTACTGACGCAGTAACCATTCTAATACATTTTGTTGTAATATGGTAGTAATAACGTAAGAACGGTGCTAATGTGTACCTTATGGTGTTTTATTTCCGTAGTGATCAAAATTCTTTGTATAAATTATCAGTTTTATTTTAAGTAGAAACAAGATTATTTGATAATTCACGTTTTTAAAGTTTTAAAATCTTATTAATTTTTCTATTTACGTTTTAAGGATATTCAGTATACTCTGAAAAAATACTGTTTATCATTCCCCATTTAATCGATGATCAGCTTATAGCTCTAAATAACCTCTCTGCTAGATGTGGTTGTTCAAGGTTTGTTTTTCTATACAATCGGTAAAAATTTTAATGTGCGTATTTTAGACATAATTAGAATTTTTAAAGAGTGCTCATTTGAAATTAAATTGTTAGAAGGTAATGTGATGTAAAACCAATTAAAAAGTGTGTACTTTCTAGAGTAGTGAACTTTTTAGTAAATAGTCAATTGTGTAGATTAGGTAAAAATAAATAAAAACAAATTTTAAGTTGCTCAAAAATTTAGGGAATAAATTTAATATTCAGATGAACTTGTTGATTATGTTACATTTTCTCCAATTATGAAATTAACCTGTAAGTAGCTTCATTCATTTTCACACATTGTTTTGATTTTATGACATTAACTGCTGAAAAGTGAGATTCACATACATTCTTTGAACTTTACCATTTAAAGATGAGTAATCACCTTTCACTGTCACTTTTCAAACTACTATTTTTTTTTCAATGATTTGTCATAATACTCAGATTTATTTGTTGTGCTGCAGTAATCAGTATCTGTAAATAGATTTTAATTCCTTTATACCATCGGTCGGGGAACTTTCTTAATCATTACCCCAAAATATTTTTGTGTAAGTTGATATTACCCCATGGCGAAGAGAAAAAAAAAAGTCTCTTTTTAGCATCTTTTATATTATAGCCCCCCCTCCCCCATGATAATTTTGAAAAGAAAACAACTAAAAATTTTATTTAAACTTCATTTATTCAATTTATCAATGTAATACCTAGTAATCCATAACGGTATTGTAACAAATTATAATAATAATAATAATAATAAAAACAATAATTAGAATTGAAAAAATTGAAAAAAAAAGAATAATTGAAAAATTTTTTAAATCAGCAACTAACTAATAAAAACTCGCTTGTCACTTTATTTGTACTCAATTTAAAGTAAAATAAAATGTGCTTTATTGCGAAAAGAGAACACTTTAGTGGTGGGTAGTGAGACGGCGAGAAGATTTTAGTGTAGTGGGTAGTGAGATGGCGTGGCCTGCATATGTCGCTAAATTGTTTAAGTTGAAAAAAATACTAACAAGTTTATAAAATAGCAAATTAAAAATATATACTTTTTAATCAAAAAGTTTCATTTTTACCCCCAAAAATTTCATTTTTATCCCACTTGGGGTAATTTACCCCGGTTCCCCGACCGCTGCTTTATACCATTTCTCATATGCTCCGCAATCTTTGTTTTAAAAAGTTTTTTTAGAAAAATACTATTTTGACTCTGTTTTATCCAGCAGATCCTTTTTGTAATATTCAGTCTAAGTAAATATTCAACTAGAAGTTACTATCGTCTAAAACTTTTGCCATGTGATGCAATACATTTTGTTTTAGATTCTCTAAAAGTAATTATATTTATTTATTATTTTACATATCTTTAAATGTAATTTTTGTATATATTTAAGAAATGTTAAAATTTTTACCAGTATATTCATAGTTTCCGCACACCTGGAAAGTCATGGATTTAGACAATGGATTAATTTTATCATGGAAAGTCTCGATTTTTCAAGTAAAATGAGTAAAAGTCACGGATCCGCTAAACTACCGATTAAAAAAAATGTATTGAATTGTTGAATTCTATTTATACTTGTCATTTAGCTGAAGTTACTGAGTTTGGTATTTATGTATTATCCTATTCACCATATTGTCAAATAAAATTTGTTAAGCAGGAAAGCTTAATGGGTGGTTTAAATGTATATTATTCTGGTTTTTTCTTAAATTGTAGATTAAAATTTTATTAATATAATAATTAATATTTTTGCACAAAATATAAGTTTATCTCTAGGGATACTGTATATAAACATTATAGGGTTATATTTGGCTATTATTGATGGTCATCTAGATAATACCAAAGTACCCTGAATTCAAATTGGAACCATTTTGATTGAAAAATTTCTATATGATTAAACTTAGGTATGTAGATACAACAATTTATTTTTATGTATGTGAGTTTATTAACACTTATAAAGTAAATTTATAGTTTTTTTATGATAAAATTCCTGTAATTTCTCTAAAAGCATATGTTTTATTTGTATGTGCATCAGAAGTTTTACTTATATATACTTTAACGGAACCCTTTTAAAGTCATGGAAAATGATCTGCGAAATCAGGGAAAGTCATGGATTTGAAAATTTTTATTTTGGCAGATACCCTGTATATTCCATTAATTTCTTTTAATAAGGATAGTGGATATGAATATCAAAAGAAATTTTACACTTCTTTTGAGGTAATCTACATTGTTAAAAAAATATATATAAGAATTTCTGAAATGTAATTTATAATTTTATTTTTTATAAATTTTCTAATTCCAAATCCATTTGATCCTTTAGGTTCAAATTCTTTTGATGTCATAGATATTTGTAGCCTTTTAGAATTAGCTTCAAGCAGTAAGGTCTGTTGGTTTTTGTGTAGTAGAAACTTTTAAAGAGAGTTACCTGGCAAATTGAAAAATATGACGCTCAAACCTTAGAATGACAAACTTCTAAAACAATTTGGTTAATCTAAAAGGATGATTACCAGACAAAATTTTCAAGTCTAGTCAGGGAACTTTCTCATCTTTAAAAGGTAAAATAGCAAAGGAGTGAAAAGTTTTTTTTCTGCTCATAAAATGTTTGCTAACATTCTGGCTAGCAATTGCAACAAAATTTGCTTTTACAGAAACCTCACTGCAGTGCTCCAAATTGTTTCATTCCTTTCTATTTCAATCATGATAAGCTTACTAACTACTGAACTTGGTGTTTTAACAGATATTATCTGTACTTTAATGAGTTTATCAACCTTAATTAAAACACAGAATTCGGTACTTGGGAAAATATTGTAAAAAATTAATTTACAATGCAATTTTCTAAATTTCTCCATTTATTATGTGCTATTATATTTGAGCTAATCAGATATACATCCTTATTAGATTGAATGTATCATTGGTATGTCATATACAGAAAGTTAATGGGGGAAAATTAGTAGCCAGCCAAGCATATCACCATGATCAGGAGATTAATTTTATCCTGACCATTGGTGAATATCCAACTAGCAAAGAGTCAAAAGATTTTCAGTAATGTATACAATTCATTTGCAGATAAACTGTTAATAGTCATCATTAAAAAAAATAGAATAGCTATTAATAGCCATTAAAACAGGTATTTTTATGTCGCAGATAAATGAAAACCATAGCAATTTTTAACAAGGTAATCAATAGCTGAATATATTTATTCTCTATGAACCAATATAAACACAGAACATAGATATGTGTATAAACAAGTATTTTTTCAAATACATCTAAATACAAAGAAAAATAAACTAAAACAAAATTATCTCATGATATGAGGTTACTGCACTTTTCTCTGACCCCTGAATCTACATATATGGCAATAACAAAATATGATTGCCAGACAAAATTTTTAAGTCTAAATTTGATGTGAGAGAATTATATCAGGGAAGGAGTTTTTCATCTTTAAAATAAGGTGAAATGGTAAAGGAGTGATAAGTTTTTTTTCCACACATTAAAAGGATGGATTGCTGCCATTCTGGCTAGCAATTGCAACAAAATTTGCTTATGCAGAAACTTGACTGCAGTGCTTCAATTAATTTTCACTTCATTCTGTTCAAAGCAAGATAAACATGCTACATACAGAACCTGGTGTATTGATTTCTTTACTTTAATCAGTTTATCAACTTTAATTTAAAACTCAGAATTTAGTTTGGTATTTGAAGAATTTTTGTTTAAAATTAAACTTTACATTGCAATTTTCCAAATTTCTTCATTTATTATTTGCTTTTATATATGAGCAAATCAGATAGAAATTTTAAACAATGTACTAAAAGATATTTGAGAAATCATCTTTTAGAAAAATTTTGGACTTCTACATGTGATTCAAAAATAAGCTTTGCTACTAACAATTTTAATAATCCTTTTGTCTATGAATGAAACATAATGAATTATTTCTGTAAACTCTGAAAGAAACCCACTATGTTTTTCAAGTGAATCTACTCTACGAATCATTGGATATATTAAGGTTAGACCCATTTGGGGGGTTTCTGATCAATATTCAGTTTGTGTGGCACATAAATTCTTTAGCTTTTACTGTTTTGGAAATAATGGTAAACTTTTTCAGTTGGGGTGCAATGTAGCAGGCCTCCTCGTGGTGCACCCTGGGTAATGCTAAATCTGCTACAAGTTTGTTTTTTTCTCCATACTTTTGGAAAAGACTTCTCCAAGTACATGTTTAGTAAAAAATTAATATTGTCTTTCAGTTATGTGCCAAGTTAATACACCATGAAGGGAAGAATATATCTGAGTGATTTTATATTTCTGTGCCTCATTCCTTAATCTCCAAACGACTTCTTTTTTGCAATGCTTTGTACTTTTTAAACTGTTTTGAATTGAATTTGTGTGGCTACATCTCATTCCTCAAATTCATGAGAGATTTATGAGCTAATGTAATTATTTTGGTTGATTTAGTGGAAAATAAAATACATAAGATTCATTTTGGTTAAATAAATAAAAATAGCTTACATACCCGGTTTTGAAAAAACCCAGAATTTTTTTAAAAGCCTAGCCCACTATCTAAAATTCATGTTTTTGATGGAAAACCTGGGTTTTATTGGGGTTTTTTTCGGAAATTTAAATCTTGGTTTTGTTTTATTAACTGTTGTACCTGTTTTGGTCTAAAAGTCTCCTAATATCTTTTACTGGGTGGTTTATATTCCGGTCATAATATCTCAATCATGTGCTTGAAGTTATCAAGTTCAGCTGCATAAAAGAACATTGATACTGCTTGGTCAATGCTTCTTTTTTGTTCTTTAGTTGTCTTGACCACATAATCAGTGATTGAACGCTGCATACTCCCAGCAGATGAAACAGATAAGGAAGTCGAAGGAATTGCAGTGTTAAAAGAAGACCCGCTAGCACAAAAGAATGAGGTTTCTATTTCTTGTACTTGTTGAGATTTCAGAAAAGGACTTAATTTTTATTGAGCATCTTTTTAGGTTTGGCTGGAATTTACTTTAGATGAGCTTTTAGTCTTTCTATTTTGCAGCACAATGATTACACTTACATTTTGTGTCACCATTAATTTTTGTCACTTCTAACCACTCGCCATTTTTCTCCCACTTCCTTGTATAATAATCAAAGGTTTTATCACTTTCATTCGAAAAATATTCTCTTAGTTAATGTGCTTAATGCTACTCCTCATCAAAATATTTTTAGGTTTTTAAAGCATATTGGTTTTTATTCACGTATTTGATTTTCCTCTACCCTTTTCTTTGGTGTGTATTTTTGGGGTACAATTTTTATTTTTATACACCTTTGTTTTTATCTACTTCCATGTTTTTTATAAGCATTCTTTTTAAGCTTGTGTTGTTCAATTTGCCTTGTCTTTTTACAACTGGTTTCATCTTCTTTATACATTTTACAATGTATGAGTTTATATTCTTTACCCTGTGTTTGCTACAATACGTCCTTGGTGGATTCAGTGCCATAAATCAACAAATAACCAACTCACTTCCTTGTACTTTTGGCATATTTTTTTTTTTAATCAATACTATTTTACTTTTTTTTAGCCAGATTAAGAACTTGAGTTACAGCTTTAATATGACAGAATAATTAACTGGAAAACTATTTTAACATAGAACAATATCACTTTGAGTTTCTTTTAATAGCACTAGTAAACTATAGCCATAACACTGGTTTGGTTTCTGAATACAGGCTACTAGCAAATAGATCACCTTTGTGCATATTAGTCAAACATAGGACCAATTAGCACACACACACATACACAAAAAAAAGGGGGAAATCCCCACTAATTTGACCTATTGGAGCAAAGTGTTGCTAGATGCCCAATTTCTGCATCAAATTGAATTTAAATTTTTAAATATATTGTACGTCATGTTCAATTAATTCAAACTAACAAATTTTCACACAAAATTAATGATATACACAAAGCAGAAAATTGATTACTTTTGACTTCTTTTAAAAATGCAAAAATGTTACTTTTTTAATTAAAGAAAAATGAATTAATTATTCTTTGTTTTGGTTTTCAAAAATTTTAATTTTATAGTTTGATAATGGAATCTTTACACAATTTAAAAGTTTTAATAACACATACTAATGACTTAAATTTTTTAAAAATGAACTAAACGTATTTTGTCCTTAAATACCCATTTAAGAAATTATCTAAAAGTGTAAAATTGTTCTCAAAGGACAATATGAAAATTCAGGCCCTGGTCTGGTAATAACAGTAATTATAATAATCAATCTTGCATAATAATTATTTACATTTTGCAAAAACCTACTTTACAAAATAATGGGATTTTTCAAGTTGGCCCACCTGAAAAAATCCGGGTGGGTTTTTTTCGACGGAGCCCATTTTGGCAAACCCTGTTACATACTGCAACATGTTCAAAAAAAAAAAAAAAAAAAAAGCTGAGATGACAACAACAATCTGTTGCCAAAAAACGTATATCAATTATGTGTTGCTACTAATATTAAATACAGATACTTTATAGACATGGGAAATACAATAAGATATTACAAATAATTTCATTTGCTTTAGTCCTACACTAATCTTCTGGTTGCATAAATTTCCTTTACACACTTTTAATAAACATGTCTGCAACATTTGATCCAGAAAGCACATAAGTAAAAGTCAACAGTTTTTCCTCAACCTTTTCACGAAGAAAAAAATGACTTAAGTTCTATATGCTTGTTTCTCCCTGAGTTGATATAGTTTTTGGCTAAAGAAATAGGTTCCTGATCGTCAACAAATACATTTTGTGGGAAGCTTAAGAACTGTTTATTTGCTATTTCTTGCAAAAAATTTTGAAACCACATTTTGAAATATTCTGCTTCAACTGTTGAGAGAACTGTTGTCTTTTGTTTCTTGCTGCTCCATGAAACAGCTCCACCAGCAATTAGTATTACATAACCACTGAATGAATGTCTGTCACTTTTGTCGCTAGCCCAGTCTGAACCACAAAATACTTCTCGATACTTTCTGGTCTTCTGGAAAGTTAGTTTAATGCTCTGGGTCTGAGCGCTCTTTGCTTGGGCAACTGTTAAGTTGGCTCATATATGTTGTAGTGAAAGCTAAATCAGGTCTTGTTCCCCCAGCCAAGTACAAGAGTCTCTATATTTTAATGCTCCTTCGGTATTTGACACATTACCTTCAGCTGCTTGCACATATTTCTTTCCTGGATCTTGTGCTGTTGAGGGTCCCTCAGCATTTGACATACCTGTTTCTTTGGTTGAGTCATAGAATTATCCTTATTTCTGTTAATTTTGATTGACAGTAAGTGATATATTTCCCCTAAATCTTTGACTTCAAAAACAGCCTTTATGTCATCCTTAAATTTCTGAATTGTTAAGTATTTGCTTCTTTATTAAAGTAGATTCCGGGATCTGCTCTTGATCTTGTTAACAGATTTGAGGAAACCATCTAGACATAGATCCCATTCTCTGCTAGATTGGTGAAGGCCATACAGACTTTTCTTCAGTAAGCAAACTTGTTAATTTTGGCTTTCGTGCAGATTTAACTGTGGCTGTTTCATAGAGATTGTCATACTCAAGTTTCATTTAGGTAGGCTGCTACAATGTCAAGTTTGTGAACATGCTAATAATGTTCTAATCGACTTTGACTTTATCACAGGACAGAAGGTAATCTATTCCTTCTACTTGAGTATGACCACGAGCAACTAGTCTTGCCTTGTATCTGTCTACTTGTTAACAAATTTTCTCTTAAACACCCGGTTGGATTTTATTTTTTTCTTCCTTTTGGCGTAGGTACTATGTCCCAAGTTTCATTTGAAATTTCTCCAGCTCTTCTTTTATAACTTGTTTCCATTTTTTCTGCCTCTGAACTATTTAAAGCTTCTAAAGTTTCTGCATTATTTTGACAAGTCTGCTTTGACACACTTTGACCATTATAGTTGAATTTCGTCAATTGTCAAATGGTTTCTCCGTTTGCCATTCTGTTTATTTCAGGAAAATTTTCTTTTAAGGTCTCAGAATTTTCCATAACATAATCTCTGGTCCATTTTGGGGCTGTACTTTGTCTTCTGGACCTAATTTCCATTTGCTGTGTCGCTTCCATCTCATTTTTTTTGTGGTTGGTTGGTTGCTAGAAGCTTTATGACATTGGATCCTGGAAGGACATAATGTGCCAAACATAAGGTAAGCAACTTACAGGGTGAAAAAGAGATAAAATAGTAAGAGAAGGATAAATAATAACCACCGCAAATAAAGTTAAACAATAGCAGCAATTAGCAAACTACAGTACTATAGACAATAGTAAAAATATAGACGCCATTAAAAAGATAAAATTAAGACAATCAAATGTGACGATAAAAACTATTTTCAAAATGTAAAAATTTTTGGATGCAGAACAGAATTTAAAATATCACGTAAATGCAGATTATTAAATGAAAAATGGTATAAACGCTGGTTCGCGTACACAGGACACTCACTCTCCACGGTCAGTACTGTTACAGTGTTGACAAATGGGCGCATTTCCCCTAAAATTAAACGGCAGTGAGTGAAGTGGGTAGGTCCAATGCTAAGACAGGTAAGAATTACATCGTGCTTTCTAGATGGATGAGCAGGCCAAGGAATAATATTTGGTTTAATTGAACGAAGTTTGTTATTCTCAATCTGGTCCCATTCTTCTTGCCACTGTTTATAAAGAAGTTTTACCACCAGGTGTTTTGCATCACAATATGGCAATTCGAAGTATTAATACTTGTGGGACTTTGCAGCTTTATCTGCGCGTTCATTAACCCCAATTTCAACATGTGAAGTCCTCCAGCAAAAATATATGGAAAAACTAGAAGAGGTGAGATTTTTGAGAATATTTAAAACCTTAAGGATGAGAGGGTTACTGTGAGGACAGGGAGTGTAAAGTGTTTAAGGAATCCCTGTAAATAATGTAGTTCTTCCTACGTCCATCCAAACTTTGCAAAGCTTTTAAAATGGCTAAAATCTCGACAGAGAAAATAGATAAAGCGGTATACAAATGGAGACTTCAAGTATGCTCATCAGTGACATAAGCACAGCTCACAAAATTGTCAGATTGGGAGCCATCAGTATAAGTAGGGTAGTAGCTGCTAAAGCTTTGTCTATGACTGTAAAAAAAAATGCTTAAAAATAATATCTGCCTTAGAAGCTTTGTGAAAATCGGTAAAAGGATTTAAAAACTTGAAATTTGAAACAGTCTAAGGTGGGTTATAAAAGGCTATAGCTAAAATATCGGTATAAGTAAAGTTGATTTCAGTTAAAATCCGTTTTATTCTGTGCTGGAAAAGTGGGATGCAAGAAGGACGATGATTATATTTACGAGTGAAATAGGAGTTTAAAATGATTACATAAAGTATGGCTTCTATGAGGTGAGAGTCTTAGAAAGTATTGTAAAGATAAAATTTTCCTTCTTAACTCAAGAGGTGCCTTGGAACAATGTACGTACAAGATTTTAATAAGGGAGTTCGAAAAGCTTCAGAACATAGTCGGATGGCAGAGTGGTACACGGTATCAAAGCTACGTAGAATAGATTCCCGCGCAGAGCCATAAACAGCACAACCGTAATCAATTTTCAAACGTATAACAGCTGTAAATTTTCGATAACGACCCTCGAGTAGTGTTAGAGAGAACTTTTAAAATATTAAGGAATCTTTCGCATTTTTTTCGAAGCACATAAATATGTGACTTACGACAGTTTTTTTGTTCAAGATAATGTCAAGAAAGTTTACCTCTTTTACAATGCCAATTTTGAGGCCGTTAAACTGAATTTCCAGGTCATGGTGTAAAGCCTGCCTTTTGCAGAAATGGGCGAGTTTTTGAGGAAAAAAACGAGAAGCCGTTGTCATTGGACCATCTCTCAACTTTATTTACAGCAGTCTGGAGTTGTTTTTCAATTAATCTTATATCTGCACCACCACAAGAAATTTGTAGATCGACTTAGATGTTAGTATGAATTGATGAAGGTAAAACATTTAAAATATGATTAATAGCAATGACGAAAAGTGTAACGCTTAAGACGCTTGGGGGACACTTTCCTGAATAAAATGATCTGATAAAGTATTATCAACACGATCTCTAAAATAATGAACAGATAAAAAGGGCCAGGTTTTCTCTTAAACCCAGATTATTTATTTATTTTAACACTAGCAAAAGGCATGTTGTCACAATTTATTACTTTTGGTATACCATGAGTGGAAAAAAGTCTTAAGTTTCGATATTATTTGATCAGATTTTTGTTTGACATTTTTAATAGCTAACCATTTTGATAAGTAGTAGCCAATGATAAGGTAACTATTACCCCCAAGCTCGCAAATATTCACTCCAATTTTTTCGAATAATAAATTTGGCGGTTCATGATGTATTAGAGGTTCTTTTGATATTTTTTGGTCTATATTTCTCACACACTTTAAAGGACTGTTATTCAGGATACAGGAAATGAACTACAAAATGAATACATAACAAGAAAGGGTCGCATTGTAAAACCAACTTTTGTTAATCACTACGATCAGCTTGTGTCAAATCGAATGTATTGAAGATTTCACCGCTTCTTCACCAATAGCATTTAATAGGATTGCTACTTTAACATAGGATTCTTTTTTTTCACTGCCTGTTGCATTCATGTAGATTAAGAACAGTTGCTTAAATTTGCAGCAATTCTCGGCAACAGTACCATCGAGGCTTAAGCCAACCTGTGGCCTGCAATAATCACTTGACATCATATTTATTAAACTTATCAATTCCTATAGGCTCGATCTATTTCTTTTAACTAAACGACTACGCCATGTAGTATTTCTTACATTTAGTCAAACACACTATAAAACATTATTATAACTGCATTAAACCTTAAAACAACAGGCTTCTAGGTCATAACATCCAAGCGTTGTCAATCTCTTTTTACAAATCTCTCACATAGTATGCTGTCATTACATAATATAAAAATACATAATATACCAAGTGAATATATTTTAAATACACAACAGGTAATAAATAATTAAGAGAATTTTATAAATTAATTGATTTGGCTATCTATAAACAAGAGTAAAATTGAAACTTACGGGAGACTAGAGTTTGAGATATTTTGAAATTTTAGAGAAAAAAAGAAAAATTTAATAAAAAACTCATACCTGTTAAAATATTCGTCTAGGAGAATATTTCTTATCCGTAACCTTGGTCGTTCCTGAGCTCTATGATGTATAGTTGGCATCTGCCCATCAGTTAGTAACTCATCCCTTAGAACAAACAGCAAGCAGTATATCTGCATCATCTGGTAGATCATCATTTCCCTTTTTTAATATATTGTGTAAAATGGCTGTTGCAACCAAAATTGCAAAATTATTTTCCAAATGTAAGTTCAATCCAATTGCTAACACAGGAAACCTACGCTTCCATACTCCAAACAACCTTTCAATGCAATTCAGTCCTAATGTGTGATTCATTATAAATTCGTTCAATCCTTGTTAAAGGATTTTCAATTGGTGTCATGAGGTATGGCAACAGAGGATAATCCACTGTCTCCTAGTAATATCTCATTTCCATATCGCCAATCCTCTAACATGGCCTTACGGTAACTGCCATTGAATATAGTTAAATCGTGAGCACCACCTTGTCACAATATCACTTATCTCCAAATTTGCATTATAAATAACTTGAATGTTTAAAGAAAAATATCCTTTTCTGTTCCTAAAGAGTTCAGCATCAGGTCCACCTATCATTTAAATAAATGATATTCGTATTTAACCGTAAAACAAAGTGTGCATAAATGTATTACCATTCAATCAGTGTCATTTAAATTACTTTTATAAAAATGAAACTTAAGAATATTGCCAAATAAGTAATACAAGAAAATAAATTTATTTTGCTACTTAAACTGTAGTGTACTTGTCTATATCATAACCTTGTAAAGATAAGACAAAAGTAAAATCTTGCGACAAAATTTTTCACTGATTTAATCCTTTAATAATAAAACTCAAGTAGAACAAATATATATGATAAAAAAACAACTGAGACTTAAGTATACCTAAATTTTTTACATTCATATTTCAGTAGCAAACATGGATAAATACCTGGTGATAAGAAATATTCTCCAAGGAGAATATTTCTTATCCGTAACCCTGGTCGTTCCTGAACGTGATGTATAGTTGGCATCTGCCCATCAGTTAGTAACTCATCCCATGGCACAGCAACCAACATATCTGCATCATCTGGTGGAGCCTAATTTTCCTTTTTTAATATATTATGTAAGATGGCTGTTGCAACCAACACTGGAAAATTTTTTTCCAAATGTAAGTTTAATCCAATTGCTAACACGGGAAACCTACGCTTCCATACTCCATACGCAATTACGAGTCCTAATGTGTGATTCATTATAAATTCGTTGAATCCCTGTTAAAGGATTTTCAATTGGTGTCATGAGATATGACAACAGAGGATATCGACTGTCTCGCAATAATATTCCATTTCCATGTAGCCCA
>CM063507.1:65322789-65374789 GCA_032207245.1 Pardosa pseudoannulata | reverse complement strand
TTCCGCAAGTTTGTGATATGGGGTGCAAAAGTAAGTTTTTTGTCAAAAATGACGCCGAGAAAATTCACTTCATTCACAATGTTGATGTTATTTCCAAGAAACTGGATCTCTCTGGGTCAGGGTGCAGACCTCTTTTTTTGCAAAAATGCACACAACACGTCTTTGAACTTGAAAAGCTGAAACCATTCTCGCTCGCCCACTTACTGATCTTGTTAACTGCAGTCTGGAGTTGTCTGTTAATAAATCTCATATCCGCTCCTTCACATGAGATATGGAGATCGTCGACATACAAGTTTCCATTAACAGAGGGAGGTATCTCGTTCAGAATCCCATTAATTGCAATAATGAATAGGGTCACACTCAATACGCTTCCCTGAGGAACCCCTTCTTCTTGAATAAAAGTGCGAGATAATGTATTTCCTAATCTAACACGGAAATTTCTTAAGGCCAAAAAGTTTTGAATAAAAATAGGCATATTACCACGCAACTCTAAATCGAACAGCTTCTGAAGAATTCCATGACGACAAGTGCGGTCATATGCCTTTTCTATATCGAAAAAAACTGAAACCAAATGCTTACGTTTAACAAAAGTATTTCGGATTCTGGTTTCCAACTCCATTATATTATCTAACGTGCTCCTTCCACGACGGAAACCACTCTGAAATTTGGAGAGGTAGTTATTTTCCTCCAGGTAGTATATCAAACGAACGTTTATCATTTTTTCAAGAATTTTGCATAAACAGTTCGTCAGAGCTATTGGACGGTAACTGAGAGGATTCGTGGGGTCTTTATCAGGTTTTAGAATGGGGATTACAATAGCCTCTCTCCACGAGGAAGGAAAGCTATGTTCTCTCCATATTCTATTGTAAAGTTTTAGAAGGTTGAACATCGAAACTGAAGAGAGGTTTTTTATCATTTGGTAAGAGATATTATCGGGACCAGCAGAAGATTTATGAACTTTATGCAAGGCTCTGTTTAGTTCGAAAATGGTGAAATCAGTATTATAGTTAAAGTTAAGCATAGTTTGAAAGTTTATTGGTTTATCTTCGACTAGGTTTTTAAGTTTTATAAAAGATGCAGAATAATTTAAACTTGAGGATATATCAGCTAAGGATGAGGCTATTGTGTTGGCTATGTCATCAAGAGAAGTTATTAGGTTATTATTATAATTTAAAATTTGGATTTGGTTGTTTGGGTAAACGCCTGAACAGCACTTAACTTTTACCCATAAATCTTTACTGGAAATAGAGGAAGTGATACTGCTTATATAGTTCACCCACGAATCTCTTTGGCTATGTCTTAAGGTGCGACGGAAAACACTTTTGCATTTTTTATAATTTATAAAGTTATCCGTCGTAGGATGTCTTTTGAACAATGAGAACGCTTTTCTCTTAGCTTTATAACATGATTTACACTCTTTGTTCCACCATGGCTTTGTTTGCTTTTGAGGACGGCAGGATGATTTTTTAATAGAAATGTCAGCTGCAAAAATTATTGTTTCAGTTATCTGATTAACTGCTTCATCAACTGTATGATTGTTGACCATGTCTGTAGAGATATTGGCTAGGGTACGGAATTTATTCCAATCAGCGGAACCTAGAATAAAACGAGGAACACGCTGATTGGCATTGGAGACATTATTGTGAGTTAGGATAATGGGAAAGTGATCACTATTATAGAGGTAGGAATCTACTGTAAAATTCCAAAACTGAAAAATTTGAGGAATGGATATTGCTAAATCTAGGGAGTGAAAGGTTCTTGTAGGGGAATGGAGGTAAGTATGTTGGTTTGTATTATAGATGCACAGATCATGGTCGGATATCAGTTTTTCTATTTGACGACCCCGTTTATTAAGGTTGGGGCTACCCCACAATGGACTGTGGCCATTCAAGTCCCCAACAATTATAAAAGGGACTGGAAGTTGAGTAATAAGGTTATTTAGAGTGCTCTGAGAGATGATATTGTTTGGAGGGATATAGAGGTTACAGACAGTTATTAGAGAGTGTATGTGTACTTGAACAGCAACTGCTTGGAGGTCAGTGTTAATGTTTAAACTTCTGAAAGGGTAATCATGTGAAGTGAAGAGGGCAACACCACCACAAACCCTGCCCCCTTCAATGTAGTCTTTTCTGACAGTACTGTAGCGTTTTAATTTGGCTGATTTATTGCTGTCAAGAAGGGTCTCTTGAAGTGCAAAACAAACAGGATGGTATTTATTTACGAGGTCTCTGATATCAGAGACGTGACACTTGAAGCCATGGCAGTTCCAAGACAAAAGCGCCATTTTAAAATTTGGAGAGGAAAAAAAGGATGGAAATTAAACAGGTTGGATCTTGGCCCACATGCCTTCAGAGTCCGAGTGGTCTGTCAACATATCTTCTTCGGATGTGACATAACCTTTGATTGGAATCGTCCTCAGCAGTTGGACGATTTTTTAGGAAGTCTTTTTTCGAAACTTGACATTTCAAAGGTTTGTTAGAGGATTCGTCCTCGACGAAATCCTCCAGGAGATTAAAACTTTTATTTTTCAATTTTTCTTTTAATTTTGCAGCTGAAATTTTTTGATGTTTAGGTGTCTTTTGTTTGGATGGAAAATTAGTTATCTTAGATTTAGCTAAAAGCTTATTTGAAACTTGGGTTTTATGTGTTAATTTACTTTTAGGTACGCGTTCATTTAATGGTTTTGTTATAATTAAGTTTTCTACTGTAACAGCTTTATTTTCAATTTTTGAGGGTGACTGACGAGGAGGTTTAGGACTATTGGGTACAGATGGCTTATTTTCAGTTTGTGTGCTTATTGATTTACACTGCTTCACCACTGCAGCAAAAGTAATTCCAGGTCTTGGAGTACGTTCGTCAATGCGTTTCCTAGCTTCTGGATATGAGATGTTTTCTTTTGCTTTGATTGCTTGTATTTCTTTCTCCAGAAGCCACTTAGGGCAAGAACGGGAATAGGCAGGATGGTCGCCTTTGCAGTTGATGCATTTAGGTGTAGATTTGCAATCAACGCCGTCGTGGCCAACTTCTGCACAACGAGGACAGGTAATTGAACCACGACAAGATGTTTTTGAGTGTCCAAAACGTTGGCATTGGAAACAACGCAATGGATTAGGGACAAATGGACGCACAGGGCATCGTAAGTATCCTGCATTAATGTGTGATGGTAGCGATGGTGTGTTAAATGTCAGAATGACATGTTTTGTGGGCAATATTTTCCCGTCACGACGGATGGTGATACGCCGTACTCCACATACATGCTGCTCTTTTAGACCTTCTAATATCTCTTCATCAGGGACATTATAGAGTTCTCCCTCAGAGATAACTCCTCTACTGAAATTTAAAGTTTTGTGAGCAGTGACTATTACCTGAATATCTGCAAAGTTGGTGCATTTTAATAAATTTGAAGCTTGTTTTGAATCAGCTACTTCAATAAGTAAGACGCCTGATCTTAATTTTTTAACAGCTTTAACTGGTCCAACAGATGACAAAATGCATTTATGTACGAGAAAGGGAGAGACAGCCGAAAAACTTCCCTCCTTTCTCTGTACAGTAAAAAATCTAGCTCTACATGTATCAATATCGTGCCCCTTTTGACCCAAGGGGAGAGGTTGTGGGGGGGTTGAAGATTCTATAATTATAAGGAGGTTGTTCAGATCCCGGCGGCACCACCCACCATGGAGCCCAACAAGGGGATGCTAAACGCTCCCAAAAAGGGACATAAAGTCGCACCAGTGCTAACCGGGATCTATACGCGCACAGCTACCCCTTAAGCAGCCTCGACCCATTAAAGTGCCTAGCAGGTAACCGATTGCTTGGCCCAGGCCAGTGACAAATGTCGTCCGACCAGTCGATTGATGTAGACGGGACCATTCTACACCTCCCGTTTACCCGAAGCAGGGGCCAAAGTAATGTGTTGGTTTCCCTCAATTACCAGGATCCCCCTTTCCGGGGACACGGGTCTCCACGCACGGCAAACACGTGGGTGGTTAACAAATCGCGAGATGTTGTGTTGAGAAAGGAACACAACATATCGCGATAAGCCCTCACCTCCGAAAAGGTAACCACAACGAGGGAGAAAAGGAAAAAGGAAGAGAAAAGAAAAAAGGAAAGAAAAGGAACAGAACAAAAGATCGCTGGGGTACCTCGGGATTGCGACACCCGTGTTTACCTAAAGTAGGTAAACCCCCTGAGGGGATAAAAATATGCCAACAGCACGCGGTGTTCCCAGGTGGTCACCCTCCCAAGTACTGACCGCGCCCGATGCTGCTTGACTTCGGTGATCGGACGAGAACCGGTATTTTCAGCATGGTATGGCCGTTGACATAATGAAACAGATTGCTTGTACATTGATACAGTCTTGACTATTGATTCAGTTAATCAGGATAAAGATGAATGGCTCAAAACAATATCAGTTGCAGGCAATAAGATTGAGTTCAAAATTGATACGGGAGCTCAGGTAAATATACTCCCTTCTGAAATTTATGACTTATTAAATTTGAAAGATAAAAAGGAATTAACTCCAACTGATGTTGTTTTGATGTCATATGGTAACTATAAATTAAAACCTAAAGGTTCAATTGTGTTAAGTTGTAGTACTGAAAAATGTATTAATTTAGATCTTGTATTTTTTGTTGTCAATGTCAAAGCTAAACCTATTTTAGGATTTAAAGCATGTAAGGATTTAAATCTCATACAATTAATTGATGCAGTTGGTCTTGATTCTAAATTAAATGTTATTGATCAGTATAAAAGTGATTTTATGGGGTTGGGTAAGTTTCCTGGGGGACCTCATCATATTGAATTAAAGGACAATGTAAACCCTGTTATAAATCCTCCCAGAAGAGTTCCTCAGTCTCTTCTTAAGGAACTAGGCAAAACACTTAATGAATTAAAAGAATTAGGTGTTGTTTCTGAGGTAAATAAACCGACTGACTGGGTAAGCAGCCTGGTAATTGTAGAAAAACCTAATGGTAAATTACGAATATGTCTAGATCCTCGAAATCTAAATAAAGCCATCAAAAGAGAACATCATGCAATTCCTTCTGATGAAATAATCGGCAGATTAGAAGGAAAAAAGTATTTTTCAGTGCTTGATTTAAAAGAAGGATTTTGGCAAATCCCACTTGATGAAAGTAGTTCTGAATTGTGCACGTTTAACTCGCCTTTTGGCAGATTTAAATTTAACAGATTACCATTTGGGATCTGTTCTGCACCTGAAGTATTTCAAAAAGCTAATCAAAGACTATTTGGAGATATAAAAGGGGTAGAAATCTATTTTGATGACCTAATAATAGCAGGAAAAGATAAACCAGAACATGACAAAATTCTAAGAGAGGTTTTAGAAAGGGCTCAAGCAAATGAAATAAAATTTAATCCAGATAAATTTCAATTTAGAGTAAATGAAGTCAAGTATATGGGGTTATTAATTTCTAAAGAGGGTATCAAAGCTGATCCTGGTCATGTAAGAGCAATTAACAAGCTTGAAAAGCCATCATGTAAACGTGACATTAAAAGATTGTTAGGCATGGTTAATTTTTTAAGTAAATTCATACCCAATGTATCAGCAGTGACAGCACCATTAAGAGTACTATTAAAAAATCAGGTAGAATTCCAGTGGAATCATGAACAGGAGACGAGTTTCGAAAACATTAAGATGTTAATAAGTGCAGCTCCTATCCTTAAAGTTTTTAATCCATCCCTACCCATAGTCATTCAATGTGACAGTTCAAAGGATGGGCTTGGTGCTTGTCTCCTCCAGGAGGGACACCCTATATCCTTTGCCTCAAGAAGTTTAAATGATTGTGAAATTAACTATGCTCAAATTGAAAAGGAATTACTAGCAATTGTTTTTGCTTTTGAAAAGTATCATAACTTGGTGTATGGTCACAAAGTAGTGGTAGAAAGTGATCATAAAACCCTATTATCTATTGTACAAAAACCTATTGGGAAAATTACCACTCGCTTGCAACGAATGTTGTTGAAGTAGCTGAAATATGACTTTACCATTAACTATGTCCCAGGTAGTCAAATGTACCTTGCCAACACTTTATCGAGAGCAAGTCTAAAAGAAAAGGGGGGAAATGATCCTGAAATGCTAAATATGGTGCATTCTATTGCAAAACACTTGCCAATGAGTGAGCGTAGAAAAAAGCAGTTCAAAATTGCGTTACAGAGTGATGATGAATTAAAATTAGTTATACATTATTGTAAGGAGGGGTGGCCAGACAAAAAGAAAATTCCTGCAAACTTAAAAAAGTATTTTAAATTGCAAAATGATTTATATTTTCTTGATGATTTATTGTTCCTAAATAATAAAATAATTGTTCCTGAATCATTAAGGTTTGAAATGTTAGCATTAATTCATGAAGCCCACTTGGGTATTGAAAAATGCAAAAATCGAGCCAGAGAAATTATGTACTGGCCAGGATTGTCTAAAGATATTGAAAGGGTCATTGAAAAGTGTGAGATTTGTGCTAAGTTTCGTAAAGCACAACCAAATGAACCATTGAAGCCACATGAAATTCCTGATAGAGCATTCCAAAAACTAGGAATAGATTTGATGTATTTTAACAATGAAAATTATCTAGTCATAATTGACTATTTTTCTAAATGGATAGAGATTGAAAAAGTTAAGAACAAATCAGTTGGGGAAATCATAAATGTATTTGAAATGATAATATCCAGATTTGGTGTACCTGAAATAGTGGTTTGTGACAATAGCCCATTTAACTGTTGGGAATTTAAGAAATTTTCTAAAGAGTGGGATATTACACTCTCATTTATCAGTCCTTACCATTCACAAAGCAACGGCATGGTAGAAAAAGGGATTGGGATAATTAAGATGTTGTTCAAAAAAGCTTATGAGGAAGGTAAAAGACCATTTGTTGCTCTTCTAGAATACAGAAATACTCCTATATCAGGCATAGGATTATCCCCCTGCACAAATGCTTTTTAATCGCAGGTTAAGAACAAAACTACCTATAAGCAGTAAGTTGTTAAATCCAGAAATTTTCAAAAATATTGTTAGTAACTTAAAACAGCGACAAATAAAACAGAAGTTTTATTATGACAAAACTGCAAAGGCCCTTAAACCTTTAAAAGTTGGTGAAAATGTATATGTTCAAAATTTCAGAAACAAAACTTGGGAACCTGCAAAAATAATAGCTAAAGGTAACTCAAGATCCTATAAGATTAAAACATCAACAAATAGGATTTATACTAGAAACAGAAAGCATTTATATCCATCAAAAGGCAATTGGCAGTTTTGTACAAGGTCTAATTTAGAGTTAGATTTTAATGTTAATGATGAAAATAACAGTGTTACAAGTAATGCTCAACCAGCTGTTATTCAATGTAATAATAATACTAATAATATTCAACCAACTGTTCATAATAGTAATGTAAGTCATTCAAACACAAATTATTGTACTAGATCGGGTCGTACTGTTAAGCGACCTTCTTATTTAAAGGATTACTACAATTAAAGTAAAAGGGGGGATGTAACATGATTTATATTCAGTATTGTATTATTTATGTTTTCTGTATTGTATCATCTGTGTAATCTATATTCTATCATCTGTGTAATCTATGTTGTATATTGTTACTGTTATGTATAATCGTAATCGTCTCAAGATTGTTTTGTTATGAGAGATTGGCAACGATGGTAGATTGCGAGCCATGTGCACGATGACGCCAACGCCATGCTTCTACTTATTAAAACATCTTAATATTAATGAATCTGCTGTGTGCTTAATTTTAGTCTGCTTTGTGCTTTATTTTATGATGCTGTACGTGCTTGTAAAGAACGAGATATTACACACTATTTGTTGAATTGTTTGTCTTCTAGTCTTGAAGGCAAAACTGAGGCTCCTGTAGGTTTCACCAGTTGCAAGAAATCTGTAAATCATATTAACATTTAATTAAAATAAAATTTCTACAAAGATATATAAGCATATTGAATAACTAGAGATAATTTATTTCAGGTTTACACTCTGAAATATTTGAATTTGATTCTGATTCATGTTTAAGCCACAACTTAAGCATACATAATAAATCCAACTAATGTATATTGAATTTTAGTTTCTATTATCAGCTTTTTATCATTAATAAATAAAAATTGCTATCAGAATTTATAACAAAATATTTTAGAATTTAAATGGGGGGGGGAAGATAATTTACTTTTTATGGTTGGATGCAGTATTGCTTATATCAAGATAATTTTAAACAGAGATACCATAGAAACAGATCATTTGTACAATTTATCTCAGGGTTTAAACTTATTTTATTAATATTTTATTCTGATTCATGTTTAAGCAATTAGAAAGAATCAAACAAATGTATATTTCATTTTAGTTTCCATTATCATTTTAAAAACAAAATGATCATTTTCTTTTTTTAAAATTTAATTAAAATAACTTTAAAAAACAGCAAATGTACTATTATTCTTATTGTTATTCAATAGGGTTCATATTTAAATTAAATATTTTATATAATGCAAGATGTAATATTGTGTTTTTTTAAAAAATTTAAATCTCATAGTTTTTATGAAATACAAAGTTGTAAATTTAATACATAGCATAAAACTACACAAATATACCTTAATCTCAATGCAAGTCTGGCATCTGCCGGGACACTTTTTCTCCAATAAGCATTTTTCTTTTTGATGAGGGGGGTTACAGTTTGTAGAATTTCGTCGAACACATCTGGTGTCATCCTCATATTGCTGTAATACAATATTAGTGCGTTATAAAATTGCTATGTAAGCAAAATAAAAAAATAGAGAGAAGCCATTTTTTTAAAAAGAATTGTGCACTTACTCAAAATAGAACTCCTGATCAATAGTACGTACTCTCATAGTATATTACTCTCATTGTAATTCAATAGGGTTCATATTTAAATTAAATATTTTATATGATGCAGGATGTAATATTGTGTTTTTTTAAAAAATTTAAATTTCATAGTTTTTATGAAATAAAAAGTTGTAAGGTTGATGCATAGCATAAAACTAGACAAATATACCTTAATGTCAATGCAAGTCTGGCATCTGCTGGTATACTTTTTCTCCAATAAGTATTTTTCTTATTGATGAGGGAGGTTACGGTTAGTAGAATTTTGTCGAACACATCTGGTGTCATCCTCATAATGCTGTAATACAATATTAGCATGTTATAAAATTTCTATATAAACAAAATAAAAAATAGAGAGAAGCCATTTTTTTTTTTAAAAGAACTGTGCACTTACTCAAAATAGAACTCCTGATCAATAGTATGATGATCCTTAACTAGTGTGTTATGGATTCTGTCCTTTTCTCTCTTGAGGGAAATCTTTCAAATCCAAAATCTATGCCTTCTTTTATCATTTTCCTCCATTCTAACTGACGAAAGCATAGTTAAAAAATGCAAACTAAGCATAGCTATATCTCCTTGATTTTCAATGTTGTTTCGACGCTATTTCAAAACTTTAATTGTCCGAAGCAACAAACAGACAGAAAAGCCAACAGATGGCACTCTACATTGAACGTAATCTGTCCGAGAATGCACTGACTTGGAGTCACGTTGGAGTGGAAATTGACTGGAAAAATTTCTGTTTTTGATTCATTTTCTACTTTCAGTTAATGTGGAATCCAGGCCTTCCACTTTTTTTTGAATTTGGTTAAGATGAAGCAGTAGTATTACAGGGTTCCCCCTGTTTTTCTAGAAAAAAAAATTAAGGACTTTTTAAGGACCAAAGTAACATTTTATAAGGACCTACTTGAAATACATGGCATAACGACATAAACCTTATTTCCTGAGGAACTTATTTTAATGATTATGAAGTTCAATAAATGCCCTACTTATATTTCAGAATTAAGTTTTTAAAAATGACTAAAAATTAATATAAGATAAATCTATTTGACAAAAATTAATTTTGAAAAATGTACATCTAAAGCTTTTTGAATGATCAAACTAGAAATAAATTGTGAATAAAAACAACATTATAAACGGTACTTTCTGAGGGTTTAAAAATGACTCTGATATAAATATATTACTCCAGAAGGTTTATACGAATTTAAAGTCATGCCGTTTGGACTTTGCAACGCACCGGCGACTTTTGAAAGAATGATGGATAATTTGTTACGCCATCTTAAATGGACTATGTGCCTATGTTACTTGGACGACATAGTAGTTTTCTCAGAAAGTTACGAAGATCACCTTATCCGATTAAGGACAGTTCTGAAATGCATTCAAGAAGCTGGACTCATACTTAACCCCAAGAAGTGCCTTTTTGCTGCTAAAGAAGTAAAAATCCTAGGCCATCTCGTATCCAGTAGCGGTGTCCGTCCAGATCCTGACAAAGTGAAAGCCGTGACCAATTTCCCTACTCCGCAGAACTTTTACATGACGTTCGAAGCTTTCTTGGGCTTTGCTCTTACTTCAGAAGGTTCATTCAGAAGGTTCATTAAGGGCTTTTGCTATCTCGCCGAACCCCTGCAGGTGCTGTTGAAAGGCGATGCGAAATTTCATTGGGGTTCTGAAGAGGTAGAGGCTTTTGACAACCTGAAGAAGGCGCTTACATCTGATCCAGTATTGGGGATATTCGACGAAAGATGCCCTACAGAAATTCATACAGACGCCAGCGGATATGGTATTGGAGCAGTTCTTGTTCAAATTCAGAATGAAGAGGAAAAGGTCATAGCGTACGCCTCTAGGACCCTGACAAAGGCCGAAAAAAATTATACTACTACAGAACATGAATGCCTTGCCGTCGTATGGGCTATCAATAAATTCCAGCCATACCTGTTTGGAAGACATTTTACGGTTGTGACAGATCACCATTCATTGTGCTGGCTTATGAATCTCAAGGATCCCTCAGGCAGACTGGCAAGGTGGGCTCTTCGACTCCAGGAACATAATTTTTCAGTAAAATACAAATCGGGTAGGAAGCATAACGATGCCGACGCTCTCTCCAGGAATCCAGTAGACGAAGAGACTGAGACGCAAGATCAATTTTTAGCTGTAACCACGAGTATAGACCTCGCTGTCGAGCAGAAAAAAGATCCAGACATAGCAAAAATGATCCTTCCTAAGATCGGCTCATCCACCGAAAGGCAATTTGAGTTAATTGATGGAGTCCTATGCAGAAAGAATTTTGATCCAGCTGGAAAGACATGGTTGCCCGTCATTCCCAAACATCTACGTGCAGACATACTTAAGCATTTTCACGACGTGCCTACCGCAGGGCATCTTGGCTTTGCGAAAACATACGACAGGATCCGGAAAAGATTTTATTGGCCGGGGATGTACCGAAATGTTGTTAGATATGTTATGCACTGCCGAGATTGCCAAAGGAAAAAATCAGTTACACAACTACCACCTGGACGCCTGGTTTCTATCCCTCCTGCTGTCGCACCTTTTCATCGAATTGGGATTGATCTGCTTGGGAGATTTCCTAAATCTGCCCATGGTAATAAATGGATCGCAGTCTGCACCGATTATTGTATACGCTATGCAATAACTAAAGCTTTACCAACTGCTGAAGCCGAAGAAGTAGCCAAGTTCCTGCTTGAAGAGATTCTTTTAAAACATGGAGCTCCTCGAGTCATTATTACAGATCGTGGTGCCGTTTTTCAATCGACTTGTTTCCGCTCTCGTCGAATTGTGCAATATCGATCATCGCATGACGACTGCATATCATCCCCAGACAAATGGTTTGACGGAGCGCCTTAACAAAACTCTAGCCGATATGCTGTCCATGTATGTTGACACCGAACAGAAAAACTGGGACGAAATTCTACCATTTGTGACGTTCGCCTATAACACTGCCAAGCAGGAGACAACAGGATTCACACCGTTCTACCTAGTCCATGGACGTGAAGCCGAAACGACGCTGGATACGATGTTTCCATTCTGCCCTGATGATGCAACTAACGATTACACAGCCAAGACCATTTCCAGAGCAGAAGAGTCGAGACAGTTGGCTCAAACGCATACTCTGAGAGCGCAAGATAAAGACCGTCGACGTTATGACTCTAAGCACCGAGTGGTGTCCTATACTCCTGGAGACCTCGTATGGGTTTATACCCCGGTCCGAAAGGTCGGTCTTTCAGAGAAGCTCTTGAGGAGGTATTTCGGTCCCTATCAAGTGTTAGGCCGTCTATCCGACGTTACCTATGAAGTGCAAGATTTCGATCCTTCCTCCCGAAAAAGAAAACCAAAAGATGTTGTCCATGTTTTACGTATGAAGCCGTACGATGATCCGACGAAGCAGACCGAAAGTGAAGATGGACGAAATCCAGGTGTCGTTCTTCCGGAAGAGAGGTCAAAAGAAATTTACAAGGGACCTGTGACACGCTCGAGATCTAAATAGCAGCGAGACGCTGCCCTTTTGAGATAGGAGCAATGCCGCATAAAGAAACTTAGCCAACCATCTCAGTGGCCGAATGGTCAAAGCACGCGATCCAGACCCGGAGATTGTGGGTTCGATGCTTGACATGGCAGTTTATCCAAAGTACGGATTTTTAATTTAAAAATGTTGCTTATTGTTTCCTTATGTTCTTGATTATTCTAGATCTTTCTTTAATATGTAAATTAGGTATTTCTCGAATATTCTGTTCAGGTATAAAAGCTGATACCCACTAGTTGTAGGCAACTTCTCGATCCTGTAAAGTTGCGAGTTGCTATTTAGGTTCAATAAATTGTTCTGTTAAGTTAAACGGTGTGTTCATTCAAATCTCCGTGACAATATGTATGTATATACTAGCTGATTACACCCGACGTTCCCTGGGAAAGAAGAAAGTTTTAGAGTTTCCTATAACATTCAATGCAAGAAAAATGAAACTTGCGTAAGTAACTGAAATATCTACAACCCCCCAACCTCCATGTTTATTTAAATTAAAATCTGCATGACTGTTAGCTATTAGGAAAGGGCAGCTGACTTTAAACCTTTTCAGTATGCAAAAGATTATTTATTGGTCAAATAATAAGTAACTAAAAAAAAACTGTCTCATAAGAAAACTCATAGGAAATCACGTGACAACGGTGGATCGCGTTGATGGAGAAACTGATCACATTCCAATTTAAAAATTAATGAGTTTTTAAGGACCTTTGACAAAAATTAAGGAGTTTTAAGGGCTCTTAAAAATGAAAGCTAAAATTAAGGAGTTCTTACGGACTTTTAAGGATCGTGGGAACCCTGTATTACTAGTTGAAGTAATAATACTACTTCATTTACTTCAACAGTTATCCCATACAACAGGTACTCTATAAGGGAATTCTTGCACATGTGTGGATATGCTTACAAATGTTATATTTGATAAGATTATCCAAACATGTGCAAGAAAACACATGAATGCATATGTTGCATTCCTTAAATCAATCTGGCACACTGGAATGCTAATCTTATGTTCATAAGAAACTATAAAATAATCACTATTTACAGAAGACTTGACATCCCAGTTATCATCATCAAAGCATTCAATATGCTCATTACAAATTTCCCTGATTTTTTTTGTGGCTTTAAATAATTCTTTTGTTTTTTCCAGAGGGTATCTGTTTTACTAATTTAATTACGCTATCAAAAATTTTATCCCTATTGAACTTTATAAGGGTTCTTATTATTTTATTTATACATTTTACCTTTTTTCCTTCTAAATAATAATATTTTAGAGTCCTGTGAAGTGACGCTAAATACATATTAGTATTGATACCCAGATGATGCCTATAACAAAATGCTCACATATGTGGACTTTGACAATAATTTTTTTGGAAATATTCAGCAAATGACTGGGTATGAATGTCAGCTTTTAATTGTGTAACAAAATTTAGCAATAAATTACTAAATTTGTTTTTGTCCAGTTCTTCCATTAAAATTCTTAGGGTCTTGTACACTAGAGCCTTTTTTCCTTTCTTGTTAATTTTCATGAGGTTACACCTCCTATAAACTTAAAACTATAAAAGCCCAATGTACCTCGTATTTCTTGATTATTTTGGTGTTTTCAATAAAAGGTGTTTGCGATCTGCAGCTTTTTATTATGCTTCAACAGTAGAGCGTGGTTCCTGAAATTTAGCTTATACTTTCACTCTCTTCATCAGCAGATCGACAGTGCCAGTTCTTAACATGTTTTTCTTTTCGCTCTCATGAAAATGGCCTTTTCAAATATTGTAAAGTAGTAATATAGAAAAAGAAGTTTTCAGTGTAGCTCCATTTGACGGAACTAATTTTACTGTATGGTGTAGAAGAGTGCAATCCCTGTTTTCTGCGAAAGGATTGGATACGTTTTTAGAAGTGGAAGCGAGTGCAGATAATGTTTTACAGTCAAAGAAAGTGTATGCTTTAATACTTTCGTTTTTGAATGATAATATTCTCGCTTCTCTTCAAAGTGAAGATACAGCATGTAAAATACGGAAGAAATTGCAAGCTACATATAAAACTAAGGGAGCAGTTAGCCAGATCTTGACACGAAAACATTTGGCGACCATGAGGAAAGCGAAAGATGTGCCAATGAGACAGCAGATCGACACCACTGATTCAGATAGACTGCTTCGACGTCTTCGGATGTTGAACAGGGGTCTGAACACTAGTGAGTGGCGTGTGCTCCATAGGTCCATTATAGCAAATACCTATGCAAGATGGATCCTTGAGGATAACCAAGAGTCAGCCGAATTTATAAAGAAAAAGGGGATGAAGCTGTATGCAGGCTCTCATGGTTGTGGCGTCGTGAAGATCCTGCATGACCCCAAGACCATGGTTGTTCCTGATAAGGGATCGCCTAGAGAAACTTCAGACTCCTCGGAGGAAGAAGGGACTCCGGGTGAGACCTTAAAAATGGACACCTTGGAAGCTCCTCATGAGGTTTCACATGAGACCGGAATGGAGGAGGAACATCAGGAAGAGGAAGGGACAGCTGCAGCAACGTCTTCCATGGTAAGTGAAACCTCATCATATATTTTGGGAAGACCCTCTGTCGGGTCCTGTGGGTCGCTTTCGGGGCAAATTGATCTTCTCGATCCGTTTGCATCCGGGAGTGATTCTGAGGATACCGTCAAGGGTAGCCCAAAGTCAGGTGAAGATGAATCTCATCTGACATAATGTGTTGGTGCATTTGCCTTTTTTGTCTGTGTACCCTAATGGCTGGTCATTACAGAATTGCGCAAATTAACCTGCACCATAGTCAGTCAGCAACTGCCTTGCTTAACAAGGAGCTGACAGAAGGGAGAATAGACATTGCCCTGGTGCAAGAGCCCTGGATCAATAAGGGTAAAATCCTTGGTCTGGGCAATTGCGGCAACCTATTCTCTGATCGCTCTTGCAACAAGCCGAGAGCCTGTATTATTGTCAATAAGAAAATAAAGGCACTCTGCATGGCAGATTACCTTGATAGAGATAATGTCGCCATTAAGATATGTAGTAAAGATGGAAATATCTGTCTTATGTCTGCATATCTTCCCTATGAGGACGAAATTCCTCTCACGCTTCTTGCTAGGAATCTGGTGCAGAAATGCACTAGGTCCAGCTTGAGGCTTATTGTGGGTTGTGATGCCAATGCACACCACATAGTTTGGGGCAGCAGCGACTGCAACAAAAGAGGTGAGGAACTCTTAGAATTTATTCTGTATAATAATTTGAATATCCTCAATGTAGGCAATAAGCCTTCTTTTGTTACTAAGAATAGGAAGGAAGTTATTGACATTACTTTTTGTAATGGTAGGGCTTCGAACCTGGTTAGTAACTGGCATGTTTCTGATCAGGTCATGTTATCTGATCACACACTAATCTTGATGAATCTTACAGGTCCTGCAATAACATCAGTGCAGGTCAGAAGGAATCCCAAGAACACCAAATGGGATTCATACAGAGAAGAATTACAGCTTCTCTTAACAGGTAAACCTGTTAATTTAAATTCTTTTACTGATATTGAGTTGGCCGTTGACACTGTTCAACGTTCCATTCTTCAATCGTATGAGAATAACTGCAAGGCAGTCACTACAGGATTACCAAGACGTGTGTCTTGGTGGTGTAAAGATCTCTGTAGTCTTAGAAAGAACTGCAGAAGGCTCTTTAATAGAGCCAAAAAGACTGGTGAGTGGACAACCTATAGGGCTGCCCTTACCAAGTACAATAAAGAGATAAAAGCACAAAAATACGCTTCGTGGAAAGAGCAATGCACACAGATTAATAATATATCTGGTGCGGCTAGGCTGACAAGGATATTGAATAGGGACAATACTTGTCATTTAGGCTCTATCAGAAGACAAGACGGAACTCATACGGAGAATGGCCGTGATACCTTAACAGAATTGCTTAGGGTTCATGTGCCAGACTCCAACATCATTAGCGACTGTCCTATTGATATTTCTTACTTCCAGCTAAGGAGCAGGAAAGAGAATTGGGCTCTTGCTAAGGAAATTGTCACTCATAGGAGAATTGCTTGGGCAATTGATTCTTTTATGCCCTTCATGTCCCCGGGTGTCGATGGTATCATTCTGATCCTTCTCCAGAAGGGAAGTGATATAATCATACCCTCTCTGTGCAGGATCTTTAGGTTCTGTTTGGTATATGGTTATATACCTGTTACTTGGCGCACGTGTAAATTGATATTTATACCTAAGCCAGGTAAGTCCTCATATGATGATGTCAAGGCCTTTAGGCCAATTAGCCTAACTTCCTTTCTCTTAAAAACTTTAGAGAAACTAGTTGATAGGCATATTAGGGATAAGGCCTTATGTGTCTTTCCTCTCTCTATAGCCACCAGCATGCATACACGCCTGGTAGGTCTACCGATACGGCCCTCTATGAGCTGGTTACAGCCATAGATGGTGCCGTAAATGGTAAAGAAATGGCACTTGCTGCTTTTCATGACATTGAGGGTGCCTTTGACAGGGTACCTACTAATGTCATTCTTAATGTGTTAATTCGCAGAAATGTTAATCCTCTTGTGTGCAACTGGATCAATAGTCAGCTTACTACCAGACTGATCCAGGCAACACTACTGGGTGACACTGTTAAGGTTACCAACTGCAAAGGCTGTCCGCAGGGGGGAGTTTTATCACCTCTCCTGTGGAGCCTTGTGGTTGATGAATTACTTAACAACATTAATTTCCTTGGTCTCACCTGCATAGGTTATGCAGATGATATCGCATTGGTAGTAAGAGGAAAATTTCAGAATACTGTTGTTGACCTCATGAACACTGCCTTAAAAAAAGTGGAGAGATGGTGCAAGGAGGTGAGTCTATCGGTTAATCCCGGTAAGACAAATCTTATCCTTTTCACCAAAAGAAGAATTAAAGATATGCCAGTAATAAGACTATTCAACCCAGAGCTGGCCTATCAAAATGAGGTTAAGTACCTCAAGCATTACATTTGACAGGACTATGACTTGGAATAGTCATATCAAGCATTGCATCAACAAGGCTAAATGTATCTTTTGGTCTTGTAGGCGTGCCATAGGTTCCAATTGGGGTCTATCACCAAAGATAGCCCATTGGATCTATACTAAGGTAGTTGTACCTATCGTGACCTATGGTTCCATTGCCTGGTGGGGCAAGGTATGCCAGGTCACTACCATTAGGGAACTTGCTAGTCTTCAGAGAATGGCTACAGTTAGTATAACTGGTGCCATGAGGACTACTCCCTCGCAAACTTTGGACCTACTCGTGGGCCTTTTGCCCCTTCATAAGCAGGTTGAGCTGGAAGCAATTCTTTGCTCCCATAGGTTGAAGTTTCTTGGACTATGGAAAACTTCTTCTGAAAGATCCATGTATAAATTTAATAATGGGATCACTGGACATACTTCTCTTACGATGATTTCAGATTGGATGTTCAAGAAATTTACTTTTACTGACAACTTCAATGTTGTTTTTCCCTTTAGGCGTGAGTGGGAAGAACCCTGTAAGCTTCTCACACGTGCTAATGAGGTTTGGTTTACAGATGGCTCTAAAACGCCATCTGGGACCGGCTCCGGTGCTTTCTGTGTTACCAGGAACATCAGGATTTCTTTCTCCCTGGGTAAACTAGCTTCTGTTTTCCAGGCTGAGGTTGCTGCCATTCTTGCTTGTGCAAATAACTGCATTGCAAGAGGGGTTGCCAAGAGAAGGTTAAAAATCTTCTCAGATAGTCAGGCTGCACTTATGGCCTTGCACAAGTACTGCTTCTCATCCAAAATTGTGTGGGATTGCTATAAGACCATTAACCAATTGGCTACGGTCAATAAGGTAACCCTAATATGGGTTCCTGGTCATTGCGGTATTTTTGGCAACGAGGTTGCCGATGATCTCGCTAAGTACGGTTCTGTGTTGCCCTTCATTGGGCCAGAACCTGTACTTGGTCTTCCTCATATCATAGTAAGAAGGACCGTTAGGGACCTCCTAATGGGGGAGACTTATAAGGACTGACTTGACTCTAATAATCAAAGGCAGTCCAAGGAGCTTAACCAGGGTTATCCCTGGTTGAGAGCCAAGGAGTTACTTAGGCTCAGTAGAAAAGAGCTAAGGGTGGCCATTGGCCTGTTGACTGGCCATTGTTGCCTTAAGAGGCACCTCAACATTATTGGCATTATAGATAGCCTAGTATGTAGGGGGGTGCCATATGGCGGAGGTTGGTTGGTTGGTTGGTTTTATAGGGCTTATTGGCACTGAATCCTCTTGGGACATATTGTGCCAAACAAATAGTTAAGATAGAAACGATTACAATGATCAACAAGTTAAAATAGCAGGGCTAAAAGAATGTCAAAAGATAAGTGTAAATATAAAAATATGCAATGACAGTGTATAAATAAAAGCGATGAATTAATGATCTTAAATGTATGCATAAAAACCAATATCTTTTAAAAATTTAATAAGATTCAGATGAGGTGGATCATGAAGCAATGAAGTTAAGGATATGGAATGAGTTTTAAAATGATGAACACGATGGCGATTAAAACTTGGACATTCTGCTAAAATGTGTTTCACAGTCACGGGTACTTTACAATGTCTGCAAACAGGGGCAGGTTCCCCAAGCAAAAGGTGACGATGGGTAAAGCGAGTATGCCCTATACGAAGACGAGTAAGTATGACGTCATGCTTCCTGGACGGTACTGAAGGCCAGAGTGAAAGTTCAGGTTTTACAGCATAAAGTTTGTTGTTAATCTGTTGCTTCCAAGTATATTGCCATTTTTCCCTTGCTAAAATAACCACATACTTCTTGATATCAGGGTACGGTAAGTGGAAGTGGAGAAGGTTGGTAGCGGATCTCGCAGCTTTATCTGCTCGCTCATTTCCAGAAATACCAACATGCGAGGGAACCCAACAAAACACTATGGAATAACCCCTTAAAATCTTCCTCTTATATATGTTTATGAGGTGTAAGATGAGTGGATGGCTCTGGTGGTCAGGAAAGGTGAGAGAATGTATTACGCTAAGAGAATCGGTGTAAATAATAAAATTGTACCCTTTGTAATACACCAATTTTTCAAGAGCCAGGCAAATAGCTATTATTTCAGCGGAAAAAATAGATACGGACGAATGCAGTTTGCAGCTATGGACATCATTATCTATTACGCAGGCACAACCAACGAAGTCACTCGACTTAGAGCCGTCAGTAAAAACAGGAGTATATGATCGGTAAGTGTCCCTGTGACTTAAAAATATTAGCTTGAAAATAATGTCAGCAGTGTCATTTTTTGTAAAATCTTTAAAAGGGTTTAATAGAGTAAAATCAGGAATCTCCCAAGGTGGGTTTGTACATTCAGCAGCTAAAATCTTCAGATGAATGAGACTAAAATCAGATAAATGTTTCTTTATGCGCAGATGGAAAGGAGGAATGCAAGATGGGCGTGATCTGTACAAACGTGTGAGAAATGAACTGATGAAACGATTATGAGAAGGATGATTAGCATGCGAAGCTGTTCTAAAATAGTAATGAAGACATAAAATCTGACGTCGGAGATCCAAAGGCTCTTCGTCACAATTGACATATAAGCTTTGAACGGGGGAAGTCCTAAAAGCGCCCGACACGAGGCGGAGGGCCAGATGGTGGATAGTATCAAGCTTCTGTAGTGTTGTCTTGCAGGCAGACCCGTACACAACACACCCATATTCCAATTTTGATCGGACAACTGCCCTGTAAATTCTTAATAAGCTTGTACTTGCCGCTCCCCAAGATGTGTTTGATAGAACTTTGATGATATTCAACGCCCTTAAGCATCTCCCTCGCAGGTTAAGAACGTGGGGGAGGAAAGTTAGCTTCCTGTCAAAAATAATCCCAAGATACTTTACTTCAGTAGCTATGGGAATAGTAATGTTATGAACCCGAATCTTAGGATCAGGATGGATACCCCGTTTTCTACAAAAGTGGACACACTTTGTTTTCTCAGGTGAAAAGCTGAAGCCGTTGTAGTCCGCCCACTTTATTATGTTGTTGACTGCAATTTGGAGCTTTCTTTCAATGACGGTCATGTCAGAACCTGCGCAGGATATGTGTAAGTCATCAACATAGAGACTGCCTTTAACAGGGGGAGTAAATTGATTTAAAATATTGTTAATTGCTAATATAAATAGAGTCACACTTAAAATGCTGCCCTGAGGTACACCTTGTTCTTGAATAAAAACGTCTGATAAAATGTTGCCAATGCGGACTTTAAAATTTCTTACACTTAAAAAGTTTTGTATAAAAACTGGAAGGTTTCCTTTAAAACCAAAATCATGGAGGTTACGGAGAATACCGTATCTCCAGGTCCGATCGTACGCCTTCTCGATATCGAAAAAAATTGAAACCAAGTGTTTTCGCTGAACGAAAGCGTTACGAATTTCAGTTTCAAGGTCAACTATATTATCTATAGTTGACCTACCACGCCTGAAACCACTCTGAAGTGCTGAGAACCAGTTGTTCTTTTCCAGTATGTGTATTAGGCGGTTATTCACCATCTTCTCTAAAAGCTTGCAGAGGCAGTTAGTAAGTGCAATGGGGCGGTAGCTAAGCACATTAGTGGGATCTTTATTCGGTTTTAGGATGGGGATCACTGTGGCGGTATTCCAAGAGGAAGGAAAAGTCTGTTCATTCCAGATTCTATTATATAGTTCGAGGATATTGAGTAAGGCGTTGTCAGAGAGATGTTTTATGATATACGAGATATTATCTGGTCCAGGAGAAGTTTGTTTCGTATTTTGCAGGGCTCGTTTTAGTTCAAATATAGTAAAGCTTCTGTTATAATTGAAGTGGGTGTCTGTTTTAAAGGTTATTGCTTTTTGTTCAACATTTCTTTTGTGACTAAGGAAAGAAGGTGTGTAGTTACTGCTGCTTGAGATACGAGAAAATGAAGAGGCGATAGCATTCGCTATGCTTTGTACTGAAGATATTGTTTGATTATTGTACTGCAGAACAGATATTTGAGTGTTAGAATAAGCGCCTGCACACCGTTTAATTTTATCCCACATACACTTGCTTGAGACAGAGGCAGATATGCTGCCAACATAGTTTCTCCACGATTCCGCCTGGCTACGTCTCATAATGCGCCTGAAACAAGCTTTACACTTTTTATAACTCGTGAGATTTTCGGTAGTAGGGTATCGCCTGAACCTACACCAAGCTCTCCTTTGCTCTTTCTGAGCAATACGACATTCGTCGTTCCACCACGGCTTAGTTTGCCGTCGGAAACAGCCTGAAGATTTTGGAATGGCGGCATCGGCAGCAGAAATGATGGCTGTAGTTATTAGGTTAACGGCTTCGTCAACGCTGTTGTTTTCGATCATATCCTTGGTGATGGTAGCTCGATTACTAAATTTATTCCAATCAGCAGAATTCATAATATAATATGGCGTTTTGTAAGTTTTGGTTGTAGAAATATTAGGCGTCAAAATTATCGGAAAGTGATCACTATTATATAAATCATTATCGGCATAAAAATTAAAATAAGGGAAGATTGAAGGTGAACAGAAAGCAAGATCGAGTGTGTGAAAAGTTTTACTTGGAAAATGAAAATGAGTTGGTTGTTTTGTATTAAATAAACAAAGACTATGATCTGAGAGTAGTTGCTCCAGCTGAATTCCGCGTTGGTTCGAGCTGGTACTACCCCACAGGGTGCTATGTCCATTGAAATCACCAAGGATTATGTAGGGTTCAGGTAGCTGACAAATTAAGTTATTGAGGGAGGTTTGTGGAATATTTAATTTAGGTGGTAAATAAATACTACAAATTGTGATGAGAGAATGGGTGTGAATACGGATTGCAACAGCTTGAAGGTCAGTTTTGAGGTTAATTTGAGAGGACGGGTAGTCATGGGAGACAAAAAGGGCTACACCACCGGATGCCCTGCCGCCATCTACGTGATCTTTCCTATAGGCACTAAAACGCCGAACCTTTGATATTTTGCCCTCATCCAGAAAAGTTTCCTGGAGTGCAAAACAAGCCGGGTGGAATTTGTTGACCAAGTCCCTAAGATCAGACACGTGCGTTTTGAAGCCGTGGCAATTCCAAGAAAAGAGAGCCATTATAAACGAAAAAGAATAAAGGAAGGAACTGGGACCTAAGGGACGGAGTTCGGTGACTCCGCCTCGGAACCGGATGATGATTCAGCTGACATGCCTTCTTCTGGAGAGACATACATTTTAATAGGCTCATCCGCAAATATAATTTCAGCCTTATCATTTTTAAGAAAATCTTCACGTTTCATTTTTGTTTTTATTTTAACTGAAGGAGGTGGAATCTTTTGACGAAGTGGATGGTTAGGTGGTAAAGGCTTTAACCGCCTTTTTATATTTTGTTTATTGTTTTTATTAATTTTACCAGAGATATTAGAGTCTTTTTTTGTAGTAGAATTTTTATTTTGTTGTGGAGGTATTTGTTTTGTGGTGCTTGGGCCAGTAGTAAGTTTTAAATTTTTCTCAGACGTAGCTTTGGTTTCGTTTTCAATTCTATTAAGGATAGAGGTTTGAAAAAATTCTGTTTGTACGGCTATAGATTTTACGGTCTTTGGTTTTAAAGCTGCTGAATAGGATATATTAGGTTTAGGTGTACGAGAGAGTACTAATTTACGGGCCTCTGGATAAGATATATTATTTTTAATTTTTGAAGTTTGAATTTCTTTCTCCATCTGCCAAGAAGGGCAAGAGCGGGAGAAAGATGGATGTGACCCTTTGCAATTAACACACATCGGTGCCTTTTCACAATTTTCAGAGTCGTGGCCAGCTTCTGCGCAGCGGGCGCAGGTAATGGCCCCACGACAAGATAACTTAGAATGGCCAAAACGTTGGCACTGGAAGCAGCGTAAGGGGTTTGGAATATACGGACGTACAGGGCAACGGAGGTAGGCTGCAGTAATATATGATGGGAGATTCGGGCTATTGAAAGTTAGTATTATATGTTTGGTATTTTGGATAACCCCACCACGACGAATCGTGATGCGTTTGACTTGGGTTACACCTTGGTCTTTCAGATTTTCTTTAATTTCCTCTTCAGAAGAGGTGAACAAATCAGATTCGGAAATTACGCCTTTAGAAAAATTTAAACTATTATGCTGTAATACTATTATTGAGAATGTTCCTAAAGTAGTCCGGGAAATGAGATTTTTAGCCTGAGATGCGTTGGAAACTTTTATTAGTAGATCTCTGGAATTAAGTTTTTTAACAGATTCCACTTCGCCAATAGAAGATTTTATTAATTTATGTATCAGAAATGGTGATGTTTGCCTGAAACTATCATCTGACAACTTTTTAACAATAAAAAAAACGTGCGTTAATATTAAATTCACTGACACTTTGTTGCTCTGCAAGAGAGTACTGAGGGGGGGGAGAGGAAGCCATGATAGCAAAAGGAAAGTTCGGACCCCGGCGGCACCACCCACCACGGAGCCCAACAAGGGGATGCAGAATCCTGCACCAGTGCTAACCGGGGTCTATACGTTCACAGGTACTCCTGAAGCCACTACCACCCTTAACGCAATGACCCAGAAAGTACGCCGCTCACTTAGTCCAAGCCGAAAACCGACCAGCCGATTGATACATATGGACCAGTATGTACTTCCCGTTTACACGAAGCCGAGGCCAAAGCAACGTGTTGGAAACTCCCCGCCAAAATGGAAATTCCATAAAAGATGATTTCCCCCACGGGAAGTCCCCTCAATTACCAGGATCCTCATTTCCGGGGACACGGGTCTCCACGCACGGCAAACACGTGGGCAGTTAACAGTTCGCGAGAGGCTATGTTCAGGACGGAACATAGCATCACGAGAAAAGCCCTCACTTCCAAAGAAGTAACCACAATGAGGGAGAAAAAGAAAGGATAAAGTAGGAGACAAGAGTAGAGGAAATAGAAAAAAGATAAAAGACCGCTGGGGTACCTCGGGATTGCGACACCCGTGTTTACCTAAAGTAGGTAAACCCCCTGAGGGGGCCATATGGCGGAGGAAAGTTCATCACATATTTTATGTGAATGTGAATACTACTGCGCCAAGATATTTGAATTCCTTGGGTATCATTTCATCGAGCCATGGGAGCTGATTAACTTCCCGGTTAAATTGCTGCTGAAATTTATCTCAGCTATTGGTCTCTCTGAGATCTAATGGTTATTGTTTCTTAGCCTTGTGCTGGAGCTTCTTGCTCCTGCGAATGGGGGGCTTTTCAGTACAATAGGCCTTGGGCCGCAGTGCTGGTGCCCTTGTGGGCCGCCCCACCCTAAATCTAATCTAATCTAATCTTGTTAAATTTTGTCGTAAGAAAAATTCTGTTTGCCAAAACTGCGGCAAAACTGGTCATTTTAAACGTGAATGTACTGAAAATTCTAGAATGCAACCAAATTTTAATAACAAATATGTATCACCTGCAATATCATTTATGGTCAATAATTCTTCACATGACCGATTTATTATCGATTCCGGTGCTACATCTCATATGTCCTCACACAAAGAGTGGTTCATGTCAATGAAACCTAAAACTGGAACTGTTAAGTGTGCGTCAAAATCAGCTGTTTTGAAAGTCGAAGGTATTGGCAATATTTGCGGTGAAACTGCATATGGAGTTCAAATAATACTAAAAGATGTCCTTTATGTTCCAGAATTAAATGGACAGTTAGTTTCTGTCAAGAACATCGTAGCAGCGGGGTTAAGTGTGATTTTCAAAAATGAAATTGTTTATATTGAAACTAAAAATAAACGTTTTGAATTTGAATAGTTAGATAGTCGCGGACAGTACCTAAGTAACTTTTTATCGAATGTTGATGAAGCTTTAGTTGTGGAAGATGACGACTTGTGGCATAAGAGACTCGGGTACTGTGGTGATCAAAAATTGAAACTCATGAATCTGTCTGCAAAAGAAATGTTTTGTGATGTTTGCGTTCGAGCTAAACAACCCATGGGAAAAGGTCCTCGCAGAAGAGAAACCAAGCCATTGGTAATGATACATACTGACATATGTGGACCGATAGAACCACAAACATCCTGTGGAGAAAAATATTTTATGACGATAATCGATGATTACTCGCGATTCATGGAAATACGATTGCTTAAAAAGAATAGTGATGTTGTTGATGAGCTTAAAATGTTCTTTATATTGAATCCAACTGTGAGTAAAATGCGGTGTGACAATGCCAAAGAATACGTCACTGGAGAACTTCATGATGTTGCTAAAAATTCTGGTGTTAAAATAGATCCAGCACCTTCCTATACTGATAAAATCAAGCTATGGATCGAAGTAAAAGAAAATAATTTATTAAAGCAAGACAAGTTACAAGCGATACAGCATGCTCTAGTACTGAATACAACATACAGTGTTGCCAGATACATACATGTAAAAGTTACATAAAGGGTGTTGCCAAATATACAAAATATATAAAAACCATAGATATAAAATCAATTATTAACACTTCCCCTGATTTTATAGCTTAAAAAAAATAAGAACAATATTGGGAATAAAAAGTAATAGTTATGGTTCAGAAAGTCTCATATTCTCTCTGCACCATTCATGCTTTTGCTTTGGCACTGATTTGGTCAGAGAATCTGCAATCATTGTTTCAGCTGAGATCTTTTCAACTAATACATGTCCACTTTTTGATGGCATCTCTTGTGACATGATGGGCAATATCAATATGCTTTGTACGAGCATGAAAAATGCTATTTTTCATTAAGTCAATAGCCCCTTTATTGTCACAAAATATTGTGACTGGGTCCTTTGACAGTAAGTTAAGTTCCTTTATAAACTTTCTTAGCCACAAAACTTCTTTAGTAGCAGCTGCCAAAGCCTCGACTGTGGAACTTGCTACTGTTGACTGCTTCTTGCTTTGCTATGTGACAGCACCTTCAGCCAATTTGAAGACAAATCCAGTTGTTGATTTCCTGTGATGAGGACATCCAGCATAATCAGAGTCACAATAGCCTAAAAATTCACTGTTTTCCAAGCATGAAAATATCAACTTTGATTTTGTAATACCTAGGAGATACCTCATCACATGCTTGGCTGCAACCCAATGCATTTTAGATGTGTTTGAACAGTAGTGACACAATACGCTAACAACATAAGCAATGCCAGGACGAATTCCTTCTGCTGCATAAAGTAAACTTCCGACTGCTGACTGATATATAGGTATTAACTTTTCATCAACATTACATGATTTAGACAATTTCTGATTTATGTCTGTTGGTGTTGATATTGGCTTTGAATCAAGCATGGAAAAAAATTTTTTTTTAAGGATGGATTGAATGTATGTTGACTGATTTAGTGTCATTATTTCTTTTTCTCTATTTCTTTGGATTTCAATTCCTAGGCAATATTTTAATTCACCAAGGTCTTTCATTTCAAATCTTTAAAACAACTCTTCTTTCATCCAGGATTTATATTTGGAACAATTTGAGAAGATCAGTAAATCATCAACATAACAGCAATAAGGGTAATATTTTTTACCTTCTATTTTGTAAACACAACAAAATCGGCACATGTTAATCCCAATTCTTTAAGATTATCATCCAGCTTAGTGTACCAGGCTCTGCCTGATTGTTTTAATCCATACATTCCTTTATGGAGTCTACAAACAAGTTTTTCACTTCCCCTTTCTTTGGAGATCTCCAAACCTTCTGGTGGTTCCATATAAATCTCTTCTTCAATAGTTCCTTGTAAGAATGCAACGACAGCATCAAGATGGTCAATATCCCAGTCATAAAGGGTAGACATTGCTAGTAAAACTCGCAGTGTTTCATAGCGGACAACTGGGGAAAATGTCTCTTTGTAATCAATCCCAGCTTCCTGAGAACAGCCTTTGGCGACCAGTCTGGCCTTGTAACGCTCAAGAGTTCCATCAACATTATGTTTGATTTTGAAGACCCACCTGCTCTTTATGGGTTTACGGCCAGAAGGAAGCGGTACAATCTCCCATGTTTGATTTCTCTTATGTGCTTCAAGTTCTTCAGAAATGGCCCCTTTCCATCTCACAGCATCAGCATGGTTTATGGCATCATTGAAAGAAACTGGAATATCTGTTATATCTAGCATGTTGTCATCCAAGATTGTAGATATATGGCAGTGGTGTTGACCTGAAGATGTATCATAATATTGAAGGTAAGTTGGTATTTTTGATTCACGGCCAGATCTTCTTACAGGAGCTTCACTTTTGGTTTCTGAAATATTATCATCATTGTCAGGTACTGGACATTTAGGAACATCAGTCTGGATATTTTGATATATGGGGAAAATCAACTCATCTTCATAGAATTTCAGATTTGACTCAGTGTCTGAGTGTTGTGAGAAGGTGCATTTTTCGTGTTCCAGAAAGATAACATCTCTGGCTTCAGTTATCTTAAATGTAGTAGGATCCATAAGTCTATAGCCTTTACTTTCTTGGTTATAGCCCACAAAAATCATCTCTTTGGCTTTGTTATTCCATTTCTCATTGTGGATGATTTATTAATTGCAGGATCGGATGTAAAAGAAACAAGTATTATAATATCACTATTATCCAAAGAATTTCAAATGTCAAAATCTGAAAGAGTCTCGGAATTTTTAGGCATTCAACTAAGTTTCGAGTCCAATTGTTTACATCTAGATAAAAAAGCATACATTGTAAAATTGCTTGATAAGTACAAAATGTCTGATTGTAAAATTGTATCAACTCCCATTGAATCTAAGTCTATTCCAGCTGACTTTCAGAAAGACAATGAATTTCATGGCCCGTATAGAGAATTAGTTGGATCTTTGATTTATTTAGCATATGTTTCAAGGCCAGATATCTTATTTGCAGTTAATTGCTTAAGCCAACTGCAAGAACATCCTACCGATGTAGCTTAGTGTGCCTTAAAGAGAATTCTTAGATACTTGAAAAGCACATTAAATATAAAATTAGAGTACAAAAAGTTTGACTTAGAAATGTCAGAATTATGTTTGTATGTGGATGTAGATTGGGGGGCAGATAATCAAGATAGGAAATCAGTTACTGGTTACTTCATAATGTTTTCAAACTGTCCTATAATGTGGTGCTGTACTAAACAAAAGTGCATTGCCCTTTCGTCAACTGAAGCTGAGATAACTGCTCTCTGTAAAGGTCTTCAAGATTTGTTATGGACAAAAGCTGTAGTAACCGAAATATCCAATGTGAAAAATGTTTGTATTTTTGAAGACAATCAGTCGTGTATTAAGAGTATTATGAACGAAAATAGTTCAGGTAGGTTAAAGCATATTGATATAAAATTGAAGTTTACTCGTAAGATTGTTAAAGAACATATTAAAATCGAATATATTCAAACAGGTTTGCAAATTGCTGACATGTTAACTAAGGCTTTGCCTAAAACGAAATTTTATGAATTATTGTCATTAAGCTGTTTAAAACTTTTCTAGATGTAAATTTTGCTTTATTTTTGCATGTGTTGATAACTGTAAAAGTAATATGTATGTGTATGATGTGCGATTAAGGGGGAGTGTTGAAATATATAATCGCACTCATACTTGACGACTTGGCTGATTATTGTATATAAGTAATAGCTTTCTTTGACGTACGAGGTTTTCTTTAGTTGATCCTTTTGTGTTTTGATTGGCTGTGTTTAATTAGTTTTTGCCTGTAATTTGATTGGCTGGATGCAGGACCTTAAAACTATAAAAGCCCAATGTACCTTATATTTCTTGATTATTTTGGTGTTTTCAATAAAAGGTGTGTTGTAACTCCTGTAACTTTGGACACTAGAGGGCGTATAACGCGCGAGTAGGAGATGCGAGCAGAATGTTTTTGTGTGTGCTTAATGTAGTGTGCTGTGTTTTTTTGTTGTGAAAATAAATGGAAAAATCACATCGTCGCCTGTTTCTTCTCCATCGTCATCTGACAGGTAGGAACAGTTTTTATATTTTTGCAAATTGAACGAAACCTTTAGCAGTCTAATCATTTTGGTGCCGAAACCCGGGATGGTTCGGTGACCAGCGAACTTTAGAATAACAGTGAATTATTTGAATTGTTAGCGAAACATTTTAAATTTTAAAATGGATATTGAAGTTCTGAGAAAAATTAGAACTCCTGTCAGACGGGCGGCGACCGACACTATGAAGTCAATTGAAAATGAAATTAATAAGGAAAAAAAAACAATTGTAGAAATTCCAACAGAAAATTTGAGGAACTAAGTGCTCAAGAACTGAATGGTGCCGAAATAATTTTGATTAAAACTGTTCAAGCAGAAATGTTTCTTGAAGAACTATCTTGTTTAAGGCAAGGTAAACCAGTTTCGAGAACTTCGACAATTCTAGAATTAAATCCTTTCATTGACTCAGATGGTGTAATGCGTGTAGGAGGAAGACTCCAAAAATCAAAATTCACATACTTGCAAAAACACCCTATACTTTTGCCTGCCAAACATCATTTTGTGACCTTAGTAGTGTGGGATTCACACCACAAAGTATTTCACGGTGAAATTTCGGAAACTTTAGTCGAAATTCGCGAAAGATATTGGATTATTAAGGGCAGACAAACTGTGAAGAATATCCTTAGAGGATGCGTTTTGTGTAAACGATTCAATTCTTCTCCTGGTGTGCAGATCAATGCACCTTTGCCTTCCACTCGAATCCAGCAGTCACCTCCTTTTTCTGTAGTTGGTATTGACTTTGGAGGACCACTTTATACGAAGAACAATGACGATAAAAATTATATCTTGTTATTCACCTGTGGAGTGACGCGAGCCGTTCATTTAGAGCTTGTGGTTGGCCTGACAGCTGAAACGTTCATGCTAGCACTTCGACGTTTCATTTCCCGGCGAGGTCTCTGCTCTCGAATTATTACAGATAACGCTCGAACTTTTAAGAGATCAGAACTTGAACTCAAAAACTTGTGGGCTGTTATAAACCATCCTTCTGTAAAGGACTTTTACTCCTTGAACAGAATACAGTGGCAGTATATTGTTCAGAAAGCCGCTTGGTGGGACGGTTTTTATGAAAGACTGATACGATCGGTGAAACTGGTGTTGAGGAAAACTCTAGGAAAAACAACTCTCTCCTATGAAGAACTGGAGACTATTATCACTGAGATTGAAGGCGTGATCAACTCACGCCCTTTAACCTATGTATTTTCAGATTTAAACGAACCTACGGCTTTGACTCCCTCACACATGTTATTAGGATACAGAGTGAATAGTTTACCCCCTGCCAGGCTTGAATTTGATTCTAATTTATCTAACAGAAAAACATTAATTAAAAAGTTTAACTATCATGAGAGATTAATTAATAATTTTTGGCATAGATGGAGTAAAGAATACCTTCTGATGTTAAGATCAACCCATTATGTAAAGCCAACAGGTAAAATAATTGAGCTTAAAGTTAATGATATAGTTTTAGTTAACGATGATAAACTGCCTAGGCATTTTTGGAAATTAGGCAAAATTATAGAAGTATTTCCTGGCAGGGACGGTAAAATTAGGTCTTGCAAAATTAAAACCAGTACTTCTGTCATTAAGAGACCTGTACAATTGCTGTATAATTTGGAAGTTGAGTAATAATTTACTTGTTTTCGTGTATATTAATCTGAATTACTGTTACAGGATTGAAATATGTAGTAGAAAACCAACGTGATCCGACTTGGAATTTATACGTAATGTAAAGTTTGATTTGTTTATCTTATTCCTCTTTTGCATGCACATTTATTAATTGTTAATTTGTATATCATTAATTCATTATTAGTGTTCAATGTTGTGTTAATACTGGAGAATTTGTTCGTAACATCTGAAAACTGAAGTTTAGAGGGCGTATAACGCACGAGTAGGAGATGCGAGCAGAATGTTTTTGTGTATGCTTAATGTAGTGTGCTGTGTTTTTTTTGTCATGAAAATAAATGGAAAAATCACATCGTCGCCTGTTTCTTCTCCACCGTCATCTGACAGGTAGGAACAGTTTTTATATTTTTGCGAATTGAACGAAACCTTTAGCAGTCTAATCAAGGTGCTTGCGATCTGCTGCTTTTTCTTATGCTTCAACAGTAAGAAAACTGATAGGAAGTCACATGACGACTGTGGATCTCGTCGGTTGAGAAATTGATCGCTTTCCAATTTAAAAATTAAGGAGTTTTTAAGGACTTTTGACAAAAATTAAGTAGTTTTAAGGCCCTTAAAAATGAAAGCTAAAATTAAGGAGTTCTTAAGGATTTTTAAGGACCGTGGAAACCCTGCACTTTGTGTTTGGTTGGTGAATTGTGATCTTTTATTTGTTCAAAAATCTTGGTTATTTTCCGGAGCAATCTGAGGTAGTTAGCATGTCTGATTTACAGAATAGTTAAAGTTGATATATTTAAGTAAGGCCAATACAGCTGGAAGTATGAAGTGAAACTTGAAATAAAGGTTCTTATAACGATACAGATAATCACTAAGAAAGGGTTTTGTAAGTGGACTGAGTAAGTTTGTAAGTTTTGAACAGAAATAGATGCTAAAAAATGGGCATATTGTTATAGGAAAGGACTAGGAATAAATACAAAGTATGTATCTAGAATCTCTACATAAAAAAATTAAATACCAATATTTTCATGGGAAAATGGTAAAAAGGTTAGACATTGCAATTGATGGTCTCTTAAAACTGGTAAAAGACTTAATATTTCAATGTCTAATAAAGATAAAGAGAAATATTTCTTCAGATAAAATATTTAGAATCGTAAATAACCACAAGTTAGACCTAGAGTTTAAAAGTGATCAGATTGAAAAAATATCAAATAATGAGTGGTAGATTGAATCTACATGCTGTAATTACATTGTATGTAGGAAAGAAGAAGAATGCCATATAAAATGTATTGGTTGGTTGGTTGATTGAAGTTTAATGCCGCTAAATCCTCTAGGGACAAACTGCGCCAAACAAGATGAAAAATAAAAATTACAGGCTCAAAAACAGATTAAAGCAATTGTAAAAATAAAACAAACAACATAAAACACGAATAAAAATTAAGTTATATACAGATTAACAAGAATTGAAAATTGAAAGATGAAAAATTGAAAATTAGAAAATTGAAACACAATCAAAAATCATATTTCAGTATAAAAACCAGATTGACGAAGAAAGGGGAACAAGTTTGGATGTGGAGTTTCCCCGATGATTAAATTAAGATTAGGAGATTGGTTACCAAAAAATTTTATATACAATGATTTAGAACAAACACAGGACGTTAAAATATGTGCGACTGTGTATGGTGTCTTGCAATACGCACACTGTGCAGGAGCTTCACCGAGCAAGAGATGGGCATGGGTGAGTCTGCAATGACCCACTCGTAGACGAGTGAGTATTACGTCATGTCTCCTAGAAGGAAGTTGGGGCCATTTAGTTATCTTTGTTTTAATTTCCCGCAGTTTATTTGAAGGTATGTTATCCCAAGAGATCTGCCATTTATTGTGTAAAAGATCTTTGATGTAATTTTTCAAGTCAGGACAAGGAAGACCAGTGTTGAGAAAGTCACTTGCAGACCTGGTAGCCATGTCCACAAGTTCATTGCCTTTAATACCGACGTGAGAGGGAACCCAGCTAAAAACTAGCGAGATTCCCATGGAAGTAAGGTTAGTTATTGTTGTAAGAATTTTGAAAATAATAGGATTATTACAGTTATTTGATTGCAATGAATTAAGAACACTTTGGGAGTCTGTATAGATAATAAAGTTTTTACTATTGTGATTCATCAATTCTTCTAAAGCCTTCAAGATAGCAAAGGCTTCAGCAGAAAAGATGGAGAGTTTAGGATGAAGTCTGTAGCTATTGATTTGATCTTTAATAAGGTATGCACAGCTGACATAGTTAGTGGATTTTGAACCATCTGTGAAAACAGAGGTGTAATTTTTATAATATTGCTTGTGATCTTCAAAAATTTGTTGATAAATGATATTGCTAGTTGAACTTTTGTCAAATGACTTAAAGGGGTTTATTATAGTAAAAGTAGGAGTGTGCCAAGGATGTATTCCAATAGCTGTGGGTATTGTATCTATATTGTCTAAGTTAAGATCTCTTAAAATTTCATTTATCCTTCCCTGAAACGGCAGAACACAAGAATGGTCTAGCATTGTATAATCTCTTGAGGTAATAATTGAGTGTATGTTGATGGATGGGATGGTTGATATAAGATGACGTTCTGAAGTAGTACTGAAGAGATAACATCTGTCGACGTAATTCAAGAGGAGCGTCACAGCAGTCAACGTAGAGACTTTCTACAGGAGATGTTCTAAAAGCTCCGGAACACAATCGAAGAGCGGAATGGTGAATGGTATTCAGCTTTTGAAGGACAGAAACGCGTGCTGACCCATATACAGGACATCCATAGTCCAGTTTTGAGCGGATGATGGCATGATAGATCTTAATTAGGGAAGAGCGATCAGCTCCCCATGAGGTCTTAGAAAGGATTTTGAGGATGTTGAGCTTCCTTTCGCAATTTTTCCGCAAGTTTGTGATATGGGGTGCAAAGGTAAGTTTTTTGTCAAAAATGACGCCGAGAAAATTCACCTCATTCACAATGTTGATGTTATTTCCAAGCAACTGGATCTCTGGGTCTGGGTGCAGACCTCTTTTTTTGCAAAAATGCACACAACACGTCTTTGAACTTGAAAAGCTGAAACCATTCTCCATCGCCCACTTACTGATCTTGTTAACTGCAGTCTGGAGTTGTCTGTTAATAAATCTCATATCCGCTCCTTCACATGAGATATGGAGATCGTCGACATACAAGCTTCCATTAACAGAGGGAGGTATCTCGTTCAGAATCCCATTGATTGCAATAATGAATAGAGTCACACTCAACACGCCTCCCTGAGGAACCCCTTCTTCTTGAATAAAAGTGCGAGATAGTGTATTTCCTACTCTAACTCGGAAATTTCTTAAGGCCAAAAAGTTTTGTATAAAAATAGGCATATTACCACGCAACTCTAAATTGAACAGTTGCTGTAAAACCCCATGACGCCAAGTGCGGTCATATGCCTTTTCTATATCGAAGAAAACCGACACCAAATGTTTTCTTTTAACAAAAGCATTCCGGATTCTGGTTTCCAACTCCATTATATTATCTAAGCGTACTCCTTCCACGACGGAAACCACTCTGAAATTTGGAGAGGTAGTTATTTTCCTCCAGGTAGTATATCAGACGAACGTTTATCATTTTTTCCAGAATTTTGCATAAACAGTTCGTCAGAGCTATTGGACGGTAGCTGAGAGGATTCGTGGGGTCTTTATCAGGTTTTAAAATGGGGATTACAATAGCCTCTCTCCACGAGGAAGGAAAGCTATGTTCTCTCCATATTCTATTGTAAAGTTTAAGAAGGTTGAACATCGAAACTGAAGAAAGGTTTTTTATCATTTCGTATGAAATATTATCCGGACCAGCAGAAGATTTATGGACTTTCTGCAAGGCTCTGTATAGTTCGAAAATGGTGAAGTCAGTATTATAGTTAAAGTTAAGCGTAGTTTGAAAGTTTATTGGTTTATCATCGACTAGGTTTTTAAGTTTTGTAAAAGATGCAGAATAATTTGAACTTGAAGAGATATGAGCTAAGGATGAGGCTATTGTGTTGGCTATGTCATCAAGAGAAGTTATTAGGTTATTATTATAATTTAAAATTTGGATTTGGTTGTTTGGGTAAACGCCTGAACAGCGCTTAACTTTTACCCATAAATCTTTACTGGAAATTGGAGGAAGAGATACTGCTAATATAGTTCACCCACGAATCTCTTTGGCTACGTCTTAAAGTGCGGCGGAAAATACTTTTGCATTTCTTATAATTTGTAAAATTCTCCGTCGTAGGATGTCTTTTAAACACGGAAAACGCTTTTCTTTTCTCCTTATAGGTATTTTTACACTCTTGGTTCCACCATGGCTTTGTTTGCTTTTGAGGACGGCAGGATGATTTTTTAATAGAAATGTCAGCTGCAGAAATTATTGTTTCAGTTATCTGATTAACTGCTTCATCAACGGTATGATTGTCGACCATGTCTGTAGAGATATTGGCTAGGGTACGGAATTTATCCCAATCAGCGGAACCTAGAATAAAACGAGGAACACGCTGATTGGCATTGGAGACATTATTGTGAGTTAGGATAATGGGAAAGTGATCACTATTATAGAGGTAGGAATCTACTGTAAAATTCCAAAACGGAAAAATTTGAGGACTGGATATTGCTAAATCTAGGGAGTGAAAGGTTCTTGTAGGAGTATGTAGGTAAGTAAGTTGATTTGTATTATAGATGCACAGATCATGGTCGGATATCAGTTTTTCTATTTGACGACCCCGTTTATTAAGGTTGGGGCTACCCCACAATGGACTGTGGCCATTCAAGTCCCCAACAATAATAAAAGGGACTGGAAGTTGAGTAATAAGGTTATTAAGAGTGTTCTGAGCGATGGTATTGTTTGGAGGGATATAGAGGTTACAAACAGTTATTAGAGAGTGTATGTGTACTTGAACAGCAACTGCTTGGAGGTCAGTTTTAATGTTTAAAGTTCTGAAAGGGTAGTCATGAGAAGTGAAGAGGGCAACACCACCACAAACCCTGCCCCCTTCTATATAATCTTTTCTGGTAGTACTGTAGCGTTTTAGTTTGGCTGATTTATTGCTGTCAAGAAGCGTCTCTTGAAGTGCAAAACAAACAGGATGGTATTTATTTACGAGGTCTCTGATATCAGAGACGTGACTTTTGAAGCCATGGCAGTTCCAAGACAATAGCGCCATTGTAAAATTTAGAGAGGAAAAGGATGGAAATTATGCAGGTTGGGTTTTAGCCCACATGCCTTCAGAGTCCGATTGATCTGTCAACATATCCTCTTCGGATGTCACATATCCTTTGATTGAATCGTCCTGAGCAGTTGGACGATTTTTTAAGAAGTCTTTTTTCGAAAATTGACATTTTAAAGGTTTGTTAGAGGATTCGTCCTCGACGAAATCCTCTAGGAGATTAAAACTTTTATTTTTTAATTTTTCTTTTAATCTTGCAACCGTAATTTTTTGATGTTTGGGCGTCTTTTGCTTGGATGGAAAATTATTAATCTTAGATTTAGCTAAAAGCTTATTTGAAACTTGAGTTTTAGGTGTTAATTTACTTTTAGGTACGCGTTCATTTAATGATTTTGTCATAATTACGTTTTCAACTGTAACAGGTTTATTTTCTATTTTTGAGGGTGAATGACGAGAAGGTTTAGGACTATTGGGGACGGATGGCTTATTTTCAGTTTGTGTGGCTATTGATTTACACTGCTTCACTGCTGCAGCAAAACTAATTCCAGGTCTTGGAGTACGTTCTTCAATGCGTTTTCTGGCTTCTGGATATGAGATGTTTTCTTTTGCTTTGATTGTTTGTATTTCTTTTTCCAGAAGCCACTTAGGACACGAACGGGAATAGGCAGGATGGTCGCCTTTGCAGTTGATGCATTTAGGTGTTTGTTTGCAATCAACGCCGTCGTGGCCTACTTCTGCACAACGAGGACAGGTAATAGATCCACGACATGATGTTTTTGAATGTCCAAAACGTTGGCATTGAAAACAACGCAATGGATTGGGGACAAATGGACGCACAGGGCATCGAAGGTATCCTGCTTTTATGTGTGAGGGAAGCGATGGTGAGTTGAACGTAAGAATAAGATGTTTTGTGGGGAGTATTTTCCCGTCACGACGGATGGTGATACGGCGTACTCCACAAACTTGCTGCTCTTTTAGACCTTCTAAAATTTCTTCATCGGGGACATTATAAAGTTCCCCTTCAGAAATAACTCCTCTACTAAAATTTAAAGTTCCGTGAGCAGTGACTGTCACTGGAATATCGGCAAAGTTGGTGCATTTTAAGATATTTGAAGCTTGTTTTGCATCTGCTACTTCGACAAGCAAGACGCCAGATCGTAATTTTTTAACCGCTTTGACTTGTCCAACGGATGATGAAAGGCATTTATGTACCAGAAAAGGAGAGACAGCCGAAAAACTTCCCTCCTTTCTCTGTACAGTGAAAAATCTAGCTTGACATGTGTCAATTTCGTGCCCCTTTTGACCCAAGGGGAGAGGTTGTGGGGGGGTTGAAGATTCCATAATGTAATAGAAGGTGTTCAGATCCTGGCGGCACCACCCACCATGGAGCCCAACAAGGGGATGCTAAACGCTCCCAAAAAGGGACATAAAGTCGCACCAGTGCTAACCGGGATCTATACGCGCACAGCTACCCCTTAAGCAGCCTCGACCCATTAAAGTGCCCAGCAGGTAACCGATTGCTTGGCCCAGGCCAGTGACAAAAGTCGTCCGACCAGCCGATTGATGTAGACGGGACCATTCTACACCACCCGTTTACCCGAAGCAGGGGCCAAAGTAATGTGTTGGTTTCCCTCAATTACCAGGATCCCCCTTTCCGGGGACACGGGTCTCCACGCACGGCAAACACGTGGGTGGTTAACAAATCGCGAGATGTTGTGTTCAGAAAGGAACACAACATATCGCGATAAGCCCTCACCTCCGAAAAGGTAACCACAATGAGGGAGAAAGGAAGAGAAAAGGAAGATAAGAGGAAAAAGGAAAGAAAAGGAAAAGAAGAATAGATCGCTGGGGTACCTCGGGATTGCGACACCCGTGTTTACCTGAAGTAGGTAAACCCCCTGAGGGGATAAAATGTATTGCTTGCAGAATTTGCATACACTCATTTATATGTGCATGTGTTGATAACCTAGTCAGGGGGAATATTTGTAAGCATATCCATGCTGTGGCCCAGTTTCTTTTAAATGAAGCAATGAATACAGTACAAAAACAAGAAAATGAAACTGAGTACTATCAAAATATTTTAAAAGAGACATTTCACGTTTTGTCCAGTATCTCTAAATGCTCCGGAAACATGGTTCACTAAATGGAAGATTAAAATAAATCCTAGCAAATGTCAGGCAATTTATTTTAGTCGAACCTTTAAACTTCCTCCTCGGTGGCAATTATACGGTTAGGTAATCGAATGGGAGAACTCAGTGAAGGACCTTGGAGTTACTATCGATAGGCACCTTACGTGGAATAAACGTATTACTAAGGTCAGAAATATTATGATCGCCAGGAAAGTCGAACTTCGTTCACTCTTATTTGGCCCACATTTATCTATTCATAACAAAGTATTACTGTATAAAACAGTAATACTTCCTGCTGCCATTTATGCAGCACCGGTCTGGTCTTTTGCGTTCCCAGGAAATTTAAATTTGCTTAACTGTGCTCATAATCAAATTCTACGAGGCATAGCAAGAGTTCCGAGTTATCTTCGTAACGATATTATCAGACGTGATCATAACTTTTAAAGAAATCTGTATTAAGCATTCCATTAAATTTTACAATAATATTAATAACATTAATAACGGAATAATTGCTGAACTTCCAGATTACGATATTAGGGAGGCGAGAAATCGCAAGCGTCCTCGTGCTGCAATGCTCCCGTAAATCAAATTCCTCTTTTTATTTTATTCCAAATTTACTTAAATTAATTTTCTTACGATCACGCCGATACAAAATGGCACCACTATGACTCTTGCTTTCCCTCAGAATTCCCATCATCATCTATTCTTAAACTTCCTCAATTTTTATTATCCTAAATATTTAAAAAAAAAATTATAAAATTTTAAAAAATTGTGATGCTTGCATCCTACAAAAATATTTATTTCTTAAATTTTTACTATCGGTTCATAAAACTGTACTTTTTCTTTTATCTTTTATTTTGTTCTCTTATATGCTATTTAGGGCCCTTCATAACTTATTTTCTTAATTTAATGACCCCTCTCATTTAAATTGTTTTCATCTTAATATATCCAGTAATTCATGATGCACACCTTGATGTGTAATTTCTCACCTTCATCTTTGGGGATTCGGCTAAAGCACAGGTGCTCCCAAACAATCTCCAGTATCTCTAAATTTGCAGAACAACGTACATCTCTGCAAAACAAATTGGATAATATTCCTGCATTCGTCAAAGAAAATCCTTTTACAGATAAAGAAGGAAATAAGATTGATATTAACAAACAAAGAAAATTGTAAAACCATTAAAATAAGGGAACCTGCTTCATCTGTAAATGTTAAACAGAAAATCCAAAAACAAAGTCAATATTTCTCCACTCAAAAGAAAAGATGCAGTAGAAGCATTTTGAAAAATCCAACGGCAAAAGAAATTATAAATATTAAAGAAAGCTTACTGTTGAATGGTTGGTGGGTTGTGTGGAGTTTAATGGCACCGAGTATTCTTGGGACATAGTGCCAAACAAATAGTTAGACATTGGTAAACAATAAAAATGAAAATATTAAAAATATAGACGTCATAAGTTAAAATTTACACAATCAAATGTGAGGATTGTAACATATCTAATTATTGTATATCTATCTATTATTATTACCTCCATGTGTTATTGTCTGTATGTATTGTAACTGTAACTATGACTCTGGTATTCTTAGTAACTTTAACTGTATGATGTATTCAGCATGTAGACGCTGTAGCAGTTTATACGAATTGGTGGCTAGAGTGAAATGCTATGCTGTAAATAATTGCTGCATATTTAATCAAGATCAATAAAGTTTATCCAAGGAACTGTGTGTTCATGTTTGAAGAGTACGAATCTAACATGGTGTCAGAATAATTGTTGAACTCATTAAGCCTGATAGACTCTCAGATGGAAATGGATTGATCTCTTAGTGAGTAGTCCTCTGTCTGAAGTTCTAATTTTACTGTACGAACTTTGTATTCTCTGTTTGCAATGGATAATTCCTTTCGACCACCTGGTGAAATAAAGTTCATCTGCAGCAATGTGTTCGAGTCATGGACTAAATGGAAGCAGAAATTTCAAAACTACCTGATAGCATCTGAAAAGGATAAAAAAGCAAATAATGTTAAAATCGCTATTTTGCTGAACTTACTTGGAGATGAAGGAGTGGAAATCTTCAACACCTTTAAACCACCAGCTGGAAAAAGTATTGAAAAATTCGAGGATGTAATGACCATGTCTGAAGACTATTGCATACCCCGAAAGAACATGGTTTTTGAAAGGTTTAAATTATTCTCGTGCAGCCAGCATGAAGGTCAGCAAGTTGACCGTTACTTGACTGAATTGAAAACTCTTGCCTCAACATGTGAATTTGGTGATCAAGAGGAAGGTCTAATCAGAGATCGCTTGGTGCTTGGAATCCACGAAGAGTCTTAACGAGAAGCGGAGATAACATTGAAAAAGGCAGCAGACTTCGTGAGAGCAGCAGAGACAAGTAAACAACAGTTAGAAACTAAGACATAGCAGCACCTAAAGTTAATGAAGTGAAAAGGGATAGATTAAAACAATTCAAATTTAAGCAAAACACAGATACCTTTAAGAGCCAGAGATGTGGTAAAGAACATTCAAAGAATAACTGTCCTGCGTTTGGAAGATTGTGTGCTAAGTGCAAGAAAAGAACCATTTTGCAGCTATGTGTACAGTTAAGAAATTAAAACAAAATAACTATAGAAAAGTTAATGAACTGGAAAATTCAGTGCAACAACTATTTATAGACAGTGTAATAACAGTAAATTCAATTGATAATGTTTGGGTAAAACTAATTAATGTTGAATATAATGATACTGAATTTAAATTAGAAACTGGAGCTTAAGCTAATGTCTTGTAAATGTCAATTTATAAAAAAATGTGTTTCCCAACTACCAAAAATTTAAGTAAATCTAATATTACATTAGTTTCGTATGACAATTTATTTCAAGTTAAAACCAGAAGGTTAGAGTTAATATTGAAATGTTCTGTAAATAACTTTATTGATATTCCTTTAAAGTTTATTGTTGCAAATGTATCCTCAAAGCCAATACTAGGTTTAAAAGCATGTCAAATGTTTAATTTAATACAAAAATTAGACCAAATTAATCTAATTCCTAAAGATTATATTATAAATAACTATAGTGGAGTATTTCAAAGGCTGGGAATATTTCCTGGAGATCCATATCACATTGAGCTGAAATCTGAGGTTAAGCCTGTCATAGATCCACCTAAACAGGTACCTTTATCCCTTTATGATAGTCTAAAAAATACATTGTGTAATTTGGAATCTAATGGGGGTAATTCGTAGAGTAAATAAACCGACAGACTGGGTAAATAGTCTAGTCGTAATAGAAAAACCCAATGGTAAACTGAGAATTTGGTTGGACCCCAGAAACCTGAATAAGGTCATTAAACGAGAACATCTTGTCATACCAACTTCTGTAGAATTAATAAGCAGATGGTAAGGAAAAAATGTTTTTTCTGTACTAGACTTTTAAAAGATGGGTTTTGGCAAGTGTCACTAGATGAGCACAGTGCAGATTTATGAACATTTAATACACCTTTTGGCCGGTTTCAATTCTTAAGAAGGCCATTTGGGATAGCCTCAGCACCTGAAGTCTTCCAAAAACGTAATTTAAATTTATTTGGGGATATAGAAAATGTTGAGTTTTATTTTGATGATATCATCATCATCACAGGTTCTGATGAACATGAACACGATCTAACATTAAGAAAAGTTTTGGAAAGGGCTAAGGAATGTAACAAAATTCAATCCTGAAAAGTTTCAGTACAAAGTATCAGAAGTCAAATATGTGGGTGAAATACCTAAAGAAGGGATTAAAGCTGATCGCAGCATGTTAGGGCCATAACTGAAATGAATACGCCTCAAAATAAGAAGGATGCTAGAAGATTTCTAAGTATGGTAAATTTTGTGTCGAAATTTATACCCAATGTTTCCACAATAACATCTCCTTTAAGGAGTCTTTTAACACTAAACATACCATATAACGGGTCAAATGACCCATAAAGTTTATGTAAAAAATGCGATGGGAAATGAATTAAAAATTCTTACTTTTGTCTTTGCAATACATAAAAATTGACAATATACAATTTTGTTTAATTATAATAAAGTTTATTTGTCTATTTCCTTCCAATTTTTATATCTTTATAATCTGCGTTTATGTTTGAAGAGTACAAACACAACAGCCACACCGCCAAGTACGGTCATAGGCCTTTTCCATATCGAAAAATACAGAGACCAGATGGTTCCGCTTGACGGAAGCATTCTGGATCTTACTTTCTAGGTGAGTAATGTTATCAACTGTAGATCTACCACGCCTGAAACCGCTCTGAAAAGGATGCAGACAGTTATTTTTTTCAAGGTAATGCATCTGGCTCCTCCACTTCAGATTTAGTTAGAAAATTCCATACAGAATCAAAATTCAATAGAAGCAAACATGCATTTAAATATTTTTTGCTGGTAAGCCTTCCCGATGTTTATAAATAAATATTAAAAATGAACATAAAATATTTGAAAATTATTATAGAAACTTTGTGATTTCCAAAAATATTATCAAACTGCAATGATAAAAAATTAATGATTCGACAAAAAGCCATAAATAAAATTTAAAGCAACATATCTCGATTTTAAAAAGGAAATAATTCAGACTATTTTCTGACTTATAGTCTATTTTCATAATAATATCATTATTTAAAATGTTATGCTGATATATCTATATGTGTGTTTCAAAGTATCTATTAATGCTTTTATTAATTTAGTATCACAGTCTCATTATTTTATTCAGTCGGTAGCATTACTATTAATGAGTTTATTCGAAGTTTTAGAAGGAATTTATCAGCTTGAACTAGAGAATATATATCCAAATTTAGTTACTGTATTAAGAACTTTTCTGAGCCTGACTGTTACGGCAGCTTCGCGTGAACGTTCTTCAAGCAAGCTGAAAATGATAGTCATACCTACGCTCTTCGTTAGGGCAGGAACGACTGGGAAATATGTCAATTCTGTGCATTAAGAAACCAAAAACAGCTTGAATTACGATGAAATCATGGATTTATTCGCAGACGCTAAAGCTAGAAAAATAAGGCTATAAATACCTTTTCTTTGTAAATAATATATAAAGTTGTTAGTGTTTTATTTTGTGAGATTCTGAATATATGGTAGAAAAAACCGCTCTCTATCCTATGTTATATTGCTAAGTCTTAATCCATTCCTAGAATCGTCAGGTATTCTACGCGTTGGAGGAAGGCTTCATAAACACTAGTACTTGACGAGTGATCAAAAACATCCCTTTCTGTTTGTTGCCTAAAGATAACTTTATTACAGATATGTTAATACAATATTTTCATTTACAGCATTTCTATGCTGACCCTCAACTTACTTTATCTCTTATTCGCGAAAAGCTTTGGATTACTAACGGACGTTCAAAAGTAAGACAAGTAATTAACAAATGCTTATTATGCAAAAAACTCAAAGCAGTCACTTGTCAACAGATCATGGGAAATCTTCCTGCTGATCGAATAAATCTAGTTTGTGCCTTACAGAAAATCGGAATTGACTTTTGTGGACATGTTGTTACAAAACCTAACCAAGTTCGAAGTTAATAAAAACGCACATATCTGCAATAGTTTGCATGTGCACTAAAGCGATCTACATCGACTGTGCTTCGGATTTGTCTACACAAGGCTTATTAGCTTGCCTTAAACGTTTTATAAGTCGATGAGGTATTCTATCGGACATATTCTTGAATAATGGTAAGAACTTCGTAGGACTCTCAAATGAACTGAAAAAAACTGTACAAAATCTCTAAAACTGCAGAGGTACAGCATTTTGCATCCTCCCAATTAATTCATTGGCATTTTATTCCACCATATGTTCCAAATTTCGGTGGCATATGGTTGGTTGGTTGGGTGGTTTTATAGGGTTTATTGGCACTGAATCTTCTTGGGACATATTGTGCCAAACAAAATACGGTGGCATATGGAAATCTTCGGACCTTAAGTTGGCAGTTCTCAATTTTAAAGAGCTGACATCGTTTTTATGTCAAATCGAAGCAATGCTGAACTCAAGACAACTGACTTCTATGTCCTCTGATCCTTCCGATATCAGAGCCTTAACACCAGTTCATTTTCTAATTGGGACCGAGATATTAATTCTTCCAGAATCACCTTCAAAATCGGCACTGACATTAAGTGAGAGATGGCAACTCCTTCAAAAGATGAGATCCCAATTTTGGGACCGTTGGTCTCGCGATTATCTTAACTCTAGCAGAGACTAAAATCACGGAGTTCTGCCAATCGTGATCTTCAGGTTGGAGATCTTGTGGTTATTCATGACCATTCTGCACCACCTCTTAAATGGTTTTTGGAACGGGTATTTAAAATTTTCCAGGGGGTAGATGGTCATGATCAAGTAGTCAACATTAAGACTTCGTCAGGGGAATTAAGGAGACCTATTTCAAAGGTAACTTTACTACTGCCCGGTTCGTAGAATGTTCGGTCTTGAGTTCCGTAATTAGCCAGCTATTAGATGGCGCTATCTGTGCTATATTTGAATTAATTCTGATGTGTTTTGAATATACTGTCGTTGAATAAATTCTATGTTATTATGTAAGTCTTTTAAAGTCATTTTACTGTAAAGCCAGTACTTACTTGTACTAGCGTCCAATCGAAAATTCTCCGTCTCCACTCGCCTGTGTCAGAGGAAGCTCTAAGACATTTTGGAGTAGTCAGGAAACAACCTGACTACTCCAAACCTGCATCTTCATCCAGCAGACAGGAACTTCAATATCTCGACGTCGGGAAAATTACCAACCCACTCTCATATTAACATCTTCACGGATGGCTCTAAACTAGACAACGGAGTTGGAGCTGCTTATGCAATTTTTGGGAACTCAAAACTACAGACCTCTTGGTCCGTATCTCTAAACAGCCATGGTTCGGTATTCCAAGCGGAACTTTACGCAATTCAGGAGGCATTAAATTGGCTTCTAGAAAAGCGTCCTGAGACAAGTGTTTCAATTCTTTAAGACAGTAAGGCAAGCCTACTTGCAATTAAAAAAAATGTAACAAAGCTAACCCAAAAGTGCAGAATATCAAAAAATCCCTCTACTTACTTGCCAAATCTAAAATAAAACTTGAATTGCACTGGATTAAAGCACATGTAGGCCATAAGGGTAACGAGATGGCGGGCAACTTGCGAAAAGTGTGGCCTTAAGACCACCTGAAATTAACATTCCACTAACCGTCAGACATATTAGAAATATTCTGTATTCTAAACAATTAGAGAACTGGCAGTGTTATTCTTCAGAAGGTCGACCCAGCTTATTTATCTAATTCACCACACATAAATGCTCTTTTAACGGGACATGGACCCTTCCCTCAATATCTCTCTCGTTTTCGTTTGGCGACTGAGTCGCCATCAGGAACATAATGTGCCAAACACAGGGGAAATTCGATGCGCTGTGTAAACTATTATTTTTTCTTTATTTGGTGATTGATATCTTGTTTATGCTTCTGATATCGTTCTTTTTGTCCTTAGAACTGCGTATATGATCTTACAAAGACAACATAATATTCCTTTGAAATTACGTAATATTTTCTTATCTGAGATAAGTGCAGTACCATGAAGCTTACAAAATTTTCGGCATCACCCCAATAATATGAAGATTTTTCTTAAGAAAATACCATTTTCTCAAAAAATCTTTAAAAACGTGGGATTTTTTTGAGATTTAGATTTTTCTTAAGATTATCTGCTATGCCATGCTGCTATGTCACGGCAAAACTAGTTGTCTCGTCCAACTCATTGAGTGTGGGGCCTTCCTGTCACCCATCCACTTGGAATGTGGGCACCGGTGGACGGTCTGTCAGCCTCGCTGACGGGACCATATTCAGTTAAAAACTCGAGGTATCGTCTGCCATGGATGGCTAGTCTCGGTTTGGGACACCTATGCCATTGCTCTGCATCGGTGCTGGAAAGGACTCCGAGCGGCTCTCGTGCTGTCTGTGTCGGAGTCACTTCTCCGAAGTCTTTGCAGTCTGTAATCACTACTCGACCTGTTAGACGGTAGGAATCCCCAGTAAGCGTCTTAAATGCACGCACAGGTGAGCCATACTTCTCAGTTACCACTGCTGATGAAGTACGTGTTTTTGTAGAAATTTTGTTTTTAACTGGTAATTTTATGAAATTTGGACACTTCTCTGCAAATCCAAGCATTGATGAAATGATCGTCATGTACTGCGGTAGGAATAGTCTGAAACAGTTTATCCGAGGTAAGCCAATTCGTTTTGGATAGAAACTTTGGACTCTCTGTGCAAGTGAGGGATATTGTTACAATTTTTCACTCTATTGGGCACTCATAGTTACTTCTGCTTCTAAATTTTATGTATATATGTGTTCATATTTTGTTTAAAATTTCATTCTTTGTTTGGCGCAGCATATCATTGTCTGGATCTTGTGCCAAAAAACCTAACTAACCAACCAACCACTCTATTGGGGTAAAGAATCTGATGCAAGAAATGTTACTCCTCTAGGTACTCGGGTTGTGATGAAACTAACACAGAATATCGTGAATCCTTCAAGCTACACTTTATATTTTGACAACTTTTTTACCAGCATTGATCTTTTGAAAAGTCTTTGTGAACAGGGTTTCCGAGCTACAGGAACCATACGAGAAAATCGAATAAACCATGAGTGTCCTCTAGAAGAATCTAAGTCTATGCGGAAGAAAGACAGAGGCACGTCGGATTTTGCATTTGACGAGAACTCTGAGATTTTCCTGGTGCGATGGAATGACAATAGTACTGTTACTGTTGCTACAAATTTCAGCACTTCAGAACCATTTTTTGATGTGACACAAAGATAACGTTAATGTGAAGATGCCGAATTTGATAAATTCTTACAACAAACATATGGGCGGTGTGGATCACCACGACTGGTTGCCTGGACTTTATTCCATTAAAATTCGTGGGAAAAAGTGGTACTGTCCACTTTTTATACGCTTAATGGATATGGCTATGGTAAATGCATGGATAATTCACAAAACTCTCAACAAAAATGAAGCCCTAAACTTGAAGGGGTTCTGAAGAGTTGTAACAACAGTTTATCTAAAAACATTTGTGATAAGAACAATAGGCAGACCTAGGATCTCGACTGTACTTTCTAGTGCAAAAGGAGACGTCCGAAAAGATAATGTTGGCCATTTTTTACTAAAGCGAGAAAAAAGCTTTGCTTACAAAGAGAGGGCTGCAAAGGAAAACCCAAAACATACTGTGGGAAATGTGACAAAACACTTTGTCAGGCTTGCATTGGACCTTTCCACCAAGATTAAAGGGAAATTCAACTGAAAATTGAACTATTTTGTAAATAAGATATTAATATTCAAATAAAATTTTGTACTCGGAAATCACTTTTCATCTTTCAAGAAAACAGGAAAACATGTAAGTGCAAATTTTATCCCCTTTATCTCAGTGTCCTATTTGGCCGACGGGTCAGATTTCTTATATGAAATATATATATATTTTTCAAATTTTGTTATATTTACTTTCTTTAGGTTGAAATAACTTTAGAAAACGTGATTCTTATCAAATCTGAACAAATAAATTGGGATAAAACGGGTTGAACGAAAATTTGAAGGAAAAAAAATTGGGAGGATAGATTTTATAGCAAAAACATTTTGTACATATATTGCCATTTATTGACACCATTTAAACTATTAGAGAAATATACGATAATTTTTATGCTAATGCGATAGTTTTAGGATCTAGAATCCAAAGATTTGTCTACAGATTATCCATCGGTAACACCAAAAAAAGTCGATTACTTTATAAGCAGCAGCAACATTAGTTGCACGCTTTGCTTCATCTTCGTTAGCGAATATCATTTTCTTTTTTATATTAACAATGGCCGATGTAACCAAATTATTTGTCCTTGTACATCACTACAAGGAGAATAATTTTAGTGTTTTTCGTCTTAAACACGCTATCACATCAAATACATCCCATTACTTCACAGACAACATCGATAATTTATAGTGTTGGGATGCAAAAATAGACTTGGAGTGTCGGTACGAGGAGAAAATTTATCCTGCGAGGTTTCTTCAGTTTGGCTGTAAGTATTGTTAATTCATACTAAAAAATATTTTAATTCAAACGGCAAAAAAGAAAGTCGCTGCTGCCAAAAGAAAGTTTGTACCTAAAATGCCCTGAATATCGTCATCGTCAAAGGAAGAATCCAAATTTGCCGAATTAACTGTGCTAGGTGCTTAAACATCTGTTGACACTTACAGACTGAACACTTGTACGAACTGCGATTACTCAGTTTACCGAGGTTTTATTAGATATCGTATTTGGCACAAGTGTTTTAAAGGGAAATAGTGAGAGAGATACAAATTAATGTATCGAAAAAGTTCAATGAGCCCACAAGTCAAGTGAGATGTGCCATAAGGCAAAAATTGAATGTTTGCCACAAGACATTAAAAAAATGTGAAATAGTTTGGATGCAAACTATACAACTGAGGAAAACTGAGGAGGTCCCCATAATCGATACAATTTAGAATATCGCATGCAAAAAAAGATACCTGTAGTTTTCCATAATCCCAAAAATTACGACGCACATCATATTAATGTATTAAGCCATTTTAAAGACCACGAGTGTCAGGTAATTGCCACGAATATGGAGAAATACTCTATGTTTTCTTTAGGTTTGGTTTTATTGGGCTTTATGGCACTGGATCCTGAAAGGACATAATGTGCCAAACACAAGGTACGCAATCTTCATGATGCAAAGATTAGAAAAAGTAAAATAGTAAAACAGGATAAATAATCTTAATACGCATAAATAAAATTACACAATAGCAGCAATTAAAACAGTTGAGAATACAAAAGACAAGATTAAAAATGTAGAGGTCAATAAAAAGGAAAAAATTACACAATTAAATGTAAGGATAAAAACCAATTTCTTTTAAGAATATAAAAATGTTTTTATTCGGAACAGAATTTAAAATATCACATAAAGGCAGATTATTAGAAGAAAAATAGTAAAAACGCTGATTGACGTACAAAGGACACTCGACAAGTATATGCTTCACGGTCATAGTAATCGTACAATGACGACAAATGGGTGCATTTTCCCCCAAAATTAAATGACGATGAGTAAAGCGGGTATGCCCGATGCGAAGACGGGTTAGAATTACATCGTGCTTTCTTGAAGGACTAACCGGCCAAGGGAAAATATTTGATTTTATTGACCGAAGTTTGTTGTTCTCAGTCTGTTCCCATTCTTCTTGCCATTGTCTATAAACAAGTTTCACCACATAGTGTTTAGCATCACAATATGGCAAATCAATGTGTAAATAGTTACTTGCAGACTTAGCGGCTTTATCTGCTTTTTCATTACCCTCAATTCCAACATGTGACGGTACCCAACAAAAAAGGATGGAAAACCCAAGAGAGGTAAGATTTTGTAAAATATTTAACACCTTAAAGACAAGAGGATTACTGTGAGGATTAGGTGAAGACAATGAGTGTAAAGTGCTCAAAGAATCAGTGTAAATAATGTAGTTTTTATAACGTCCATCCAAACTCTCCAAGGCTTTTAAAATGGCTAAAATCTCGGCAGAGAAAATCGATACGGCTGGATGTAAACGGAAACTACAAGTCTGCTCATCAGTAACGTAGGCAAATCCGACAAAATTATCTGATTTGGAGCCATCAGTATAAATAGGTAAGTAGCTGTTAAAGCTTTGTCTATGACTGTAAAATATTTGTTTAAAAATAATATCTGCCGTAGAAGCTTTGTCAAAATCATTAAAAGGATTTAAAAAGTTAAAATTGGAAACAGTCCAAGGTGAGTTGTAAAAATCAGCAGCTAAAATATTTGTATAAGTAAAATTCAGTTCAGTTAATATCTGTTTCATTCTGTACTGGAAAGGTGGGATGCAGTAATGACGATGATTATAAATACGAGTGAGATATGGGTTTAAAATATGATTATGGAAAGGATGACTTTTATGAGATGAGAGTCTTAAAAAGTAATGTATGGATAAAATTTTCCGTCTTAATTCAAGAGGTGCCTCACAACAAACAACATACAAACTTTTAACCGGAGACGTTCGAAAAGCTCCGGAACACAGTCGAAGGGCGGAGTGGTGCACGGTGTCAAGGCTACGTAGAACAGACTTCCGTGCAGAGCCATAAACAGCACAACCATAATCTATCTTCGAACGGACAACAGAACGGTAAATTTTCAGCAATGACTCCCGATAAGCTCCCCAGGTTGTGTTAGATAGAACTTTTAAAATATTAAGTGATCTTTCGCATTTTTTGCGAAGAAAAGCAATATGCGATTTAAAAGTCAACTTTTTATCCAAGATAATGCCTAAAAAATTTACCTCCTCCACAACGCCAATTTTGAGGCCGTTAAGCTGAATTTCCGGGTCCTGATGTAAAGCCCGTTTTTTGCAGAAGTGGACACAACGAGTTTTTGAATAAGAAAAGGAGAAGCCGTTTTTAGTGGACCATCTGTCAATCTTATTTACAGCAGCCTGGAGTTGTCTATGTTTTCTTTAGAAAAGAAACGAGATGTTAGGGTAATTTTGCAATTTTTAGATAGCTTTCAGTTTTTACCTACTTCTTTAGAAAAGCTGGTGGCAAACCTATCACCTACCGACTATGGCATACTAGCATCTAAGCTACCATATGATAAGATGCATTTATTGTTAAAGAAAGGGGTTATCCATATGCATATATAGACTCTCATCTAAAATTGAATGATACATGTCTCCCTCCTATCACCGAATTTTACAGTAGTTTAACAGGTGAAAATATTACATTAAAAAATTATGTCCATGCGCAAAGTGTATGGTCTGAATTTCAACTTCAAAATTTGAGGCAATATCATGATTCGTACGTCAAAAGTGACGTTTTAAAACTAGCCGATATTTTCGAAAATTATGTCGTACAAATTATCGGATTGTTCCAGCATACCTCTTGACTGCTCCCGGCTCGGCATGGCAGACCTGTTTAAAAAATGTGTCAAAAGCCTCTCGAACTATTCAAAGATATTAACATGCACTTGTTTATAGAAAGGGTATATTCACCATTTCTTCACATTTTTTGAAGTTGATTTAGAATATCCTAGTGATTTACGTGATGCCCATAATGAATATCCTCTGCCCCACGAAAAAATTAAACTAAGTGAAGAAATGCTTTCTTGAACACAAACTAATTATGCAAAACATTCACAATAAAAAATTTCATGAGTGCGAAAAGTTGGTACCAAATTTAAAAAAAAAAAAAAAAAAAAAAAAAAAAAAAAAAAAAAAAAAAAAAAAAAAAAAGAGATTTTTTTAAACTGTTAAATAACTTAGCATATGGTAAAACCATGGAAAATTTAAGAAATATCGATATTCAATTAGTCACTAATGAAAATAAATCCAAACGGTTAGTAGAAGCACAAAGTTTTCGCACCTTTAAAATTATTAATGAAGATATAGGGGTACAGAGAATTAAAAAATCTGTCACGCTTAACCGACTGATTTATGTGAGATTCGTTATATTAGAGTTGAGTAAGCTCCTAATGTATGAATTCCACTATTATCATATAAAAAACATTACGGGGAAAGAGGAAATTTATTATTCACTGATACTGACCGACTCATCTACGAAATCGAAACTTAAGATGTATATGAGGATAAATCTACACTTGTATGATACCTCCGATTATCCTCAGGACCACCGTCTGTACAGCACTCTAAAAGGAAGTAGGTTGGTTGGTTGGTTGATGATTAATGGCACTGAATCCACGAGGGACATACTGTGCCAGTCACAGGGTAAGGAATATAAAACT
>CM063507.1:65300206-65322689 GCA_032207245.1 Pardosa pseudoannulata | reverse complement strand
CGTTTGATCATCCTTGCAACCTTTATAATTTCGAAATTCAATTTTTCCAAGTTTTCCTTAATCGCATCATCAGGTATATCTACGGGGAGACACCGAATAACTACTTTTATTTTTCTCACAGTTCCTAAGGGGAGAATGTAACCTTCAATCTGAATGTTTAAGTAATTGGTTGGGGATCTATGATCATCGGCGGTCTCGGGGAAAACGCGAATAAATTCGCCGCTAACCCTCGCATGGAAGTTTATATTATTTGAGAGGGTTTCTAATATTTCACGATAATTATTAGTTTTCTTTATAGTGATGTGTTTGATCTTAGGTTCAGGGTTTTCTTTTTCAGTATTAGCATTTAATATTTCATTATTTTCTAGAGCATTGAACCTGTTTTTAATTTTAATTGGGTCATGAATTATAGGTAATGACCGTTTAGCAGTCAGTCTATTAGAAGGGTAGTTAAATTTATTTTCCATATCGTTATCCTGTTTCGATTTTTTGGGGGGGGGATTATCACTATTACATACATTTCCAAAGCCAATATCAAATTCAATAGATGTCTGCTTATTTTCATAGTAGTCGACGATCCGTTGCAGTCTGGGGTTGAGCTCTCGGTGTATCCGTCCTTCTCCAGCTCAGTCCCAAGATAATTAAATGGCCTCAACTCCCTTCTAGGAGACATGACGTAATACTCACTCGTTTACGAGTGGGTCATTGCAGGCTCACCCATGCCCATCTCTTGCTCGGTGAAGCTCCTGCACAGTGTGCGTATTGCAAGACTCCTTACACAGTCGCACATATTTTAACGTCCTGTGTTTGTTCTAAATCATTGTATATAAAATTATTTGGTAATCAATCTCCTAATCTTAATTTAATCATCGGGGAAACTCCACATCCAAACTTGTTCCCCTTTCTTCGTCAAACTGGTTTTTATTCCGAAATTTAATTTTTGTTTGTGTTTTCAATTTTTAATCATTCAATTTTCAATTCTTGTTAATCTGTATATAACTTAATTTTTTTTCGTGTTTTTATGTTGTATGTTTTATTTTTATAGTTGCTTTAATCTATTTTTGAGCCTGTAATTTTTTTTCATCTTGTTTGGCGCAGTTTGTCCCTAGAGGATTTAGCGCCATTAAACTTCAATCAACCAACCAGCTCAGTCAGTAGTGATTTCTCGGCAGGGTCCATATTCTTTAAATTTTCAGTGTAGTCGTAGGTTTGATCCGTCATCAGGTGGTCATCGGTAGGGGTAGCCAGGGTCGAGTCGATGTCAGTTGATTGGTGAGAGGGGGAGTATTATCAATGATAATTCGCCTATTTTTATTCGTGTTATCACGAATTAGTAAGCTTTGATTTGATTGCTATCCGACATCATACGGAGCGCTCTCAAGAAACACGTCTGATCTCAATCGAGGTTGGGAGCAAACTGTTCTGTAGATGTCCGACTATCGCACTGGAGCTCTCGAGTCTGGCTTTCCTGGTCCCCTCAGGGGGTTTACCTACTTTAGGTAAACACGGGTGTCGCAATCCCGAGGTACCCCAGCGATCTTTTGTTCTGTTCCTTTTCTTTCCTTTTTTCTCTTCTCTTCATTTTTTCTTCCTTTCTCCCTCAATGTGGTTACCTTTTCGGAGGTGAGGGCTTATCGCGATATGTTGTGTTCCTTTCTGAGCACAAAATCTCGCGATTTGTTAACCACCCACGTGTTTGCCGTGCGTGGAGACCCGTGTCCCCGGAAAGGGGGATCCTGGTAATTGAGGGAAACCAACACATTACTTTGGCCCCTGCTTCGGGTAATCGGGAGGTGTAGAATGGTCCCGTCTACATCAATCGGCTGGTCGGACGACTTTTGTCACTGGCCTGGGCCAAGCAATCGGTTACTTGCTAAGCACTTTACTGGGTCAAAGCTGCTTATGGGGTAGCTGTGCGCGTATAGATCCCGGTTAGCACTGGTGCGTCGTTTATGTCCCTTTTTGGGAGCGTTTTAGCACCCCCTTGTTGGGCTCCATGGTGGGTGGTGCGGCCGGGATCTGAACACCAAACTACTAAATATGGATAATCTCAAAACCCCCCCACCCCTCCCCTTGGGTCATAAGGGGCAACAAAATATCACCATTGATACTAGTCGTGCAAGATTTTTCATAGTACAAAGGAAGGAGGGAAGTTTTTCAGCTGTCTCCCCTTTCCTGATACATAAATGTATACAAAGTGCTGTCGGCCAAGTAAAGTCAACTAAAAAATTACGATCTGGCGACTTACTTGTTGAAGTAGCCGACAGTACACAAGGAACAAAACTTTTACAATGCACCACATTTGCCGACATCAACATTAAAGTCACCACACATAACTCCCTGAACTTTTGTCGAGGAGTAATATCGGAAGGAGAACTTTTTAATGTATCTGAAGAGGAGATATTAGACGGCTTAAAAGATCAACATGTGTGTGGTGTTCGCCGTATTACAATTCGTAGAGATGGAAAGCTTCTTAACACAAAACACATAATCTTGACATTTAACTCACCAACTTTACCTTCTTATATAACTGCAGGTTACCTTAGATGTCCTGTACGTCCTTACATCCCCAATCCCTTGCGCTGCTATCAATGCCAACGTTTTGGACATTCCAAAACGTCATGTCGTGGATCCATTACCTGCCCACGTTGTGCAGAAGTTGGCCACGACGGCATTGACTGCAAGTCTGATTTTAAATGTATCAATTGCAAAGGGAGTCATCCAGCTTATTCGCGCACTTGCCCAAAATGGAATCAAGAGAAAGAAATTCAGGCCATCAAAATAAAAGACAAAATCTCATATCCAGAAGCTAAAAAACGAGTCACTGAGTGCACTCCCGACCTGGAGTAACTTATGCTGCAGCTGTTAAAGAATGCAGATCAATTAGCACTCAAACTGAAAATAAGCAACCTATCACCAATAGCCCTAAAACTTCGCGTACTAATCCTTCAAAACTTGAAAATAAACCGCTACAAGTTGAAAATATATTTGTACAGAAACCTCTAAATGAACGCCTCCCTAAAAACATGTTACAACCTAAGATTCAAACATCCAAATTATCAAAATCTAAAATAACTAGCATTCCTTCTAAACAGAAAGTATCTAAAGCTAAATTAACCGCTACAAAACTTAGAGAAAAATTAAAAAATAATAGTTTCAGCGTTTTAGATGATTCCGACGAATTATCTAAAAAGCCTTTAAAATCCAAATTATCCAGCAAAGACTTTTTAAAAAACCGTCCGAATGCTGAAGATGACTCCTTAAAAGTGTACCTAACATCTGAAGAGGAAATGGTAACAGAAAACTCGGACTCTGAGGGCATGTGGGTTAATCCCCCTGCCTGATTTCCACTTCTTTTTCTCCTCCACCTTTTAATATGGCTCTTCTGTCTTGGAACTGCCATGGCTTTAAATGTCACGTCCCTGACATCAGAGATCTTGTAAATAAATACCATCCCATTTGCTTTGCTCTCCAAGAGACGCTTCTCGATAACAATAAAACAGCTAAACTAAAACGTTATAGTACCATCAGAAAAGATCATGTGGAAGGGGGTAAGGCCTCTGGTGGTGTTGCCCTCTTCACTTCCCATGACTACCCTACCACCACTTTAAACATTAACACCGAACTTCAAGCCGTTGCTGTGCAGATATACATACATTCTCTTATAACTGTTTGTAATATTTATCTCCCTCCAAATAATAATATCAACCAGACTTCTCTTAATAACCTAATTTCACAACTTCCAGTTCCTTTCATGATAATAGGTGACCTAAATGGCCACAGTCCATTATGGGGTAGCCCCCGTCTTAATAAACGGGGTCGTAAAATAGAAAAACTTATTTCCGACCATGATCTGTGCATTTTCAATAAAAACGAAGTAACTTACCTCCATTCTCCCACCAAAACCTTCCACTCATTAGATTTGGCACTGTGTAGTCCTCAAATATTTCCTTTTTGGAAATTCAATGTAGATTCCTACCTATACAATAGTGATCATTTCCCCATCATCTTAAAGCATAATTTTGGCTCTCATGGCAGTCAGCGGCTGCCTCGTTACATACTTGGTTCCGCTGATTGGAAAAAATTCCGCACCCTAGCTAATATCTCTCCAGACATGGTCGAAAATAACAATATTGACCAAGCAGTTCATGAAATTTCTAATACAATAGTTTCTGCAGCCGACGCTTCTATTCCAAAATCTTCCTGTCATCCTTATAAGCAAACGAAGCCGTGGTGGAACGAAGACTGTAAACAGACTTACAAGGAGAAAAGAAAAGCGTTTTCAGTGTTCAAACGTTATCCGACCACTGAAAACTTCATTACCTATAAAAAGTGCAAAAGCATTTTCCGTCGCACTTTAAGACGAAGCCAGAGAGATTCGTGGGTTAACTATATTAGCAGTATTTCTTCATCTATTTCCAGTAAAGATTTATGGTCAAAAGTCAAGCGTTGTTGTGGCGTTTACCCAAACAACCAAATTTACATGTTAAATTACAATAACAACTTAATATCTTCTCCTACTGATATTGCCAACACAATAGCCTCATCTCTAGCTGATACCTCTTCATCCTCAAATTACTCGCCCTTTTTTATAAAACTCAAAAGCCTTGCTGAGAAAAAACCCATAAATTTTAAAACTAAAGAAAACTTTGATTACAATAGGGATTTTACCATTTATGAATTAAATACAGCTCTACATAGTACCCATAAAACTTCTGCTGGTCCTGACAATATCTCTTACGAAATGATAAAGCATCTTTCCACAAATTCATTGTCCAACCTGTTAACACTTTACAATAGAATCTGGAAAGAACATAGCTTTCCTTCCTCGTGGAGGGAGGCTATTGTAATCCCCATTCTAAAACCTGATAAAGATCCCACGAATCCTCTCAGTTACCGTCCAATTGCTTTGACGAACTGTCTATGCAAAATTTTTGAAAAAATGATAAATGTTCGTCTCATGCATTATCTCGAAGATAATAATTGCCTATCTAATTTTCAGAGTGGTTTCCGTCGTGGAAGAGCCACACTAGACAACTTGATTGACCTGGAAACCAGAATCCGGAATGCTTTCGTTAAAAGAAACCATCTGGTTTCCATTTTCTTTGACATAGAAAAGGCATATGACCGCACTTGGCGTCATGGTATTTTACGGAAGCTTTACGATTTAGGGCTGTGTGGAAATATGCCTATATTCATACAAAATTTCTTGGCATTAAGGACTTTCAAAATTCGTATAGGAAGTCACTTATCTCGTACTTTTACTCAAGAAGAAGGGGTTCCTCAGGGAAGCGTGTTGAGTGTTACATTATTTATCGTAGCAATTAATGGGATTCTTAATGAGATACCACCCTCTGTAAAGGGGAGTTTATATGTTGACGACCTCCACATCTCATGTGATGGAGCTGATATGAGATATATAAATAGACAACTTCAAACTGCAGTTAACAAAATCAGTAAGTGGGCGAGCGAGAATGGTTTCAGCTTTTCTAGTTCAAAGACATCCTGCGTGCATTTTTGTAAAAAAAGAAGTCTGCACCCTGACCCTGTAATCCAGTTTCTTGGTAATAAGATCACCATTGTAAATGAGGTGAAATTTCTCGGCGTCATCTTTGACAAAAAACTTACTTTTGCACCTCATATCACAACTTTGCGGAAGAATTGCGAAAGGAAGCTCAACATTCTAAAAGTCCTTTCGAAGACCTACTGGGGAGCTGATCGGACTTCCCTAATTAAGATCTATAATGCTCTCATCCGCTCGAAACTGGACTACGGATGTCCTGTATATGGGTCAGCCCGTGTTTCTGTTCTAAAAAAGCTGAATACCATTCACCATTCTGCTCTCAGATTATGCTCAGGTGCTTTCAGAACATCTACTATAGAAAGTCTCTATGTTGACTGCTGTGAGGCTCCTCTGGAATTACGTCGTCAGGTGCTATGTCTACAGTATTATTTCAGAACATCATCATATGTGAATCATCCCATTCATCAAAATACTCTCAATACTTACCTCACACGCCTCTATGATGCTAGATCTTGTGTTCTGCCTTTTCAGGGAAGGATAAAAGGAATTTTAAGAGATCTTAACTTTGACAATATTAACACTATTCCCACAGATATTAGAATTCCTCCATGGTACACTCCTAATTTCACTATAATTAACCCTTTTAAATCATTTGAAAAAAGTTCAACTGATAATAACATATACCAACAAATATTTCAAGATCACAAACAATACTTTACAACTTACACTCCTGTTTTTACTGATGGCTCCAAATCCACAAACTTTGTTAGCTGTGCATACAGTATCGAAGAAAACATCAATAGCTATAGACTACATTCTAAACTCTCCATTTTTTCCGCTGAAGCCTTTGCTATTTTGAAGGCTTTAGAGGAAATGACGCACCACAATAGTAAAAATTTCATTATCTATACCGACTCTCAAAGTGTTTTAAATTCATTAATCTCTCCTAATTGTAATAACCCTATTATTTTCAAAATTCTCACTTTAATAACCAATCTTAATTCCATGGGAATCTCGTTAATTTTTAGCTGGGTTCCCTCTCATGTCGGCATCAAAGGAAATGAACTTGTGGATTTAGCTGCCAAGTCTGCAGAAAACTATCTGAACACTGGCCTTCCTTATCCTGACCTGAAAATTTACATCAAAGATTTAGTTCACTCTAAATGGCAGAATTCTTGGGTAAACATACAGTCAAATAAATTGCGAGATGTAAAAGACAAAATTTCTAAATGGCCTCAACTTCCTTCTAGAAGACAAGACGTGATAATCACTCGTCTTCGAGTGGGTCACTGCCGACTCACACATGCTCATCTCTTGCTTGGTGAGGCACCTCCACAGTGTGCGTATTGTAAGACTACTTATACAGTCGCACATATTTTAACGTCTTGTATTTGTTTTAAATCATTGTACATAAAATTCTTTGGAAATTCATCACCTAATCTTAATTCAATCATTGGAAAAATCCCACATCCAGGCTTATTCCCATTTCTTCGCTGTACTGGTTTGTACTTTGAAATCTGATTTGTTTTTTTCTAACTTTTAATGTTCAATTTTGTAATATTTAATTCTTAATTTTTAATTTTTTTTTTCAATCTTAAATTAATTTTCAATCTTTGTAAATAAATAAATTTCATTGTTGTTTTGTACCTTTTTCAATTTCTCATTTTCTGTTTTACATTTTTTAAAAAAAATTAATTTTTAATCAAACTTTGCTAATTATCGTATTGTTCTGTTTGTGTTTCTAAATTTTCTACTAATTTGTTTTTTCTTAAATGTTTTTCTTTGGTTTTGGGCATCTTTCATTTTTACGGTTTCATCAAAATTTTTTCAAAATTGTGTTGTTCTTTTGAATTTTTCGTCTTGTTTGGCGCAGTTTGTCCCTTGAGGAATTAGCGCCACTAAATTTCAAACAACCAACCAACCAACCTCCTTTTCTGGTACATAAATGCCTTTCATCATCCGTTGGACAAGTTAAAGCTGTTAAAAAATTACGATCTGGCGTCTTGCTTGTCAAAGTAGCAGATGCGAAAACAAGCTTTAAATATCTTAAAAATGCACCAACTTTGCCGATATTCCAGTGACAGTCACTGCTCACGGAACTTTAAATTTTAGTAGAGGAGTTATTTCTGAAGGGGAACTTTATAATGTCCCCGATGAAGAAATTTTAGAAGGTCTAAGAGAACAGCAAGTTTGTGGAGTACGCCGTATCACCATCCGTCGTGACGGGAAAATACTCCCTACAAAACATCTTATTCTTACGTTCAACTCACATCGCTTCCTTCACACATAAAAGCAGGATACCTTCGATGCCCTGTGCGTCCATTTGTCCCCAATCCATTGCGTTGTTTTCAATGCCAACGTTTTGGACATTCAAAAACATCATGTCGTGGATCTATTACCTGTCCTCGTTGTGCAGAAGTAGGCCACGACGGCGTTGATTGCAAACAAACACCTAAATGCATCAACTGCAAAGGCGACCATCCTGCCTATTCCCGTTCGTGTCCTAAGTGGCTTCTGGAGAAAGAAATACAAACAATCAAAGCAAAAGAAAACATCTCATATCCAGAAGCTAGAAAACGCATTGAAGAACGTACTCCAAGACCTGGAATTAGTTTTGCTGCAGCAGTGAAGCAATGTAAATCAATAGCCACACAGACTGAAAATAAGCCATCCGTCCCCAATAGTCCTAAACCTTCTCGTCATTCACCCTCAAAAATAGAAAATAAACCTGTTACAGTTGAAAACGTAATTATGCCAAAACCATTAAATGAACGCGTACCTAAAAGTAAACTAACACCTAAAACACAAGTTCCAAATAAACTTATATCTAAAGCGAAGATAAGCAATTTTCCATCTAAGCAAAAGACGCCCAAACATCAAAAAATTACGGCTGCAAGATTAAAAGAAAAATTAAAAAAATAAAAGTTTTAATCTCCTCGAGGATTTCGTCGAGGACGAATCCTCTAACAAACCTTTGAAATGTCAATTTTCGAAAAAAGACTTCTTAAAAAATCGTCCAACTGCTGAGGACGATTCAATCAAAGGATATGTCACATCCGAAGAGGATATGTTGACAGATCAATCGGACTCTGAAGGCATGTGGGCTAAGACCCAACCTGCATAATTTCCATCCTTTTCCTCTCCAAATTTTACAATGGCGCTTTTGTCTTGGAACTGCCATGGCTTCAAAAGTCACGTCTCTGATATCAGAGACCTCGTAAATAAATACCATCCTGTTTGTTTTGCACTTCAAGAGACCCTTCTTGACAGCAATAAATCAGCCAAATTAAAACGCTACAGTACTACCAGAAAAGATTACATAGAAGGGGGCAGGGTTTGTGGTGGTGTTGCCCTCTTCACTTCTCATGACTACCCTTCCAGAACTTTTAAACATTAAAACTGACCTCCAAGCAGTTGCTGTTCAAGTACACATACACTCTCTAATAACTGTTTGTAACCTCTATATCCCTCCAAACAATACCATCTCTCAGAGCACTCTTAATAACCTTATTACTCAACTTCCAGTCCCTTTTATTATTGTTGGGGACTTGAATGGCCACAATCCTCTGTGGGGTAGCCCCAACCTTAATAAACGGGGTCGTCAAATAGAAAAACTAATATCCGACCATGATCTGTGCATCTACAATACAAATCAAATTACTTACCTACATACTCCTACAAGAACCTTTCACTCCCTAGATTTAGCAATATCCAGTCCTCAAATTTTTCCGTTTTGGAATTTTACAGTAGATTCCTACCTCTATAATAGTGATCACTTTCCTATTATCCTAACTCACAATAATGTCTCCAATGCCAATCAGCGTGTTCCTCGTTTTATTCTAGGCTCCGCTGATTGGAATAAATTTCGCATCCTTGCCAATATCTCTACAGACATGGTCGACAATCATACCGTTGATGAAGCAGTTCATCAGATTACAAAAACAATAATTTCTGCAGCTGACACTTCTATTAAAAAATCATCCTGCCATCCTCAAAAGCAAACAAAGCCATGGTGGAACGAAGAGTGTAAAAATACTTATAAAGAAAAAAGGAAAGCGTTTTCCGTGTTTAAAAGACATCCTACGACGGAGAATTTTACAAATTATAAGAAATGGAAAAGTATTTTCCGCCGCACTTTAAGACGTAGCCAAAGAGATTCGTGGGTGAACTATATTAGCAGTATCTCTTCCTCAATTTCTAGTAAAGATTTATGGGTAAAAGTTAAGCGCTGTTCTGGCGTTTACCCAAACAACCAAATCCAAATTTTAAATTACAATAACAACCTAATAACTTCTGTTGATGACATAGCCAACACAATAGCCTCATCTTTAGCTGATATTTCTTCAAGTTCAAATTACTCTACCTCTTTTACAAAACTCAAAAACCTAGTCGAGAATAAACCAATAAACTTTCAATCTACGCTTAACTTTCCCTATAATAGTGATTTTACCATTTTGGAATTAAACAGAGCCTATAAAGTCCATAAATTTCTGCTGGACCATAATATTCCTACGAATTAACCTGTCCTCTTTTCGATGTCAATACTATTTACAATGATAAAACATACCTTCCTAGTATTGTGATCCCCTTCTAAACTGATAAAGATACGAATAACTACTCATAGCTTTCGAACTGTTTACATTCTTGATAACGTTCTAAATACCTAGAAGAAAAAACTGCCTCTCAAATTTCAGAGTGGTTTGTCGTGGAAGGAGTACTTAGATAATATTGAACCAGAATCCGAATCTCGTCGGAAGAATTTAGTGTCTGTTTCTGATATAGAAAAGGCATATGACCGCACTGATGATTCTACAAAAATGTTCGATTAGTTGCGTTATAATATCTAATTCAAAATGGCCTAGGAAATCCTATCTCGCAATTTCAGAGTGGTTTCCGTCGTGGAAGGAGTACTATTCATTATTGAATTAATGATTCTGAACGAGACGGAATGGAAGAACTATTTTATGTCTTTTGTAAAAATTTTTTTTCAATTTTAAATTTTTTCAATCTTTGTAAATAATAAAGTTGTTTTGACCGCACATTTTCTGTTTTATCATTTTAAAAAATTTAATTTTTAATCAAACTGCTGCCGTATTGTTTGTGAATTTTTCTATTAATTTGTTATTCTTAAGTTTTTCTTTGGTTTTGGAATTTTTCGCACTTTTTTCAAAAAGTGTTGTTCCTCAGGGAAGGTTTGGTGTTTGTCCCTTGTGGAATTAGCGCAATTAAATTTCAACGAATACCCCTCTGTTAATGGAAGCTTGTATGTCGACGATCTCCATATCTCATGTGAAGGAGCGGATATGAGATTTATTAACAGACAACTCCAGACTGCAGTTAACAAGATTAGTAAGTGGGCGAGCGAGAATGGTTTCAGCTTTTCAAGTTCAAAGACGTGTTGTGTGCATTTTTGCAAAAAAAGAGGTCTGCACCCTGACCCAGAGATCCAGTTGCTTGGAAATAACATCAACATTGTGAATGAGGTGAATTTTCTCGGCGTCATTTTTGACAAAAAACTTACCTTTGCACCCCATATCACAAACTTGCGGAAAAATTGTGAAAGGAAGCTCAACATCCTCAAAATCCTTTCTAAGACCTCATGGGGAGCTGACCGCACTTCCCTAATTAAGATCTACCATGCTATCATCCGCTCAAAACTGGACTATGGATGTCCTGTATATGGGTCAGCACGCGTTTCTGTCCTTCAAAAGTTGAATACCATTCACCATTCCGCTCTTCGATTGTTTTCCGGAGCTTTTAGAACATCTCCTGTAGAAAGTCTCTACGTTGACTGCTGTGACGCTCCTCTTGAATTACGTCGACAGATGTTATCTCTTCAGTACTATTTCAGAACGTCATCTTATATCAACCATCCCATCCATGAACATACACTCAATTATTACCTCAAGAGATTATACAGTGCTAGACCTTCTTGTGTTCTGCCGTTTCAGGGAAGGATAAATGAAATTTTAAGACATCTTAACTTAGACAATATAGATACAATACCCACAGCTATTGGAATACATCCTTGGCACACTCCTACTTTTACTATAATAAACCCCTTTAAGTCATTTGACAAAAATTCAACTAGCAATATCATTTATCAACAAATTTTTGAACATCACAAGCAATATTATAAAAATTACACCTCTGTTTTCACAGATGGTTCAAAATCCACTAACAATGTCAGCTGTGCCTACCTTATTAAAGATCAAATCAATAGCTACAGACTTCATCCTAAACTCTCCATCTTTTCTGCTGAAGCCTTTGCTATTTTGAAGGCTTTAGAAGAATTGATGAATCACAATAGTAAAAACTTTATTATCTATACAGACTCCCAAAGTGTTCTAAATTCATTGCAATCAAATAACTGTAATAACCCTCTTATTTTCAAAATTCTTACAACAATAACTAACCTTACTTCCATGGGAATCTCGCTAGTTTTTAGCTGGGTTCCCTCTCATGTCGGTATTAAAGGCAATGAACTTGTGGACATGGCTACCAGGTCTGCAAGTGACTTTCTCAACACTGGTCTTCCTTATCCTGACTTGAAAAATTACATCAAAGATCTTTTACACAATAAATGGCAGATCTCCTGGGATAACATTCCTTCAAATAAGCTGCGTAAAATTAAAACAAAAATAACTAAATGGCCCCAACTCCCTTCTAGGAGGCATGACGTAATACTCACTCGTTTACGAGTGGGTCATTGCAGACTCACCCATGCGCATCTTTTGCTAGGTGAAGCTCATGCGCAGTGTGCGTATTGTAAGACACCTTATACTGTCGCACATATTTTAACCTCTTGTAATCGTTTAAAATCAATGTATATAAAATTTTTCAGTAATTCTTCGCCTAATCTTAATTCAATCATCGGGGAAACTCCACACCCAAACTTGTTCCCCTTTCTTCGTCAAATTGACTTTTATACTGAAATTTGATTTTTGATTGTGTTTCAATTTTTAATCACTCAATTTTCAATTCTTGTTAATCTGTATATAACTCAATTTTTTTTTGTGTTTTTTGTTGAATGTTATTTTTTATAGTTAGTTTAATCTGTTTCTGAACCTGTAATTTTTTCTTTTGTCAATTTTTTTTTTACTAAATTTCTTTTATTTCTTTCTTCATTTTGTTTGGCGCAGTTTGTCCCTAGAGGAATTAGCGCCATTAAACTTCAATCAATCAACCAACCAACCATCTTTTCTGCTGAAGCCTTTGCTATCTTGAAGGCTTTAGAGGAATTGATGGATAACAATAGTAAAAACTTTATTATCTATACAGACTCCCAAAGTGTTCTAAATTCATTGCAATCAAATAACTGTAACAATCCTATTATTTTCAAAATTCTTACTTCAATAACTAACCTTACTTCCATGGGAATCTCGCTAGTTTTTAGCTGGGTTCACTCTCTCTTTGGCATTAAAGGCAATGAACTTGTGGACAAAGCTACCAAGTCTGCAAGTGACTTTCTGAATACTGATATTCCTTACCCTGATTTGAAAAATTATATTAAAGATCTTTTGCATGATAAATGGCAGATCTCTTGGGAAAACATTCCTTCAAATAAACTGCGAGAAATTAAAACAAACAACTAATTGGAACCAACTTTCTCTAGGAGACATGACGTAATACTCACTCGTCTACGGGTGGGTCATTGCCGACTCACCCATGCCCATCTCTTGCTTGGTGAAGGTCCTCGACAGTGTGCGTATTGCAAGACGCCTTACACAGTCGCACATATTTTAACGTCCTGTGTTTGTTCTAAATCATTGTATAAATTTTTTTGGTAATCTATCTTAATCTTAATTTAATTAATCACATCCCACATCAAACTTTTCCCCTTTCTTCGTCAAACTGGTTTTTATACCGAAATATGATTTTTGATTGTGTTTCAATTTTCAATTTTTGTTAATCTGTATATAACTCAATTTGTATTCGTGTTTTTGTTGAATGTTAATCTGTTTTTGAACCTGTAAATTTCTTTTTTCCTAAATTTCGTCTTAGTTTATTTCTTCATCTTGTTTGGCTCAGTTTGTCCCTAGAGGATTTAGCGCATCAAACTTCAATCAACCAACCAACCACATCAGGCAGTCATCCATCCGACTTCTGATGTTAATTATAAACTTCGGCGTACAAATAAAGATACTGACTTTTACTCTGAAATTTTTTATCAACACATTTTTTAAGGGACAACATCGCACACCAAACACAAACAAAAACATACAATTATCGTCGATCATTTATTCAATTATTTTTACTTATACAGAGTACACTTTCAACAAATTTAGACGCGACTGCTTTGATATCAGATAACAATATTTCATTGCCTAAAGCATCTGAAATTTTTCTAGGCATGTTGTAGTGAAACATTTAAGCTGTGTTTGACCAGGGTGATCAATGATACACCCTTTGCATATAATTATACCTCAAAGATTCCCCCCAAGGCATTTTCAAATACAATTGTTAATTTTGTAAGCAAGAGGTCTTCTTCTTCTAGAGATAAAATTCGTATAAGTCCGCTCACATCTAAAGTAGTAAATTTTGAGAAATATATATTCATAATTGCAGTATTTAAATCGCATGCATGATCTTTAAATTATTAATTTGGTTAATACTTTTTAATTGAATGTTGACGATTTAAGGATTGTACGAAAATGGAATCTTTATAACTTGATGCGAATATATTGTTGTCAATGAAAATGATGCAGTATAAATTAAATTAAAATTATATAAATTGGAAAATATACCTCGTTTTCATACATCACCACGCCTGTTTTAGTTGGTAACATTTCACCTTGTGATTATAAAATTTTCTAATGCGTATAGAAAGCTTATTTCAAAATAGTTCAAGTATTACGCATATGTTATTGCCTATTTGTTTCTTATAAACATCTCATTTTCGAAGTATTTCCTTTGTAGATCATTTCTTGGTTAGCAGGGAGAAGATTGCTACTAGTTGAATCCCTTATATTAAAAAAATATGCTGAATCGTTAAATACATCCTTTTCTGCTTGTTTTAAACTTTCAGAATTTTTCCTTTTTCTTTGCGTTAATATTTTTCGAAAGGTATACAAATGCACATTATACTGTAACGTATGGGAATAAAGTGGGCGAGGCGTCAATGACAAGCTAGAATAGGTATTCTAGATAAATATTTTATTAATCGAATAATAATTTACTGCTATGTACAAATTCAGTGGATGTTAACATTGGGGATCTCGTACAGAGATGATATTCACACACAAGGATGCATGGGATCCGGAACAGTATGGCTAGGGCTTCCAATCACAAGAGTTAAATAATTAGTGTCGGGAATAATGCTGAAACGACTCCGTCTGTTAGCACAGTTAAGCAAGGTTCGAAAGTTCTGAGTGCGTATCACGCTGAGATTCGTGAAGAAAATCTCAGGATGCAGACATCCAAATTCGAGAGCAAAGTCACTCTCGGCTGCCTACTTCTATGCAAGTTAACTAAAATTAGCAGATAAAAGGAATTCCAAGTTTCGACTTCTAGCAACAGAGACGCTGGCGGTCTCTTAAAAAAAAAAAAAAAAATCCAACACGGAGATACGAGCGGTTTGAGCGACCAGGCTCTATCTGTAGAAGCCTCGAGAAGAATAAAAGCCCCGTTCTAGTCCTGTCCTCCCTTTTTATTCGGCACTCGCTCTTTCTCCTCAGAATTCCAGAACCAATGACGTAATCTGTTATCCCCAAGTCTCGGATCATGTTTTGTTCCAGATGTGGTCGAAAGGCAGTTTCTCAGATCCATCAACTTAACCAACTTAATGGCCTTTTTGTAACCGCTAATGGGCGGCAAGGTGCACTCTAATTATGTACAATCATTTACAGCAACGTTCCATTCAACAGGTTTACAATGCCCAGACGAAGAGGAGCGGCAACGAACAGTTTTTTAAGGTGTACCTGTTTATTCGAGGCTAATCGTGAGTCACGGCGAAAGGTCACCTTCGAGTCCTCGTTCTTTTGGGTCATGTAACGGATCGTTACAATACTAAAATGTCGATATGAAGTGTGTGTGTGTGTATTTTAATCTGGGATTATAGTATGTCTAGTCTTGCCGGTAGAGCAATTTTATTTTGCTGAATTGTATAAATCTGATACTCACTACCTATCAACATTTTTTCACTGGTTACTTTAAACCTCTGCAAATATTCTAACCTTCACGTGTTTAATAACTTGTGAGACTCCTTTAGCTGTTTTCTTTTCATGTTCCTCCGTTTTAAGAGTACATTTTTGATCGGATTCCCACAAACTCTAGGGCTAGTCTCCCATTTAGTTCGTCTTTAAAACAGCCAATTTTTTTCCTACTTGCTTTTAGAGTACTGTACAGAGGGTGGTCCTGAGGATAATCGGAGGTATCATATGATTATAGTGGAATTCGTACATTAGGAGCTTACTTAACTCTAATATAACGAATCCCACGTAAATCGGTCGGTTAAGCGTGATAGATTTTTTAGCTCTCTGCATCCCTACAAAATCTTCATTAATAATTTTAAAAGTGCGTCAACTTGGTGCCGTTATTAAATGTTTGGATTTATTTTCATTAGTGACTAATTGAATATCGATATGATTTCTTAAATTTTCCATGGTTTTAAGATATGCTGAGTTATTTCACAGTTTTAAAAAAATCATTTTAAACAATTTTTTTACTTATTATCCTTGCATTTACTAAGCTAAAATAATCATTGAACTGTGTTGTGTTGACCCTGTATTAAAACATTAAAACCAATTTTTAAACATATATAGAATTAAAGTTTTTGCTTTTTAAGATCAACAAATTTCCAAAATTTTAGTGCCCATCATTGCTGGGTGAAGCTCCTCCACAGTTTATTGCAAGACTCCTTACCAGTACACATATCCCCTCAGGGGGTTTACCTACTTTAGGTAAACACGGGTGTCGCAATCCCGAGGTACCCCAGCGATCTTTTGTTCTTTTCCTTTTCTTTCCTATATTCTCTTCTCTTCCTTTTTCCTTTTCCTCCCTCGTTGTGGTTACCTTTTCGGAGGTGAGGGCTTATCGCGATATGTTGTGTTCCTTTTCTGAACACTACATCTCGCGATTTGTTAACCACCCACGTGTTTGCCGTGCGTGGAGACCCGTGTCCCCGGAAAGGGGGATCCTGGTAATTGAGGGAAACCAACACATTACTTTGGCCCCTGCTTCGGGTAAACGGGAGGTGTAGAATGGTCCCGTCTACATCAATCGGCTGGTCGGACGACTTTTGTCACTGGCCTGGGCCAAGCAATCGGTTACCTACTGGGCACTTTAATTGGTCGAGGCTGCTTAAGGGGTAGCTGTGCGCGTATAGATCCTGGCTAGCACTGGTGCGTCGTTTTTGTCCCTTATTTGGGAGCGTTTTAGCATCCCCTTGTTGGGCTCCATGGTGGGTGGTGCGGCCAGGGTCTGAACAACTTCTACCTAAATATGGATTCTTCAAAACCCCCCCCAACCCCTCCCCTTGGGTCAAAAGGGGCACAAAGTTAACGTCAATTTGAATAACGCTAGATTCTTCATCGTGCAGAGAGAGGAGGGAAGCTTTTCAGCTGTCTCGCCTTTTCTCATACATAAATGTATAACATCATTTGTCGGAGAAGTGAAATCTATGAAAAAACTGAGATCAGGTGTCTTGCTGATAGAAGTCGAAGACATGAAACAAGCCACAAATTTAGCAAAACTTACCAAATTTGGTGACATACCTGTGAAAGTAACTGCTCATACCACATTAAACACTAGCAGAGGTGTAATCTCAGAGGGAGAGCTTTACCATGTTCCCGAGGAAGAAATATTAGAGGGTTTAAAAGAACAGCATGTCTGTGGAGTTCGCCGCATTACCATACGTCGTGATGGAAAAGTATTACCAACTAAACACTTAATTCTAACTTTTAACACCCATCCCTGCCTTCACATATTAATGCAGGATACCTGCGATGTCCTGTACGTCCATTTGTTCCCAGTCCATTGCGTTGCTTTCAATGCCAACGTTTTGGACATTCTAAAATATCATGTCGTGGATCAATTACCTGTCCTCGTTGCGCAGAAGTTGGCCACGACGGAGTTGATTGCAAGTCAAAATTTAAATGCATCAACTGCAAAGGGGACCATCCTGCTTATTCGCGTTCTTGCCCTAAGTGGATGCTAGAAAAAGAAATACAAACTATAAAAGTGAAGGACAACATCTCGTATCAAGAGGCTAGAAAACGTGTTGATGGACGGACTCCTAGACCCGGAATCACCTTTGCTGCAGCCGTAAAGCAATGCAGATCAGTCAGTACCCAAACTGAAAATAACTCACTGGCACCTGATAGTCCTAAACCTTCTCGTATTTCTCCACCTAGACTTGAAAATAAACCCATAAGAGTTGAAAATGTTATTGTACAAAAACCAATTAATGAACGATTACCTAAAAATAAACTAACCCCCAAAACTAATGCTTCTAATAAATTACTACTAAAGTCAAAGGGTACAAATTTCACACCCAAACTAAAAATGCCTAAAAATCAAAAAATTTCAGCAGCAAGACTCAAAGAAAAAATTAAAAATAAGAATGTTCAGCTTCTGGAACACCTTGACGACGATGAATCATGTAAGCCTTTAAAATGCAAAATGTTAAAAAAAGATTTCCTAAAAAACCAATCAAATGCTGAAGAGGACTCAATTAAAGTCTATATTACGTCTGAAGAGGAAATGTTGACGGATCTCTCAGACACGGATGGCATGTGGGCTAAGACCTTACCTGCCTAACTTGTTCTCCTTTTTTCCCCCACTTTTAACAATGGCACTTTTGTCGTGGAACTGCCATGGATTCAAATGTCACGTCTCCGATATAAGAGACCTCGTTAATAAGTACCAACCATTTTGCTTTGCACTGCAAGAGACACTTCTGGACAGCAATAAATCTGCGAAATTAAAACGTTATACAACATTCAGAAAAGATTACGTCGAAGGGGGCAGGGTTTGTGGTGGTGTAGCCCTCTTCACGTCTCATGACTACCCTTCTACTACTTTAAGCATTAACACTGAACTCCAAGCCATAGCTATACAGATACATATACATACTCTAATAACTGTCTGCAACCTCTATCTCCCTCCAAATGTTAAAATTAACCAAAATGCTCTAAATAACCTAATAACACAACTACCTGCTCCTTTTATTATTGTCGGCGACCTGAATGGCCACAGTCCATTGTGGGGTAGCCCCAACTTTAATAAAAGGGGTCGTCAAATTGAAAAACTAATTTCCGATCATGATCTCTGCATTTTCAATAAAGACCAGCTTACTTACCTACATTCACCCACAAGAACTTTTCACTCTCTAGATTTAGCAATCTGCAGCCCTGAAGTTTTTCCTTTTTTTAATTTCCATGTAGAGTCGTACCTTTTTAATAGTGACCACTTTCCTATTATTTTAACTCATAAAAATAGATCACCTACCAAACAGCGGGTACCTCGTTATATTCTGGAATCCGCTGATTGGAATAAATTCCGTACCTTTGCTACTATTTCTACAGAAATGGTTGTAAATAACACCATTGACGAAGCAGTGAAACAGTTAACTGATACAATAATTTTTGCCGCCAATCTTTCTATTAAAAAATCCTCCTGTCGTTCTCACAAGCAAACAAAGCCATGGTGGAACCAAGAGTGCAGTACTACATATAAGGAAAAAAGGAAAGCGTTTTCAGTGTTTAAACGAAATCCTACCACTGAAAACCTCATAAATTATAAAAAGTGCAAAAGTATTTTCCGTCGCACTTTAAGACGTAGCCAGAGAGATTCGTGGATTAACTATGTTAATAGTATATCTAACACCCTTTCTAGTAAAGATTTATGGGATAAAGTTAACCGTTGTTATGGCATTTACCCAAACCATCAGATTCCTATTTTACGTTGTAATAACAACTCCATTTCTTCTCCTGATGACATAGCCAACACAATAGCCTCATCATTAGCCAATATCTCTTCTTGCTTAAATAGTTCACCTTCTTTTATAAAACTCAAAACTATTGTAGAGAAAAACCCCATAAATTTCAAAACAAAAGAAAATTTTCCTTACAATACAGATTTTACCATTATTGAATTAAATAGAGCCTTACATAACATTCATAAATCTTCTGCTGGTCCTGATAATATATCCTACAATAATGATAAAAAACCTTTCATCGGCTTCCATAACAAATTTGCTAAAATTATACAATAGGATCTGGAGAGAACATACCTTTCCTTCTTCATGGAGAGAGGCTATTGTAATCCCCATACTCAAACCTGATAAAGACCCCACGAATCCTCTCAGCTACCGTCCAATTGCTTTGACGAACTGTTTATGCAAGATTTTAGAAAAAATGATTAACGTTCGTCTTATATATTACCTGGAGGAAAACAACTGTCTATCAAATTATCAGAGCGGTTTCCGTCGTGGAAGGGGCACTTTAGACAATATGACAGACTTGGAAACCAGAATCCGGAATGCTTTCGTTAAAAGAAACCATCTGGTTTCCATTTTCTTTGACATAGAAAAGGCATATGACCGCACTTGGCGGCATGGCATTTTACAGAACCTTTATAATTTAGAGTTGCGTGGCAATATGCCTATTTTTATACAAAATTTTTTGGCTTTAAGGAATTTCAAAGTTCGCATTGGAAATTCTCTTTCTCGCAATTTCATCCAAGAAGAGGGGGTCCCTCAGGGAAGTGTATTAAGTGTAACCTTGTTTATTGTTTCAATAAACGGGATTTTAAATGAGATACCTTCCTCCGTTAAAGGATGCTTGTATGTGGACGACCTCCATATTTCTTGTGAAGGAACTGACATGAGGTTCATCAATAGACAACTTCAGAATGCAGTAAACAAAATCAGTAAGTGGGCGAGCGAAAATGGTTTCAACTTTTCTAGTTCAAAGACCCGTTGTGTACATTTTTGTAAAAAACGAAATTTGCACCCTGATCCAGAAATCCAGTTTCTTGGTAATACAATAAAAATAGTAGATGAGGTAAATTTTCTTGGCTTAATATTTGACAAAAGACTCACATTTGCACCCCATATTAAAAATTTGCGAAATAACTGCGAACGGAAACTTAACATATTAAAAGTTCTCTCTAAAACCTCCTGGGGAGCTGATCGGGATTCCCTACTTAAAATATACCGTGCTGTTATCCGATCAAAACTGGATTATGGATGTTCTGTCTATGGGTCTGCACGCATTTCTGTACTTCAAAAGTTGAACACCGTTCACCATTCTGCTCTTCGCTTGTGCTCAGGGGCTTTCAGAACCTCTCCCGTAGAAAGTCTGTACGTTGACTGCTGTGAAGCTCCTCTTGAATTACGACGACACGTTTTATCCTTACAATATTACTTCAGAACCCTATCTTATGTGAATCATCCCATTCATACTAATAACCTTAATCCCTACCTCCGGCGTCTCTATACTGCTAGATCTTCCTCTGTTCTACCTTTCCAGGAGAGAATAAAAGTTATTCTAAAAGACATAAATTTTGACAATACTGAAATCCTACAAGCAAATAATAGAATATATCCCTGGTACACTCCTAACTTTTCAGTCATTAACCCTTTTAGGTCATTTGATAAAAGTTCAACTCCCGATATTATATATCAACAAATTTTTGAAAATCACAAACAATATTTTAAAACCTACACTCCTGTCTACACTGATGGTTCAAAATCCACAAACTCTGTCAGCTGTGCCTATATTATCGAGGAAAATATCTATAGCTACAAACTACATCCCAAATTCTCCATCTTTTCTGCTGAAGCCTTTGCCATATTGAAGGCTTTAGAGGAAATGATGCACCACAATAGTAAAAATTTTATTATTTATACAGATTCTCAAAGTGTTTTACAATCTTTGCTTTCTCCTGATCCTCAGAATCCTCTCATTTTGAAAATAATTTCTGCAATAATTAACCTTACATCCATGGGAATCTCGTTAATTTTTAGCTGGATTCCCGCTCACGTTGGCATCAAAGGCAACGAACTTGTAGATAAAGCTGCAAAATCTGCTACTAATTACATTAATACTGGTATTCCTTATTCAGATTTAAAAAATTACATTAAAGAATTAATACAAGCTAAATGGCAGGACTGTTGGAATAATGTGTCGTCAAATAAATTGCGAGAAGTAAAATTAAAAATTACCAAGTGGCCCCAACTCCCTTCTAGGAGACAAGATGTAATACTCACTCGTCTACGAGTGGGTCATTGCAGACTCACCCATGTCCATCTCTTGCTGGGTGAAGATCCTCCACAGTGTGCTTATTGTAAAATACCTTACACAGTCGCACACATTTTGTCATCGTGTTGTTGTCTGAAATCATTGTATATAAAATTCTTTAAAAATTTATCGCCCAATCTTAACACAATCATCGGTGAAACGCCACATCCAGGCTTGTTTCCCTTTCTTCGCTGTACAGGTTTTTATTATGAAATCTGAATCCTGAGTGTTTTTTTTTTTTTTTTTTTTTTTTTTTTTTTGTTTTTTTTTTTTTTTTTTTTTTTTTTTTGTCTGTTAATCTGTATTTCAGTTTTACAATTTTTTGATTTTCAATTTAACAACTTTTTGATTCTTAATTTAACAATTTTTTGATTTTCAATTTCTCAATTTTCAATTTTGTTTTTTAATTTTCTTTTAATGTAATAATCTATCTTGTATATATTTGCTATTTTATACTATCTCTGTTTGTTTGATTTTTATGTGCCTTTAATGTTTAATTTATTGTTTCGGCTATTCCATTCTCAAAATTCCTTTCTCCTGTGTTTATTTTTCTTTTTTTAACTGTTACTTTGTTTTTTTAAATTTCGTCTTGTTTGGCGCAGTTTGTCCTTTCAGGAATTAGCGCCATTAAATTCCAACCAACCAACCAACCAACAGTCGCACATATTTTAACGTCCTGTGTTTGTTCTAAATCATTGTATATAAAATTTTTTGG
>CM063507.1:65205106-65300106 GCA_032207245.1 Pardosa pseudoannulata | reverse complement strand
CTAGGAAGTCGACCTTCGACTTGGGAATTCCTTCCCCGTTATCTGCTAATTTTTAGTTAACTTCTTGCATAGAAGTAGGCAGCCGAGAGTGACTTTGCTCTCGAATTTGGATCGTCTTGCATCCTGAGATTTTCTTCACGAATCTCAGCGTGATACGCACTCAGAACTTTCGAACCTTGCTGTGAAAGCCAACTGTGCTAATCGACAGACGGAGTGATCGTTTCAGCATTATTCCCGACACTCATTATTTACCAACTCTTGGGATTGGAAGCCCTAGCCATACTGTTCCGGTATCCCATGCATCCTTGTGTGTGAATATCATCTCTGTACGAGATCCCCGAATGTTAACATCCTACTGAATTTGTACATAGCTGTACATTATTTATTCGATTGAATAAAATATTTAATCTAGAATACCTAGGTTTCTAGCCTGTTTCATTGACGGCCTCGCCCACTTTATTCCCAGTATGTTACGGTATAATGTCCCCGCATTTGTATAACCTTTCGAAAAATATTAACGCAAAGAAAGAGGAAAAATTCTGAAAGTTTACCCCCCGCCAAACAAGCAGAAGACGATGTATTTAACGATCCTTCAGCAGATGCCTTTTTTGTGAATATAAGGGATTCAACTAGTAGCAATCTTCTCCCTGCTAACCAAGTGTTTTCTTCTACAAGAGGAAATACTTACGAAAATGAGACTGTTTATAAGAGACAAATAGGCAATAACATGCGTAAGGCTTGAACTATTTTGAAATAAGCTTTCTATACGCATTAGAAAATTTTATGAGAATCACAAAGGTGAAATGTTACCAACTAAAACAGGCGTGGTGATGGGTATGAAAACGAGGTATATTTTTAATTTATATAATTTTAATTTAATTTATACTGAATCATCTTTCATTGACAACAATAACATATTCGCATCAAGTTATAAAGATTCCATGTTCGTACAATCCTTAAATCGTCAACATTCAATTAAATAAAGTATTAACCAAATTAATAATTTAAAGATCATGCATACGATTTAAATACTGCAATTATGAATTATATATTTCTCAAAAGGTTTACCTACTTTATGCGATGTGAGCGTAGACTTATACCAATTTTATCTCTAGAAGAAGAAGACCTCTTGCTTACAAAATTAACAATTTGTATTGAAAATGCCTTGGGGGAAATCTTTTGAGGTATAATTATATGCAAAGGGTGTATCATTGATCACCCTGGTCAAACACAGCTTAAATGTTTCACTACAACATGCCTAGAAAAATTTCAGATGCTAGGCAATGAAATATTGTTATCTGATATCAAAGCAGTCGCGTCTAAATTTGTTGAAAGTGTACTCTGTATAAGTGAAAATAATTGAATAAATAATCGACGATAATTCTATGTTTTTGTTTGGGTTTGGTGTGCGATGTTGTCCCTTGATTAAAAATTGAAACACAATCAAAAATCATTTCGGTATAAAAACCAGTTTGACGAAGAAAGGGGAACAAGTTTGGATGTGGAGTTTCCCCGATGATTAAATTAAGATTAGGAGATTGATTACCAAAAAATTTTATATACAATGATTTAGAACAAACACAGGACGTTAAAATATGTGCGAATGTGTAAGGTGTCTTGCAATACGCACACTGTCGAGGAGCTTCACCAAGCAAGAGATGGGCATGGGTGAGCCTGCAATGACCCACTCGTAGACGAGTGAGTATTACGTCATGTCTCCTAGAAGAAAGTTGGTTCCAATTAGTTATTTTTGTTTTAATTTCTCGCAGTTTATTTGAAGGAATGTTATGCCAGAAGATCTGCTATTTATTGTATAAAAGATCTTTAATATAATTTTTCAAATCAGGGTAAGGAATATCAGTATTCAGAAAGTCACTTGCAGACTTGGTAGCTTTGTCCACAAGTTCATTGCCTTTAATGCCGACGTGAGAGGGAACCCAGCTAAAAACTAGCGAGATTCCCATGGAAGTAAGGTTAGTTATTGAAGTAAGAATTTTGAAAATGATAGGATTGTTACAGTTATTTGATTGCAATGAATTTAGAACACTTTGGGAGTCTGTATAGATAATAAAGTTTTACTATTGTGAATCATGAATTCCTCTAATGCCTTTAAGATAGCAAAGGCTTCAGCAGAAAAGATGGAGAGTTTAGGATGAAGTCTGTAGCTATTGATTTTATCTTTAATAAGGTAGGCACAGCTGACATAGTTAGCGGATTTTGAACCATCTGTGAAAACAGAGGTGTAATTTTTATAATATTGCTTGTGATCTTCAAAAATTTGTTGATAAATGATATTGCTAGTTGAGCTTTTGTCAAAAGACTTAAAGGGGTTTATTACAGTAAAATTAGGAGTGTGCCAAGGATGTATTCCAATAGTTGTAGGTATTAAAAGACAGGACGGGGACGCAATTCAACATATTCGCTACAAGTACTAGTGATTGAGATCGTGAAATATGATTAGAAGAAATCACCACACATGGCTAGAACATCACACGTGTAAGAATGATCGGACAGCTGGAGGAAGGCGTACTGTTACCAGTGTAGCTGTAGAGTTTGGACTCAAGAAAAGTGTCGTGTCGCGCCAATCCAAACCACAAATAGAGCTGTTACAAAGGTTGATAATGGTCGCACGAGGACAACTGCAGGGGATAATCGATATATCACCTTCAGAACCTAAGTTGCGTCGTGTTTTTGGAACGAAATATTTACTACCAGATGGCGTTACTAATCCATATTCCATACAAAAGATTATTCTTATACATTAGTATTTCTCTCTCTGGGGTCAGAAACAGGACAAGTGTCTGTTTTATAGGACTCGTGAATGTAAACAAGGATGTGCCAGGTGAAAAGGGTAACACGTGATAAAGAACCTTTTAACTTATTTCAAAGTGGTTGTTTATAGTTTCGATTCTATTTTAGAAAAAAATGATCGGGCAAATTGCAAAAGACAGTTAGCCTTGACAGTACGTGGTGAGAGAAGGCTCATACGTATTGTACGTAGCCAGTGAAGCTAAACATTAGCTCAAATTCCTACTCAGTTGAATGACGGTGCCAGTCCTACAGTCAGTAAACGGACTGTACAACGCTCGCATCACCGTAAGGATAGCGAGAGCCGTCGACCTACGAGAGTACCATTGCTCTATGCTCGCCATCAGGCTGTACGTCTTGCTTGGGCAAGAGAGAGAGAGCAGAGTCTGGAAGTGTAGAGGAGTGGAAACGAGTAGCATGAAGTGATGAGTCTCGATTCCGACTACTTAACACTGACGGAAGGCTGAAAATTTGGAATCAGGCTCATGAAGCCATGGACCGATCCTGCATGAGGTTGGAACTGTATAAGGGCATGGCGGCTGAATCATGGCCTGGGGTGTTTTTTCATGACACTGTTTGGGATCTTACTGCATGTACTAACATCCCTCAATGCAATTCGATACGTAGAGTTGCTGCCTGACCATCTGTTTATGCTGCTCTATTATTCGTATTGTAATGGTTGGTTGGTTGATTGAAGTTTAATGGCGCTAAATCCTCTTGGGACAAACTGCGCCAAACAAGATGTGGCAATAAACAAAAGACGAAATTTAGATTTTAAAAAAAATTGACAAAATATAACATGAAAGGTTCTAAAACGGATTAAAGTAACAATAAAAATATAACATTCAACACAAAACACGAAAAAAGATTGAGTTATATACAAATGAACAAGAATTGGAAATTGAGTGAAGAATTAAGATTTTAAGTTAGAAAACAATTCAAAAATCAAGAAAAGTGAAAAAAGAATTGAAAATTGAATATTAGAAAATTGAAAAACAATCAAAAGTCATATTTCGGCATAAAAACCAGCACGTCGAAGAAAGGGGAACAAATTTGGATGTGGAGTTTCCCCAATGATTAGATTAAGATTAGGAGATGGATTACCAAAAAATTTTATATACAATGATTTAAAACAAACACAGGACGTTAAAATATGTGCGACTGTGTAAGGAGTCTTGCAATACGCACACTGTGAAGAAGCTTCACCCAGCAAGAGATAGGCATGGGCGAGTCTGCAATGACCCACTCGTAGACGAGTGAGTATAACGTCATGTCTCCTAGATGGGAGTTGGGGCCATTTAGTTATTCCGTATTGTAATGGAGTTTTTCAGCAAGACAATTGTACCTCTCATAAGTCCCGGTTGGCTGGTGGCTGGAGTTTTATGGCACTGAGTACTCCTGGGACATATTGTGCCAAAAAATAGTTAAAAATCATTCTACAATGACCAAATCAAACAGCTATAAAAGATGACTGAAGATAAAAAGAAACAAGCACATAATGCAAAAACAGTGTAGAGAAGATATTCATAAGACCAAAAGTAAAAAAGAAAAAACGATGAGGTATAAAATTCAGGTGTGGGGTGTAAAAACCAATGTCTTTTAGAAACAGAAATAGATTACGATGAGGTGGATTATTTAAAATATCTTTATAGTTAGATAGATTTTCAGAAGTTTGGTACATTTTAAAAATACTCCAAGCCTTCCCTGGATTTTATAGGCAACATGGCAGTCATTGTTCCACCATGGAGTGGCTGGTTGGATGAGTCTACATCTGATCTTTCTATCTTGGCCACATAGAAGCCCAGACTTAAATCCTATTGAGCATCTTTGGGATGTTTTGAAACAAGGCGTGATGGTTGGTTGGTTGAATGGGGTTTTATGGCACTGAGTCCTCCTGGCACATATCCTTATTGAATTATGGCCGAGTGTAACAAAGGAGTTACAGTTGAACCAACATTACATTATTGTATATTTCAATTATTTTTATGTGTAAATTTTGTAATCATTGGTACTCAAGAGAGACAAACATGAATTTTCACTGCCATAATTAAAAAAAAAAATTTTCTGCTGAAATTAAATAATATAATATTTTAGAATATTCTTGTAAAATGTTTAAGAGTAAATTGTACTATGTCAAATGATTCGTACAAGAGGGTTTGAAATCTCCCTCTGAATGCAATTAATTCTAAGTATTAAAAAAAATGTGTATATAAACAAATAATTTTACTAATGTAAATTTTGAATGCAAACTTGAATAATATAGAATTAAAAAGGGGCCGAAGATTTTTTTGGAATATGTATTTTACATATATACAAGATGTTTTACAGCAAAAGGAGTTTCACTAGCTGTTTCAGTGGTGCAACGAGTCATCCTTTGGTGATTTTTTTTCGCTTCCGAGGGAGGGAGTGTAACAAAGGAGTTACAGTTGAACCAGCCAGAGCGAACCAACCTAGAGGTGAAAGCAGAGTGACCCTCCTTCGACCCTATTGGTCAAGAGGGGTTGCTAACCGCGGAGTAGCCCGCTTCGGCCCCAACGAACTTTTTTTTTAGATCATCTGCTGACCCCTTCGGAGAGAGAGCTCAGAGGAAGACGCTTGGAGCTTGGGATCTTCAGAAAGAGTTTCGAGCACCATTTTCTCCTAAGACGCCATTTTGATAGATCTTCAACCTAGTGTGGTTCTTTTTGCATCATAGCCCAAATACCATGTTACATAGCATATGCCAGTCACATCTTTATTAATATTATAATAAACAAAATTCAGCAGAAAGAGTTAGTTTTATTTAAAATACCACTAGACTCACGGCCGGCCTTGACGCTATGTCGGCCTCTTCACCACACCAAGGTTAGCCAATATTTGGAAAGCCAATTCTGTGGAACGTTTGGCGAAACTTGTTGGATCTATGCCTCGTCATGCGACAGCTGTTATCAAGACCAGAGAACCGAACCCGCTATTATGTAGGTATCCCTAATTCAGTGACATTTCAGTGGTCCAATAGCAAAAAATTTGTGAGATATCTGTATCTTTTCATGAAGAGTTTTTCAGTGATCTAAAATCTGAACACATATCACAAGAAGATTGTAAGTATGCCCAAACGATTTAGGAAAAATTTATACTCTCCTAGTGTTTCTATAAAAGAAACACTTGGATTATTGACTATGATTTAAGAATTAACTGAAGAAAAACAATTTGAAAATTGAATAGCAAACAAAAATTTAAATTTTGAAGTAAAAACCAGTTTGACGAAGAAAGGGGCACAAGTTTGGATGTGGAGTTTTCCCAATGATTAAATTAAGATTCGGCAATGGATTTCCAAAAAATGTTATATACATTGATCTACAACAGACACAGGATATTAAAATATGTGCGACTGTGTAAGGTGTCTTGCAATACGCAAATGTTCATTGTTGAAAGATATCTGGAGCATGATACCCATTTTATAGAATTGCAAGCAGGAAACTGAGGGTACATCAAGATAGCCACCAAGTCGCAGAAGTTCACTGAACAGTGAAACTTCTGAGGTATGAATAGAAAAGACAATTACATCTAATGTAAGGATTTAAATAGCCCCATTTTGATATAATAAAACCACTATTATAAATATATGCAAAACCTATATTGAGTACTCTAAAAGTACTCATGGTCCATGGTAACCATGAGACTCATGGTCCCAAATTGACCCTCATTGTTCTTAAAAATTTTACAAGAGAATTAAGATACAAAATCATTTACATTTTATATCTTGCACATTAGAATGTAAATATTAGAAGTATGGATGTTAATGCTACTAATCACAAAAGTATTAAATACTGCAAGTGAAAGAACACATTGTCATTTCATACAAAATGAATGTAAGGCATAGATTTATCAATGTTACTGAACAGATTATGCTATAAAATGGAATATGTAATAGGACATGGATTAGAAGTATAAAGAAAGAGGTGCTATGAATCTATAAATAAGAAATGATCTCCCAGAACCACTGACTGATGTAACGATCATTGTAGAGAGATATCTAGTCCGAAGTCAAATTCAAAGAATTATGTCAATCAGGATTGCGATACCCATGTTTACCTCAAAAGTGAGCACCATGAGGGATAAATAGAAGGGTTACATATGTTAGGTTTTAAATAACAGCATTCTGATGTAAACCACATTAAAGTATAGACAAAGAGGTGCTGGAGTTATTTCAAATGAATCTCCTAATAAAAAATGATCTTCTGACTATTGATTGATGTAATTTTGGTCATTGTTCAGAAATGTCTAGACTCTGATGTCAATTTTAAACAATTACATGTGCAAAATTGATCCCAAAGGTCCATCTAGATTGCCACTATTGAATTCTTCTGAAAGTGAATTTTCTCAGGTATAAATAAATAAATATATTCACACACACATTTGCATCTTATGTAAGGTTTTATAGAGCAGCAGCAAGACACATTAACAAAACTATCAGTACATTAATAAATTTATGTAAAAGTATAGAGTAGACTAAAATTACTTCGATCATAATTTCAATATTACACTTATGTGGTAGCCTGGCTGACATCGAACACCAGGTTTGATGCACGCATCGAGCAAGCGAAGTTCTACTTTTATGGTATGGCAACAACCATCCCCGAGAGGAACGCCAAGATTCACGGAGGCCTGAAGTGAGTTGGACGGTACCGAGTGTAGATGGCACTACTGATTGATCGCCAAGACGGGCACTGATGTCCACTTTCATTTTAATTGTCCCTAGACACCATATAATTTGTAAATAGTTTCATTAAATAAGTTTATGTTAGTTAAGCTGTGCATCTTTTCCACCGTGGGAATAATCTCCCACACTTATAATCTGTACTACTTTTGACAGACTAATTGTTCTTAAAGAGAAAAATTACAAGAAAATTTAAGAAAGACAAAATCATTCTACATTTTGCCTTACATAATAGAAAAAAATATTGATAGTATGCATGCTAATGCTAGTAATAAAAAGGAAAAATATGAAATTGTGGAAGTGAAAAAATACACTAAATGCCAGCTAACTGAGAAGGAAGGGATCTCTCCATATGTGTTTTCGCACAGTTTTTGCTTTGAAATGGAATATATGAGAGCACATGCATATGATGTATAGACAGAGGTGTTTAGAGTTATTTAAAATGAATCTCTAATAAAAATTATCTCCCAAAACCATTGACTGATGACATGTTAATTGTTGAGTGATGTCTGGAATTTGATGCCAATGTAACAAGTTATGTGCAGGAAATTTGCCACTAAGGTACATCTAGATAGCCACATTCATCTTCACTCAACAGTGAACCTTCTCAGACATTAGAAAAGGGAATTGCATCTAATGTAAGGATTTAAATAGCATCATTTTGACGTATTAATACAACCACTATTACAAATTTATGTGAAACCCATATTGAGTACTCTAAAAATACTCCCTGATCTTAAGTTCAATATGGCACATAAAATCTGCAAAACACATGAGACTTATTGTTTTCAAAAGGAAAAACTACAAGAGAATTAAAAACACAAAATAAGTTTACATTTCATATCTCACATATTAGAAAGCAATTAGCAATTAAGTATTTCAATGCTACTAAGCGCTATGAAAAATGTGAAATTCTGAAAGAATACATCAAATGCCAGATGAAATGAGAGGAATGCAAAGCTTAGATTCATCCATAGGTATACCTGCACAGATTTTGCTATAAAATGGAATATGTAAGAGCTCATACAATAGAAGTATAGACAAAGAGGTTCTGAAGCCATTCCAAATGAATCTCTAATAAGAAATGATCTCCTGGAACAATTGACTGATGTACTGGCCATTGTAGAGAGATATCTAGTCCGAAGCCAAATTCAAAGAAATATGTTAATTAATTGCTGTGGTACCTCAGGATTGCGACACCCATGTTTACATCAAAAGTGAACACCATGAGGGACAAATAGAAGAGTTACATATGTTAGGTTTTAAGTAACAGCATTATGATGTAAACCACATTAGAAGTATAGCAAGAGGTGCTGGAGTTACTTCAAATGAATCTTCTGACTATTGACTGATGTATTTTTGATCATTGTTTAGAAATGTCTAGACTGTGACGTCAATTTGAAACAATTACATGTGCAAAATGCTAAATTTTCTAAGGTATTTAATTAAAAAAAAAAAAAAAAAAGCATCTTATGTAAAGTTTTATATAGCAGCAGTAGCACAAATTAATAAAACCATCAGTACATTATTAACACTAAATGTCGGTCAACTGAGAAGGAAGGGATCTCTCCATATTTGTTCTCGCACAGTTTTTGCTTTGAAATGGAATATGTGAGAGCACATGCATATGATGTATAGACAGAGGTGCTAGAGTTATTCCAAATGAATTTCTAATAAAAAAATTCATCTCCCAGAACCACTAACTGATCACATGTTTTTTGTTGAGAGATGTCTGGAATTTGATGCCAATTGTAACAAGTTATGTACAGGAAATTTATCACTAAGGTACATCTAGATAGCCACATCCATCTTCACTCAACAGTGAACCTTCTCAGACATTAGAAAAGGGAATTGCATCTAATGTAAGGATATAAATAGCATCATTTTGACGTATTAATACAACCACTAATATAAATTTATGTGAAACCCATATTGAGTACTCTAAAAATACTCCCTGATCCTAAGTTCAATATGGCAGATAAAATCTGCACAACATTTAATGTTATCAAAAAACATTTATTGCTATAAAAAAAATACAAGAGAATTAAAAACCCAAAATAAGTTTACAGTTCATATCTCACATATTAAGAAGCAATTAGCAATTAAGTATTTTAATGCTACTAATCACTATGAAAAATATGAAATTCTGAAAGAATACATCAAATGCCAGCTGAGATGAGAGGTTAGTTGGTTGAAATTCAGTGGCGCTAATTTCTCTTGGGACAAACTGTGCCAAAGAAGACAAAAACCCAATAGAACAAAATAATTTTTAAAACAATTTTGAAAAAATCAATTATGATGCATCGTTAAAAAAGAAAGATGCCCAAAACTAATAGAAAAACATTTAAAAACTAATAAATAGGTAGAAAATTTAGAGACAAAAAAAATCAACATGATAATCAGCAAAGTTTTTAAAGATTTAAAATGTAAAAACAGAAACTAAAAATTGAAAAACGAATGGCATAAAAATGAAATTCATGAATTTAAAGATTCAAAATCATTAAATATTAAAAATTGAAATAAGGGAATCAAGCTCAACTGAAATAAAACTAAAACAAAATAAAACTGAAAAATAGTTGAAGAAAAAAAAATTGAAATTGAAGAATTTAAAGATAAAATTAAATATAAAAATTTAAGAACAAATACAAATCAGATTTTAAAGAACAAGCCAGTACGGCACACACACACACACAAAAAAAGGAATAAGCCTGGATGCGGCATTTCCCCAATGATTGAATTAAGATTAGGCGACGTATTTCCAAAGAATTTTATGTACAGAGATTTAAAACAAATACAAGAAGTTAATATATGTGCGACTGTATAAGTAGTCTTACAATACGCACACTGTGCACATCTCACCAAGCAAGAGATGTGCATGTGTGAGACAGCAGTAACCCAACCGTAGGTGAGTGATAATCACATCATATCTTCTAGAAAGTAGATGAGGTCACTTAGAAATTTTTTCCTTTACATCTGGCAATTTATTTAACAGTGTGTTTACCCAAGAATTCTGCCATTTAGAGTGAATTAAATCTTTGATGTAAATTTTCAAGTCAGGATAATGAAGGCCTGTGTTAAGATAGTTTTCTGCAGACTTCGCAGCTATATCCACAAGTTCATTTCCTTTGATGCCAACAGGAGAGGGAACCCAGCTAAAAATTAACGAGATTCCCATAGAATTAAGATTGGTTATTAAAATGAGAATTTTGAAAATAATAGGGTTATTACAATTAGTAGAGAGTAATGAATTTAAAACACTTTGATAGTTGGTATAGATAATAAAATGCTGAGATGAGAAGAATGCAAGGGTTGCATCCATCCATGTGTTCCTGCACAGATTGGAATATGTAAGAGCACATACATTAGAAGTATAGACAAGTTCTGAAGCCATTTCAAATGAATCTCTAATAAGAAATTATTTCTTGGAACAATTGACTGATGTACTGGTCATTGTTGAGAGAGTTCCAGTATGAAGCCAAATTTAAAGAATTATGTCCGTTGAACGCTAGGGTACCTCGGGATTGCGACACCCGTGTTCACCTCAAAGTGAACCCCCTGAGGGATGAATAGCAGAGACTATTAAAAATCTATAGTACCATTTTGACACATTAATAAAAACATCTTTTTTTATTTTAGTAAATTTACCTAAAATATCAAGCAAAATTACTCTGATCACTATATTAACTTCAACAATTACATTTATGCTTAAAATCTACTCTACATTATTGATGTTAATTAAAAATGAAATTTATATGACTGAAGTATGCTTGGTAGTTTATGGTAACTTCACTAATCTAAGTCAATCGCTGTAAGCTGACTAAACAAAAAATTATATATTTCATTTCAACAAATAAGTACAGGAAAGAAAATTTCAATTATATCACTACAAAAGCTACTTCCGGTGAATATATACATATTCTGAAATAATCTAATTAAATCAAGAAAGATTATGCTATTCTTAAAAGTTCAAACTATTGTCAAAACCCTAAAATTTTTTCATCAACACATTTAACCCTTAACACACCAAGAAAACTTTGCCAAAGTTAGAATCAAAGAACATTTCCACAAAAATCCTGACTGTTGCTCCACTCCAATTGAAAATCAAGAAAAAAAAAAGAAAAGAAAAAAGAAACCACTTAAAAGCAACAAATTACAATCCACAGTTTCTAATATGTTAAATCCCAATGCAAAAGTAATTAAAAAGTTGCAGGCTGTTCGATTTATGTAATTTCAATATTGAATTTCTTTATTTTCATTTTGGACGACTGTTGCAGCAAATTGTTTACTTCAATAATCATAGGAAGTGATAGGAAGGTAATTTAAAAATTTTAATGATCTGAAAATAATGCAGCATAAACATAATCAGTATCTTACCGTTTTTTAAGAATGATCCTAAAACTAAAGTTAATTTTTGCAAAAACTGCTCAATTAAAGCCAGTATTAAAGAATTGTATACCTATTTTAATTATCAAGTGTTGTTAATAATGTAGAGTTTTGAAAAAAAATCATTAAAACATTAAATATAACTAATAAAAATGCAATAAGTTGAAAAATACTGTTTAGATTGCAAGTCTTTACGAATGTATTTAATCTCCTTTTTTTAAAAAGTTATTTTTCTCATACTTTATCTCAACACATTTTCAGCACAGAAATTGTACTACCTACAAATAAAATTGTAGGATTTAATTTTAAAATAGAAGTTACTTTTACTGTAATTTTATAGACACATTTGTATTTGAAATTATTTAAAGCTGTGGTCACCAAGCTTACATAGACACTCAGCTATTGTATCATTTTAAAATCTTACTCCAAGAGAAATCAGGACATTAATTAAATCTTACATTAATTTTTTAAATTCTTATGACAGTATATAAGAAATCCTTATTCCTGCATAACAGCTATCATAAATAAAATCTTAATATGAAATTTTACAATATAAACTGATAAATTCATACTTATTTTAAACATTAGATATGATAAAATTAGCAAAACTGTTAATCATGGTAAAAACAAAAAAACTTTTGTGTATAAATAAAATGCCTGTGTTATTATAAATTAAATGCCATATTAGAAGAATGTTACTAAAATTCCTTTGCATAATTACAATACACTTCAGAACTAAATTTAATCAGATGTATTTAACCCACTTCAAACTTTTACACAGGTATAAATCATTTTTAATGACGCCATTTATACAGGGTATCTGCCAAAATAAAATTTTTCAAATCCATGACTTTCCCTGATTTAGCAGATCATTTTCCATTACTTTAAAAAGCTTTTGTTAAAGTATATATGAATAAAACTTCTGATGTACATACAAATAAAATATATGCTTTTAGAGAAATTGCAGGAATTTTATCATAAAAAAAACTATAAACTTACTTTATAAGTGTTAATAAACTCATATACATAAAAATAAATTGTTGTATCTACATATCTAAGTTTAATCATATAGCAATTTTTCAATCAAAATGTTTCCAATTTGGTATTATCCAGGTGACCATGAATAATAGACAAATATAACCCTATAACATTTATATACAATATCCCTAAAGATAAACTTATATTTTGTGCAAAAAATCTTAACTAATTTTTATTAAAAAATAATTATTATATTAATAAAATTTTAATCTACAATTTAAGAAAAAACCAGAATAATATACATTTACCCACCCATTAAGTTTTCTTGCTTTGAGTTTCCTTGGTGAACAAATTTTAGTTAGTCAATAGGATAATATATAAATACCAAACTCAGTAACTTCAGCCAAATGACAAGTAAAAACAGAATTAAACAATTCAATGCATTTTTTTTAATTGGTAGTTTAGCGGATCCATGACTTTTACTCATTTTACTTGAAAAATCAAGACTTCCCATGACAAAATTAATCCATTGTCTAAATCCAAGATTTTCCCCGACTTTCCAGGTGCGCGGAAACCATGTTTATACTTCAAGTGAAATGTGAAGTTGAAATTATTCAATATTGCACTAAATAAAATGGAATATGTTCTTTATGAATAAATAAATCAAAAACTTTTAATTAATTTATTTATTATATGGTAATGTTCAATGATGGAACAAAAAAGAATGGAATAAGAAAATTAAAATTTTGTACAATAATTTACTTAAGAAACATCAAAACATTAATTTTTTAGCTACTACTACAGAGTCAGTGTCACCCATTTTTCGCTTTGAGGAAGTATTAGTACTTGGAGTATATTCATCAGTAACAATAACTGTATTTCCACTAGGCATTGGCAACTGAGAACATGGGGTTGGAGCAGGTCTATTGCTGAAGTAAGGCATTTTTAAAGCTTCTTTACAAGTGCAACGCTTTAAAGGGTTGAGAGCTAACATTCTTTCAAGTACATGTATGAGATCATCTCCTGAAGCAGTGAATATATCTCGAAATGGTATAGCAGGCATTGGTTTGAACTGCACAAAATGAGGTAAACTTGAAACATGAGGCCAGTCCTCCTCAGATGGTGAACCAAGAACTTTAAAGATTTGGTTTAATTGGTCTAGATCAGTCTCACCAGGTAGAAATGGTACTCTGAGAAGCAATTCAGCTAAAATACAACCAACAGCCCAAATGTCTATCCCTGTTGAATAGATCCGAGCCCCAAAAATAAGTTCTGGAGCTCTGTACCATCGAGTAACAACTTGATGAGAATAAACTTTATTTGGAGAGCCATAGTTTTTGGCTAAACCAAAATCCCCAATCTTTAGTACACCTTTACTGTTGATGAGTAAATTGTTAGGTTTTAAATCTCGATGTAAAATCCAATTTGCATGTAGATATTCAAGTCCTTGCAAGGTCATGATTATATATGCTTTAACATGTCCAGGTAAAAGAACAATCTGAGAATCTTTTATCACAATTTCCAAATCAGTATCCATAAAGTCAAACACAAGAGACACATTTGATTTGTGTCCAAAAACATCTAGTAAGCCTATTACATTAGGATGCTTTAAATCACGAAGAAATTTAATTTCTCTGATAGCAGTACGATTGATCCCATCTTTTGCTTCAGTTCGACTTCCTACTTTTATCTTTTTCACAGCAACAATCATACCATTTGTCACATCTCTTGCTTTGTACACGGTAGCAAACTGACCTTCTCCAAGGAAGGAGATTTTCTCATAGCGTTTAACTTTATTCTCTGCCATTGCACCACAGAAAACTAAAAAGAAGAAAAGCAATAAACAAATGAAGCATAGTTATAATAAACATAATAGCAGTAAAATAAACAATTAAAAGAAACAGAATATCACAATACTATACAACAAATATAAATTTTAAAGTACTTAGCATGCTTTTAAAATTATTCTTACGGTTAAAAAAAAAAAAAAAAAAAAGTTCTAAAGCTTACTTAAACCTATCAGCCCTTTCAGCTATTTACTAAATACGCCCTGCTCGTGACGGGGTAAATATTTTAACCACTTCCGGTAAAATGACGAGTCTAGCTCGTCATTAGTTTTTCATTCCATACCGCACAATGACGAACTACACTCGTCATGCGATTAAAGTTACTGTTAAATATGATAATTAATTTAGTTTAAAATGTCTAGTGTACTGAATTTGGCAACACTTTTATCACTTGTGAAAATCACAAGTCATTATTGTATACTGTTTACTTGGTACAAGTCATTGCCAAAATAATGAGTTAGAATAAAAGAAAACCTACTAAGAAATGCTGTGTGTGTTACAAGAATCCAATTAAAAGTGAGACTACTTGGCGCTGTAAACAATTAAGAATTCCTTTGCACTTTGTTTTGAAAAGTACCATTAGCTTGAAGACTATTATCTGTATACCTTATTAATATTTTGCTTTCATATTTTCTTATTTTACTGTTTCTGATATTATTTAACACTATGTAAAAAGTGGATTTTAATTAAGAATATGTAAGAATTGTAAAATGAAACAAGTATTTTAAATAAAAATTAAATGGTTATTTCATGCACAGTTTTTCATTATTAAATCATACCGGAAGGGGTTAATGTTTTTCTCATAAGGGTCCATATCCTCCCTCCTCAATTCAGAATTAAAATTATATCTATATAAATGAGAAGGAACTTTTCAATTTGCTTAGCTACACCATATGATACTCTGTACACCAACATATTCTGCTTCAAACTTATTTTAATATTCAGGGGTGACTGTGTCTCTAAGTTAAAAACCCTGAAATTTATATCACTTGTAATCAAAAACTGAAAAAAGTTAATTACATAAAACAAATAACATCATTTACTAATATTAGATTGAAAGTATTGCTAGTAAATTTCAAGCAGTGATTTTAATTGTTAGTTAATTAAAGCAGTGAGTGCTTTAATCAGGCTTGCAACTGCGGAGGTACTTTTGAAAAGGTGATAAAAGTGACAAATAATACAGAATAAGTGACTAAAAAGTGACTAAACATTGAAAAAAAAAGTGATTTTTTCTCCTCTTGATTACAGATGATATTAAAATTTTTCTATTTATTTTAACTCGAAATCAAATGATTCACGCAAGACATATTTTTAGTGTCAAATACAAAAAGGTTAAAAATTTTAACAAAACTAAACATTGCTTTTTATTTAAGAAAATCTATAAATTAGATTTAAATGCATAATATATTAATTTTATAATCACAATTTTCTGCATGTATTAATGATGTTTTGAAATATGTACATAGCTAGATTAGAGTATCTAAATAAAAATTGTGAAGAAAAAGAAAGAGAAATGTGTGCTTTGACATGTACATTTCAGTACAAATGTAGATTTCAGGAACTTCTTTACGACTTTTTAAAATCACTAAATTCTGGAAACCATATGACTAATTACATTTTAATAAGAAAAATAAGATTAGAGCATCACATTTTTGGTCTTTTATTAAAATATTTTGTTATTAATTCAGATTTTCTTTTTTTCAACAACAGACTTTTGCTGTGATACACAATAAATAAAGTGACTGCTTACTTAAAGTGACTAAAAGTGATCAATTGTAAAAAAAGTGACAAATTGCAAGTCTGTTTAATAATAACAAAACAAAAAAATTACCAAACTTCTTTCGGAAAATCTCATTCTTAGATGTTAAACAAATTAGCCTTTGTAGAGTTGGATTTTAAAACTTGAATATCTAATATATTTAAGATAAATTTGTTTCTTGTACGCAATAGATTATCACCAGACACATCTCTTTTCTACCCCTCCCCCATGATTGTAAAAAATGCTAACTGTAGTAGAGCATTTACTCTGCAGGTGAAACACAAGCAATAGCAAAAGTTTGACAAGAAGCACTTTTACTTAAAATTTCTTTTGCTTCTTTTAATTCAAACTACCATAATAGAAATTTTCACCCCAGGAGATATTATTTCCAATCCTGGAAGGATAATTTGAAAACATCTGGAATTTCAGAGTAGCCTTAGAGTATAATCACACCCTGTACATTGAATTGGAAGATATCTAAAAATCTAGAAAACTTGAGGAGCACAAAAAGATACTGAACTTAGCATATGTACCAACATTTTTTTTAAAATAATTTTATCAGCTTTTATTTGGTGAGGGAGGATATTAGGATTTCCTTGTAGATTCTATAGTCTTTAATTGAAATTTATAAACGTTTTCCACGTTTCTAAATGGGACCTTGCTTAGTAAATGGTAATATTGATTACTTCTATTCCTTCAACAGATTTTGAAATAGTACATGATAGGGCTGGTACATTTTAGCCAAAGGTGGGAAAAAAACCAAGGAAAAAACTGTCCTGGCAAAAATACATTTTTGCCACTTTTTGCCAAGTGGCTAAAAATGGATATGTTTTATTTACAGGGATGTAACTATTTTAACTTTTACTAATTTTAACTCTAATCTAAAGATACATAATATAATGGGTTTTTTTTAAACATAGAATATTCAATGTGTCATTGAAACAGTAATCTAAAGTTATACCTGCAGATAAAAAAATAAAAGATAAAATGAAGAATGATTTTGCAAGATTTTATGTGCAATGTTGGCTTATTTCCCCTACAAACTGTAGGTTTAAATGTTTTTAGTACTTTATTTTAGTGATGTTTTAAAACAATCTAGATACATTTCTATCCTGTTTAATACATTCCTATTTATTAAAAACTAACATGTTATATTAGTTTGTAGCTCACTAATTATTTACCGATTAGATCATAAAATAAAACTTTGGTCAAATTAATAGGCTTTGAAACATAAAAGTTAGTTTTGTTTAAAAAAAAAAAAAAAAAAAAAATATATATATATATATATATATATATATATATATATATATTATGTGTATATATACACATTACAATTAAGGACAACATTACAATATTCAATTGATAAATAAAGAAAACATTTTTTATCCCATGCCTCCATCATATCAATTTATTTACAAAAATAGAATATTGTATTTTGATTGCTAACACCTATGAAAATTATTTTAAATTGTTTAAATTGTCAAATTAATACTAACGAAATACCTAATTAATATTGATTTAAGTCTCAATTGTATTATGTACAAAATTCTTTATTATTTTGTACATTTTTAAAAGCCTGCCAATTTTTCTAGATTTTGCCACTGTCCTGGCAAAAATACTATTTTGCCAGCAAAGTGACCAAACCTAGTACATGATATAACACATTAAAATCGTGCTTTGAATTATTACAAAATTTCATTCATTTGGATCATTTGAAAAATATTGCCCACATAAAAAAAAGGCAACTGTCCTTTTTAACAGACATTGTACTACTTTATGCATATATAACTAATAAAAAAAATTATTTGCACTAGTTAAACTGTTCAATAAACTAGAAAAAAATATCTTACCTTACATGAAGAAGCCACAATCTTATTCTACATCCAGATGATATGGTTCTTTTAAAGGCTTGTTATTTATTTTTAAATATGAAGTTCCTGCAGCAGATGGATTATGTTAAGATATACTTTTAAAGTGTACAAGAAAATAAAATGCAATTCAAGTTTATATTTATTACAACTAAAATACAAATAGCAAAGAACAGGGAATATACTTCAAATATTTACAATATTTAATGACAAACTAAGCAAGTTCAAGTAGTCAATAACACTTAATTCTTACTTTATATATACAATGTTATCGTAACTAACAAAAACTTGAGTAGATATATTTGTGTAATTACAGACAAATGTTTAAACGTTTTACACAGCCCTTCAGGGAAAATAAGTACACAAGTCAAAATATCTTGTACTTTAAATGACTATAATGTATACAAAGAGAACTAAGCTAAATTAGTTTTAACAAGATTGAAGTAATAAATGTACTAAAATCATTTCATACCAAAATTATATATAGCTAAAAGTTAACTTATGTACACATACAATATAGAAAATTAGCAAATTTTTAGCTAGTTTCAAGAAACTATTGCAACCTGAAAAAAAATTATTGGCTTTTGTACAATAAATATAGAAATCCAAACAGTTACCACTGTATATTAAACATCCAATATTACATATCAACAATTAACAGGAATAAATAAAGGAAAACTAGTGGTGGGGAGATATTAGACCCTCTTAAGATTTAACTTTTTAGTGAAGATGAAATAGTTTTGATTTCTATTCATTATTTTTCACTTTGTATTTTCCATTCTGTAGTATAATAAATGAAAACAAACATTTAAGACTGACTTAAAAATCTCATAGTTATGAACCAACATTATAGATTACTTTTAAACATTCGAAAACACTATATAACATGGCTTACCACTTAAAACACATTCCAAAATTTTTAAGATGAAAAAAAAAAAAAAAAAATAAAATCAAAACTTAAAGAGGGTCAATATGGTTCTATTACACTCTTTCCCATACTTAAGATATAATAGTGATTTACTTTATGCCTATCTTACAGACACAGACGTCTGTGTGTCTGGAGATAGGTATAGGATTATACTTCATGAAAGCATGAATATCAAAAATTAATTTTTGAGGAATGAAAAAGTAACTTCTGCAAAAGAAGTAAAAATTGATATTTACAAAAACAAAAAAAAATTCTTACAAATATTTTATTCATTAAAAAGATCAAAAGAAAGAAGAAATCTTAAAGATTTGCAATTTTTTCTTTAAATTTGACTAAAAAAAATGATAATAGTTTAATATTATAGCCAAATTCACAAAATTAAACTCAAGTTACACAATTATATTTCATAAGAATACACTCAACTTTTACAGTATTAATAAATTGTTAATTATTACAAAGACAGTAATCAAATTTAAAACAACAGCTATTTTGAAATAATGTCTACCATATAATCCAAAATATCTTACTGATAAATTTTACACTTAAACAGTCAACACTCAGATAAATATAGCAACTGTTAGGCAATGGCATTACTCACCACCACAAGTTTTACTTGATTAGTCTCAAAAAATGACACATCAAAAGTAAGCAAACAAGCTTAGCTCATGTTCAGTTTTCGAGATTAGTAATGACTGAAAAAATGAAGACTACACATAAGATAAAGTATACAAATTATACTTATTTAAATGCATCTTATAATAATAACTAATTACTCCTCCCTTAAAGTTAGCTTTAATTAAATAAAAGAGAATATTAAGGGGGAAAAAAAGATGTCATATTTCCCAGTAAGCTTATGATTTCATATTAGTGTCAGCTTATAAACCATCATGGATGAGAAAGATGATATTTAAAAACTGAAATGGTAAAACAAAACTGCTACAGAGTTATATGGGTAAAAATAAAACTTAATCAGAATCTATTTCTATATTTTCATTTGCAGACTGTCTTAAAGATGTTAGAATCAGACTGCGATCTGGAAGCATTCCATGCTCCAATAGAAAATTTTCAACATCGGAAGTCACAAATTCATCTCCTAACTCATCTGTGACACGAACAAAATTTCCTACAAGTGATCCACCTTTGTAAACCAAAATTGCTGGTATACCTCTGCGTTCAAAATGACGACTCAACCCTGCTATTGAAACTTCTACACTACAAAACTTTACTTCTGCATATTCACTAGCAAGGCTAATGAAACAATCATACATTAGTTTACAGGGCTTATCTCCATCTGCATAAATATACACAACAACTAAAGTTGTTTTTTCAGTCTTATCTATAGCATCTAAATATTCTTGGCCAGTTTTGATTTCATAGAGAGTTCCATAACGATTCCGGTTACAATGCTGTTCCATCATTTGTTGCATACGCAATATTTTAAATTCTTCCAGAATTCTATCATCGAGTAATTCTTCAAGTTCTCGTTCTAATTCATCTTCTTCTTGTTGCATTTTTTCCTCATCTTTTGTAGATTGACAAGTTAAAGAAAGTTTTTTCATTAACGCAAGCCTTTCTAATTCTTGTTCTTCCCTTTTTTCAGCCTCTAATTGTTTATACCTTTGCCAATCTTTAATAACACCTTTGGGCCCGGTGTTGGTTGAAAGGCCCTCCCATGCATTAACCTCGCTAGATGGAATAAATTTTGGAGCATTAGCTGAAGAGGATACTTTATCCGAATCTTCATCAGGTTCTTCATCGCTATCACTACTACAATAATAATGTGTTTTTTCGCCCAACAATTTGTCATCCAACGTAGTCATGATTTCGAATTTTAAAAGATCTAATCTGTACTTTTATAGGAATATATGTTAAGTAAAATCGATATCTCACCTGCTACGCCAGTTGAATGCACAGAATTAAAACATATACAAAAGATTTTTTATAGTCATCAAATAAAATAAGTTTCTGTTTTAAAAATGGGTGTTAGATAGGCTTAGAACTACGAAGGCTTCACGACTCAGACCTTCCAATTGAGCGCATATCAACTACTGTGATTCAAGTGATTCATACTACACACACTTCTTAACCGCTTCACATCTTGATGCCGTGCAGTTAAATAAATATTTTAATTTTTGAGTAATAGCAAAAAAAAAGTTTCTCTAAAAAATAACTCGATTTAAAATGTTACTATAATAAATTATTTAAAATTTACTGTACTAAAATCTGTATGCATATCAAACTAAAGCAGGTTTACAACTAAACTTAAATTGTGTACCTTTAAACCGCCACCGTGTTTATTTTTTCAGCTTTCTCAGACTGTTTACTATTCTTTCTACGTGTTATTATGTTGTTATTAAAGTACTAATTACGGTAATTAATGTATTTTTTAATCTTAACATCAATATTGTAAATTTTGCTCCACGTATTTTCCTGCTTTTGTTATAACTATTTGCAAAATACTGCTTAGTGTTATACCGAGTGGTTTGAGATTTAGAACACATACTGTATTTAACCACCGGCACTAAGAAACATGTACTGTTATATAAATACTAAAGCAATATCATTCCAAAAAGCGTTAATAGTTCCATTTAAAAATAATTATAAGTGCGTCCTATGTCATTATTCACCAATTATATGTATTCTTTCGAATCCTTAGTGCAATGCTAGTAAAGCATTGATAAAAATTTAGTGTTGTTTCTCATAAAATAAATGATTGATTAGAGTTCCGAAAATTCAGTTTTGCTTGAATAATCCTGATTGTAGTGAAACTTACACCACATCCCCAATATTTCATGAATTCTAAGATTGTCTTATTTTATAGTCATTAACCTGTGATTTATAAAAGTAGCAAGTACTTTTTATTCCATGATACCCTTACTACCATATAAAAAAAGTGTCTGAAAATACGTATTTTTAGTATTGTTAGGTAGATATTGATTTATGAAGTTGTTTATTTATATATGAATTTATCTGTACACAGTTGAAGATCTTGGTGGTAAATGGTGGTAACCCAGGATTATGTAACTTCAATATAAGCAGATTTATATCATTATAAAATATTTATCATTGCCTGTCTCAAATTGGAATACTTTGGTTAACACATTTTTGGAGATAATACCCTCTAAAAATGTTCCTTAAAAGGAAAAGTAGTAAAATCAGAATTTATGACAATTATCCCACATTGAATAATTTAATGTGGTTTATCATTTTTTTGTGCCTAAAATCTTTAAATTTTATTGATATTCTTTCATATGCACATATTTCATGTTATTTTAATTGTAAACTCTTTCGTGTGGAATGAAGGAAGGTTTTTATGTGTTTTTTGAATGGTTGCGGATTTAAGCGTTATTTTCTTAGATGCAGTTAGTGTATATTTATTTTATTTTTCATATGTATATAAAAATATTACATTTTTAATAAACTTTTATACTATTTGTAATAACATTTACGGGGGTCAAGGGGGGCAGAGCCTCCCTTGGTTTAAAAAGTTTTTGATAATTCAAAAATTTATTTAAAAAATTAGAAAGTACTAACCTTTTAATATTCTTTGAAAATTAAAAGTAAATCTCTGCAGATGTTTTATTTTTTTTATATTTCTGATTTATCTTTTAAAATGAAATTTATAATTATTTTGTGTTTAAAATCAGGAAATATTTTAAGAATATTAAAAAACAAAAATAATGAATTTTTAATGGTTTAAAATTAACAACCAATTAATATTAAAAAAATAACATGAATAAACAAAATTTGTATTTCTATAAATATCATTTTATGCAATTTTCAACATTTTTGCCATTAATTGCAAAATTAGTATATTATTTCATAATAAGTCAGTTAATTTAGTCACGCCAAAAATCCGCTGCCGTTCAAAACGTCAGCCTTCCGGTAACACTGCGCTAAGGAGTTGGCACGATTGGCGCAAAAAAAAAATTGCCAAAAGTAGCAGGGGGTACCCAATTCTTAAGTAGTCCCTTGAAATGATATGGAGTCTATTTAGGCAAAAGTTGGGTGTATGAATCTTTACAAAATATTTTATTGCAGAAAAATGGACTCTTAATAAAATAGCTTATTTTAAAAATGGACATTTCACAAAATTCCTTCTGTAAAAATCATATTTTCTATAAAAAACATACTTCTGTATTATCCTACGTATAAACTCTGAATAAATAAATGAATCCTTGAATAAATGCAATACTTTTTATAAATGTGTATATGTTTCTATATGCATTAATATAATATAAATTTTTAAATGACATTTTCTCTAAAATAGTACTTCATAATAATTTCAGATTTGTAAATTTGTTTGTATTCATAAAAACTGTATGCAATTTTTACTAATTCATGAAACAGGGCCCTAGCTGAAAGACCCAAATTTAGCATTAATTTTAGTTTCACTAAAATATTTTTCACAAAAACAGAACCCTGTCCAAAACATCTGGACAGGCTTATAAAACATTTCTAACATGCATCTGCATTTATTGACTAAAAGATATAACTGTAATGTTACATAATAGGCAGTTTCTTCTTTCTAATTATAAATAAAAAGAAAAAATTATGTCAGACACATTGTAATGAAAAGTGGAAACAATTGGCATAAATAACATGGAGGAAATTAACTTTAAAACCACTGTATTCATTCAATCTAAGGTGTTTTTTTTTTTTTTTTTTTAAATAAATCAGCCAAAAATAATTTTAAATAAAAATTCTGGCATAATATCAATGAAAGTTGCTAAAGGTTGCTAGGAAAAATGAAACTAATATTTAACAACTAGCATATAGCCCGTCATATGACGGGATCAGTTAAAGTTTAAATTTTCCAGAATTAGAATTGTAAAATACCCTATGAGTCAGATAAAAAGGGTTTGTTTTTTCACTGAGAATTATCTGGTACACGCTCAATAATTTGTTTACCTTCATTTTCCTCTAAAGTATCCCGATACTGTGAATATAGTTTAGAATCACGTTGGATTCATTTAGAAAGATAATTCAAAGTTTTCTTAGTTACATCAAAATTTTGTTAAGTTCTTCCCATTTTTTTTCCACAATAATTAATGGAAGTAAAGGAATAAAACAAATCTACTACACACTGGAGGTAGATAGAATTCGTTGTTAATATCTATGATAAAATTTTCATTGCAACAAAAATAATCGATGATTAAATTTAAATTATGACATACATACCTAATTTATTATTTAAGCCCAATTTAAAAGAAAATTATTTATGTAATATCTAAGTTCAGTAATAAAACGTATGAAAATAATGCAGACGATATTTAAATAATTTAAAATAAAAAATGAATAAATGAGATAATTAAAGAAATGACGTCTTAATGCTAGAAAAAAATGTTATTTTTGCCTATTTATTATGTGATAAATTAAAAAATTTAATCTCCTGCTGTTAACCAGGAAAATATTCCTTGAAATAATAGCATTAAATGCTAGAAAAGGGGTGAATTTCTAACGTTGCTAACCCTAAAAAATCAAAAATCCAATATGGATGCCTGTATCCATTCCAGGTCCAACCGCTTCATAAATTCCAGGACAGACGGGCAGATAACTTAGGCTATTATTATATACATGGTTTCTGCGTACCTGGAAAGTCATGGAAAATCATGGATTTAGACAATGGATTAATTTTGTCATGGAAAGTCTTGATTTTTCAAGTAAAATGAGTAAAAGTCATGGATCCGCTAAACTACTGATTAAATAAAAATGCATTGAATTGTTTAATTCTATTTTTACTTGTCTGAAGTTACTGAGTTTGGTATTTATGTATTATCTTATTGATCATATTGCCAAATAAAATTTGTTCACCAAAGAAACTCAAAGCTTAATGGGTGGGTAAATGGATATTATTCTGGTTTTTTCTTAAATTGTAGATTAAAATTTTATTAATATAATAATAATTATTTTTTAATAAAAATTAGTTAAGATTTTTGCACAAAATATAAGTTTATCTGTAGGGATATTGTATATAAACATTATAGGGTTATATTTGGCTATTATTCATGGTCACCCGGATAATACCAAAGTACCCTGAATTCAAATTGGAAACATTTTGATTGAAAAATTGCTATATGATTAAACTTAGGTATGTAGATACAATTTATTTTTATGTATGTGAGTTTGTTAACACTTATAAAGTAAGTTTATAGTTTTTTTTGATAAAATTCCTGTAATTTACCTAAAAGCATATATTTTATTTGTATGTATGTTAAAGTCATGGAAAATGATCCGCAAAATCAGGGAAAGTCATGAAAAGTCATGGATTTGAAAACTTTATTTTGGCAGATACCCTGTATATAGGGGATGACCAGCAGATCTAGATCTGCTCATTAAACTTGGCTTTTCACAATTATAATTATCTAATTGAAGATTAGTTGATTTATATGCATTTTTTTTTTATATACACTTAAAAATTTGGTCCAATAGTGATCATAAATTTAATAACAGTAAATAATTTTATCAGTAATATTTACAAAGTAGTAATCTCACCTTTGCCAATGATAAAAATTAATTTTTTAAAGATAATGATCCCAATGTTATTTAATTTTTATTCTATTTATGGTTTATAGATATAGTTTTAGTTTTTAACGTAAGTTGAAAGACATATTGATTAGTTTTATGAGAAAGAAAAGACATAAATATATTATCTCTATTTATTTTAGTATTAATATATCTATGAACACAGAACAAGATTTCGAAACTTTATAGTATAAAATTATATATTAACTTCCAAAAATTATATCAAAATTATCTATTCCTAGCCTTTGTAGGGATTTTTACGAAACTGAATATGCAAGTGTTCATTATTATGAATCTTCATATTTGTACTCTGATATTTAAATTGTAATGGAATGTAATCTCATTTAAGTAATTTCATATCATTACTGTGTATCAGTATTAACCCTTTCGTGGACTGTGGGAAGATTACTTCCCACCTACACGATCTTACAAAACACACCTGTAGGAAGCTCAAAACCCGTTATAATATATTGGTCTTGCTATTGGAATGACGGGAAGACTAATTCCCGCTTAGGTTTTCCGTTGTCATCTATTGTTCGATCGATTGAATAAAATTAGCAGTTCTGTTTTGAAAGTTTGGAAACATGGAGTGAAAAATAAATGGCCCACAAAAGGGTTAAATGGCATTTTGTTGCAAATAAAAAATTTTTCAAACAGCCTATTAGCATGAACACAAAAGTGCTATTTAGACCAGTAAAATCATTGCAAACTAGTTCTTTTTTTAAATATCTTCTATCAGTAATGTGTCACGAAAGAATTCTACAATGTGAACTTCAAAATTATATATATATATATATATATATATATATGTATTCAAACACCTCTGTACATATATATATGTGATTTACCAAAGTTATTATCCTTAAATTAGCTATCCAAAATTCTTTTTCTTCCCTTCTTCAATTTTTATTATCCAATATGCCAATCTCAAAATGTAAGATAAAAGAATATTGTTTAATTTAAATTCTTTATATTGACTTCTCATAACTAATACAGTAGAACCTCGGTATAACAACCCCCTGTGAGACCAACATCATATGGTCGTTGTAACAAATTGAAAAAAAAAATAAATAAATAAATAAAAAAATTGAGCAAAGAAATGATGCAACAGTACATACCTAGAGAACACTTCTAATTATTTGTATTTCCATTACTGAATTTTTGAAAATTGTTTCAAGTTCATTTGGGAATTTTTCATTATCACTGATTCTATATTCATTAGATTTTGAATTAAATCGTCAGAATCAAATTGTCCTTCAAAATATTGATGCAAGGCATTGATTGCATTGAAGGCTTCTTTTTCATTCACTTTTTCAAAATTTTAGATGATTTCTTCTCTGTCTTCAGAATCACAGATTTTGTCATTTCCAGTAATACGGCAATAAAATCGTCCTTATTAAAATTTTCTCTGCAGCACTGGAAAGTTTCATCTAAAGCAACAAACTCATCAAAAGATAATTGAAGATTTAGTTCTACCTTTTTCGTCACACCCCCTACTTTAAGCAAACACAAAGAGAGAAGTACAGGTTTCTTGAAGTTGCACCACAGTACAATAATTTTGAAATAGCCCACTTAGCTTATGAGTTCTGCGGACTAAAATTGGCTGTCGTTCTAACAAAAATTAATATGCTTGGGGTCGTTATAATGATTTAAAATTAACATTATTCCTATGTTAAAATAATTGGGAGTTTTTAAGATGGTCGTTCTAACGAAGGGGTTGTTGTATCATGGGGTCGTTAAAAAGAGGTTTTACTGTACCAAAATAAATGCTAATTTTCTGTCCACTGCCCACATTTGTCACTCTGATGTTCAGGCATTCCAGGGAAATGATATTGCATCTGTAACAATTCAAATTGCATGTGTGTTTGAGAGCTGACTTAAATGTTTAAGGTTCACACTTGCCTCACATAATTGCTAATTTAGATTAATTCTCATGTGATCAAAATCACATGATTTGCTCAATATAGGGCTGACATCAGACATAAATGTTCATATTGAAGCATTCTATGTAGAACTGTTGCATTGTAAAAACAGTTAATAGACATAAATTTTGATATAAAATAAACAGGAAGTTCTTCAACTGTTTTGGGCTTAGTTTTTTTATGTCACAATGGCTATTTGATTAAGACTGATTTGCCCAGTAAGCACAGGATAATTAAATAATAGTGGCTAATTGCATGTAAGATTTTCAAGTATACTTGAATTGTTAGTTTAGCTCTACTTTTATCATGGGCTTAAAGCATATGTCTTATACATATATATATACATACATACATATACACTTAAGAGTCTATATATATATACCTAAAACATTGACCACCTGTCAATAACAAGTTGGCCCACCTTTGGCATGCAACATAGCTTAAACACACCTTAGCATGGATGTTACAAGTCCTTAGTAGATGGTCGGAGACAGATTGTACCAGATGTTTAAGCAACGGTTACTCAAATCTGAGATATTGCAAATGGGTGGTCTTTGAACTCTGAGCTGTCGTCCCATGACTTCCCGAATGTGTTTTATCGAATTGAGATTTGGCGAGTTAGGCAGCCAGGACATTAACTGGAATTCAGCATCATGTTCCTGGAACCACTCCAACACAATTTTAGCCTTGTGACAAGGGGCATTGTCCTGTTGGAACATTCCATTTCCAGCTGGAAAAACAGAGGCCATGTAAGGGTGCAACGGGTCCGAAATGATGTTCAGATACCCTGTAGCATTCATGGTCTGCTCTACCACAACCATGGGTCCCAGAGATGCTCAAGAGAATATCCCCCAAAACATAATACATAAGGAACTTAGATCATTGAAAAGAGTGAGACATTTGCCTTAGCAGCTGAAAAATGTGAATGGACAGAAACTTTACATTTATTGCATAGAAAGCTTTAGGAAATATGTTTCAAGAATTCAAGTTGCAGACACTCCTTTAGATAAGATATTTTTTGGCTGGGAAAATAGGTATGAAGGAATTGAAAAGGGGAGAATGATAATTTTTAAGAGATTGTAAGTCCAACAATTTTGATATATTACATACATATTCATATATGTGTATATATATACACACGCACACACACAGAGGAGTTTGTTTGGGAAAGTTTGGCTAACCACCTCCAGATTTCTAGTGAAATAAAATTGTAAAATATTTCCCTTCACTTTTTTCTGTTTACTCAAACACAGAAGAAAGAAAGCAGCATGTTTCCTTTATCTTTCAAATAATTACAAAGCTGATGCAGTCAATTAGGTCCTGAATTTTAAGATAATATGGTGAAACATAGCATAATACGACAGGCCACTGCAAAAGGCAAAGGTCATATAAAATTTTATGGGGTAGAATTGCTCAGAGATTAAGGCTATGGCATCTGAGATTGTGAAACAGCAGTTTAATGTCAAAACATAAAACAGACAGTGATTTTCTTAAACCGGGACAAAAGTACAGGCAATGCTCAAGAGTCTTTGCTATTTTAGTTAAAGAAGAAACTCAATACTAGTCTTTATATAATTAGAATTTAATCTTTTTAAATGTAATTAACATTTTCATATCATTAAAAAATAGTTTTATTATTTTCATAGAAGAGATTTAATTCCTTTACCCTGTTTGAATTCTGATTCACTAATTTGTGTTTTTGCATCCTTTTTAATATATGTCTAAAATTTAAGATTTTTTCTCCTCTACAAACATCCTATATATATACAGTAAAACCCCGTTTAAGAAGTTTATATTTTTGGTACCCATTTTTCCCCCTATTCACACAATGTTAAAATAACCCGTTTATAATATTTCGTTGCAAACTCTTCCCCACTTAAAAAGTTTTCTCTCATTTCTAAGTTTATTTACAGAACATGTTTATAGCTGCCTTTCAATTACTGTTTTTTTCTCCTCTTTCTCTGTTTGTAAAGGTCAATGTTTATGGCTAAAAATGATTGTTGTCATTTTTATTTAAAATGTGCCTGAAGAAGTTTTTAAAAGCTTAAGACAGCTGGGCTATTATCAATCACAAATTGCTGATAAAAAACAAAAAAAACTATAACCAATTTTTATCTATAAAATCGATTCCAGTGGTGTTTAAAGCAAACTTTTTTAGCTGAATTAAAGATATTCTAAAGTAATTATGTTGTTTTCCTTTATTAGCTGATTTTTTAAGTATGCAAAAAATGTAAATTTTTGAGAAGAACCAAACCTATTGTTTATATATTATTTGATAAAGAAAAAAATCTCTACTCATTATCATGTAATTATTTTGTTTTTAAAAAAATTAATTTTGCTTAAGAAGTTTTCTTTTTCCATTCCCTTAGAAAACTTCTTGAGTGGGTTTTACTGTGTGTGTATATATATATATATATATATATACACACACACACATACATACACATAAATAATGCTTATTGCCTGATTTCCAGTTTAAGAAGTTTTAATGAGTTAGGCCCTTGGAAAACTTTTTAAGCGGGTTTCACTGTATACATTTGTTATTATTATTTTGTGTGTAATTATACATGCATGTATTTAGCACCTTGTATTATTTAAAGGAGAAAAATGTAATATCTCTTTGTATATTTTATTGTTTTTTTATATAGTCTCTTTGTATATTTATAATCATTGTATTTTTACCCTTTCAGTATATTCTGCAGCAAAATATTATTGTGTATATTCACTTAATGTGCTGATTCTGACATCTCCTATGGGAGAGCAAGAATCTTTCTCTTCATCTGTTTCTAGTAAGTATTTTAACTATATAAAGATATCTTGAGTACAGGATTGACATGATTTAAATCAGCTGATTTAAATCTTGATTTAAATCAGTTGATTTTTTTTTAAATAATCATTGATTTAAATCATTTTTTTTTTCACTTCTTTTAAAACCTATATTCCAAAGACAAGAGAATTGGGAATCAGTCAGCACAGTAATACCAATAAGTAAATAAGTGTCAATAGATAGCATGTGCTTTCCAAGAATTTAGGGGTTGTTATCAGAAAGTATGTAGTAGGGGTAGTACAATGATTGATTAGGACTGGTGGAATTCATTTTATGTAATGGGAGGTAAAGAGAGTATTACAGAACTTGAAATCCAGTTTGTCTACCAAATAACAACACCCGTGCCTTCCTTCATCTGCTGGAATGGAAAGACAGTTTTCTTCTTTTGGTATTGTTCATTCTAGCCTTCGTAACCAATTAGGAGTGGAAAAATCATCAAAGCTAGTGTTTTTATTGAAACAAAATTTGGTGCTTAAAAAATATTGAAATAATTGTGATTTGTTTTTTTTTAAATAAATAGCTTGCATTAAAAGAATATTTAATTTCTTCTTTAAATTTACATCTTTATTTAGTTTGAAATATCCAATTACAAAATAATGGAATGTATTTAGATTAAAATTTATATATTTAAATTTTGGTAATCAGTGTGTAGAATATACTAGATAGATAAGATGTTACTTCTTATAATAAACTATTCTATGTGTATTGCAAAAAACATAAAAACAACAATTAAATTTAGTATTTAGAAAAAAAAAATCTGATTTAAATCAAATAAATCTGATTTTATATATATATATATTTTTTTTAAATCATGATTTTTTTCCAACTCTGCTTGAGTATTGAATATGCTGCTACTTAGATCATTAAAATTTTTACAAAGTAAACCAATTTCTATATTCACAGAATTTTATTTGCACATTTATACTTCAAAATATATATTCTCTACGTTAATGTAGGGATTTTTATTATATATTTCTTGTTATAAGTGTGATTAATTGGTTTTAAAAGAACAAAGATCTCAGTGTTTAAGGTATTCAACTTTTATCTGCATTCTTGTAATACTAAACATTCAGTGCCATATTATCAGCAGGGCATGTGCCCAGGGCCCACTGATTTCAAGGGCCCAAAAATTTTTAGATCCAGAGGTAATTTTGAAAAAATAAATTTTGTAGACTTAATAAATTCATGTTTTTATTCTAATCTGACAGACTAATCTGATTGGTAAAATGGGCATGAATGATTACCTAAACAGTGGTTATGTATGGTTTATTTGTGTTATGTCATATACGTCTCTAGGTTTTTAGTTACCCTCTATATAGAGTTGTAGCCAGTGTCATAGTATCGGCAGAACACGCTGGGCACATGCCCAGGGCCCACTGATTTCATGTTTTTATTCTATATACAAATAGTATGAGCTAAATTATTATAAGTTTTTCATTATTTCACAGAATACCCTCAAGTATAAATACCCACATAACCCCCCCTCCTCCCAGATTTGTCAGTCATGGTACTTAAAAACTAAAGGCAAGAATACAGGTAATTTTGCAAATGGAATCCATCAATCAGATGCCCAGATTTTGAGAACTTTTTTCAAAAATGTCCGCAATCGTAAAATTGAGCTTTCTGATTGGTGGATTCCGTTTGCAAAATGACCTGCATAATAGCATTCCTTTTCAACTCCATGGTCAAATAAATAAAATGTTTGTTGCATTATGCAAATCTTTCAGCGTATAATTAATAAAATGTGCACTGCACACCTAAAAATAAGGGACAATAATTTTCTGCCCTATGTCTACCTATCTTATAATGGTATATAAATGCTATTAATAAAACATATACAAATCATCAGAAAAAGTTTTTGAATAAAAATCGAGACTTTTTTTTGTAAAACTGAGGTGTTAACAACATTTATTAAAATTTTTTAATGATTTGACATATTTTGGCAATTATGTTTTTTTTATATAGTTCAAAATTTTATGGTAAATTAAAGGTGGATTGTTTTATTGTAATTTCGGTGTTTCTTATTTAGATTTTTGAAACAATTTGTTTTAAAATATTAATTTTATTTAAAGAACATGGTTTCTGCGCATATAAGTTATATGTAAAAATCATGAATTTTTAAAAATTGTTTTTTTTCCAGAAAGTATGATTTTCAAATGTTAAAATGATAAATATAATTTAATCCACTGACCGAACAAGAAAAATGTGCTCTATTGTGAATTTCTATATTTACGTTGTTTGTGGAAGTTACTGTTGGTATTTATGTATTATTTTCATATTACCAAGTTGCTTTTTTCACCAAGGAAACTCAAAGCAAAAAGCTTTTGGGTGTAGAATTTCATAAGTTATTCTGTTTTTTTTTCTTAAATGTAGATTAAATTATATCATATAATAATAATGTTTTTTTAATAAAAATTAGTTAAGATTTATTGCACAAAATATAAGTTTATCTCTGCAATGTAATAAACATTATAATATATTTGGCTATTATTCTGCCCTGGATACTACCAAATGTACCCTGAATCAAATTGGAAACATTTAATTGAAAAATGCTATATATTAAACTGAAATGATACAACAATTTTATTTTTATGCAATGTGAGTTTTTAACACTTATAAATGTTATAGCTTTTATGGTAAAATAGTAATTTCTCTAAAACATATATTTTATTTGTGTGAACAGAAGTTTATTCATATTATACTTTAACAAAGCTTTTTAAATCATGTAAAATGATTTGTACATTTCAGGGAAAGTCATGGAAAATCATGGATTTTGAAAACATTTACATGGAATGTATGTCAAGTAAAATGGTAAAATTGGATTTTAAATATACTTATGTATTGAATTGTTTAAAAATTTTGATTATTTCAATTTTTTAAATTCCTATGGATTTACTAAGGAAACTCAAAAAAAAATAATTCTAATTTTTTATGATGTCTTAAATTTTTAAAATTTTATTAATATAATAATTTTATTTTAATAAAAAAGTTAAGATTTTTTTATAAATCTCTATTTTTTTATTTTTTTTTAGATTTTATATAATTTAATTAATTAAACAATTGGGGAAAAATTGCTATAGGATTTGGAATGTTGGATACAACAATTTATTTTTCTTGTTCAAATAACACTTATAAAGTAATTAGAAGATAAATGAAAAATTCCAAACATAATTATTTTATACAACAAGTTATTTTTAATATTTTTTTTTCTATTAAATATATATCACATCAAATTTTTGGCTTTTGTCATTGTTTTGGGAAAGTCATGAAAAGTCATTTGTTTTTTGTTTTTAAATTTTTTTTATTATAATTATTTGAAAATTTTAATTTATTTCAATTTTTTAAATTCATGATGGAAATTTACTAAGTAGGAAAAAAAAAATAATTCTCATTTTTTTATGATGTCTAAACTTTTTAAAATTTTAAATTAGTATTTTTGATTTGTAAAAAAAAGTTATGAGTTATTTTGTAATCTCACTTTTTTATTTTTTAGATCCTGTATATATTGTAATTATGAGAAATTCCCGGGGAAAATTATTTGTCTATGTAGCTGTTCTTGGTGTTGTGTGTTTCTTTGTTTTCTTGTTCAGTAATACTCACACAAGTCTGAAAGAATTAGAAGGTATAAATGAAAAATGCCAGCAACAGCGAGATTCTCTTTCTGCACAATTGCAAGGTAAATTTTTAATATTTTTTTTTCCTTTTAAATATATACAGGCTTTCAATTCTGTCACTTTTCTCACCTTTAGTCACTTTTTTTACAATTGATCACTTTTAGTCACTTTTTTAAGTAAACAGTCACTTTTTTCCTGGTGTATCACAGCAAAAGTCTGTTGTTGAAAAAAGAAAATCTGAATTAATAACAAAATATTTTAATAAAAGACCAAAAATGTGATGCTTTAATCTTATTTTTCTTATTAATATGTAATTAGTCATATGGTTTCCAGAATTTAGTGATTTTAAAAAGTCGTGTTAAGAAGTTCCTGAAATGTACATTTAATACATTAAAGTAATTTACATCAAAGCACACATTTCTCTTTTTCTTTTTCTTCACAATTTTTGTTTAGATACTCTAATCTAGCTATGTACATATTTCAAAACATCATTAATATATGCTGAAAATTGTGATTATAAAATTAATGTATTGTATGTATTCAAATCTAATTTATAGATTTTCTTGAATAAATAGCAATGTTGAGTTGTGTTAACAAAATTTTTAACCTTTTTTGTATTTGACGCTAAAATTATGTCTTGCATGAATCATTTGATTCAAATTTAAAAAAATAGAAAAATCTTAATAATAGCATCTGTAATCAAGAGGAGAAAAAAAAATCGCTTTTTTTTCAATGTTTAGTCACTTTTTAGTCACTTATTCTATATTATTTGTCACTTTTCTCACCTTTTTGAAAGTACCTCAGCAGTTGCAAGAGTGTGAATTGAATAAGTTAAAAATCGCTTTTTTTTTTCAATGTTTAGTCACTTTTTAGTCACTTATTCTGTATTATTTGTCACTTTTCTCACCTTTTTGAAAGTACCTCAGCACCTGCAAGCCTGTAGGTAATTAAAGTCCCACTTTTGAAATACAGTAGAATCTCAGTGTAACGACCCCCTGTAGAACCAACATGATATGGTTATAGTAACAAATTGAAAAAATAAAAAATATGACCAAAGCAACAGTACATAACCTAGAGAACACTTCTATTTATTTGTATTTCCATTACTGAATTTTTGAAAAAAAGTCTTTGATTGACACCTGTTTCAAGTTCATTTGGGAATTTTTCATTATCATTGATTCCATATCCGTTAGATTTTGAAGAATATCTGTGCAAAAGAGTAGACCATAGCGCTCCAAACCAAACCTATATGGGGACTGAAGTAAAATAGTCCCAATATAACCTATGTGTCATAGAGGGTGACTGAAATAGGTAACCAGTGTCCAGAGGTACAGCTGGGGACCCCTGTCTCCAAGGAGTTTATTAATATGGAAAGCTGGTATTCCAGATTGAGGATTGGGCACAGAAATAGCAACTGTCCTGTTAAAACTAATTGTTGCAAAGCAAAATGCCTAGCTGTCCTAAAAAAAAAATGGAAATCCATGGCCAAAGATAGGGTACCCTGGTATCATATTCATGGTTTCCACGCACCTGGAAAGTCATGGAAAATCATGGATTTAGACAATGGATTAATTTTGTCATGGAAAGTCTTGATTTTTCAAGTAAAATGAATAAAAGTCATGGAAAGTCATGGATCCGCTAAACTACAGATTAAAAAAAATGCATTGAATTGTTTAATTCTATTTTTACTTGTCATTTGGCTGAAGTTACTGAGTTTGGTATTTATGTATTATCCTATTGACCCTATTGCCAAGTAAAATTTGTTCACCAAGGAAACTCAAAGCAAGAAAGCTTAATGGGTGGGTAAATGTATATTATTCTGGTTTTTTTCTTAAATTGTAGATTAAAATTTTATTAATATAATAATTATTTTTTAATAAAAATTAGTTAAGATTTTTGCACAAAATATAAGTTTATCTCTAGGGATATTGTATATAAACATTATAGGGTTATATTTGGCTATTATTCATGGTCACCTGGATAATACCAAAGTACCCTGAATTCAAATTGGAAACATTTTGATTGAAAAATTGCTATATGATTAAACTTAGGTATGTAGATACAACAATTTATTTTTATGTGAGTTTATTAACACTTATAAAGTAAGTTTATAGTTTTTTTATGATAAAATTCCTGTAATTTCTCTAAAAGCATATATTTTATTTGTATGTACATCAGAAGTTTTATTCATATATACTTTAACGAAAGCTTTTTAAAGTCATGGAAAATGATCTGCTAAATCAGGGAAAGTCATGAAAAGTCATGGATTTGAAAAATTTTATTTGGGCAGACACCCTGTATATTCTAAAGAAGGCTATGGTCCATCTGGGTTTGTTTTACCACTGAAGAAGAATAAATCTGTAGCATTAAAAATTATTGAGCAACAGTTTTGTGTATCCCCTAATCATTTTCATTATTATTTACTGAAATGTTAACAAGATTATTGATTGAAAAGTAAGAAAAAAATATACTCATCAATAATGTTATGGGAATAAAACTCAATTGTTGAGTAACTAATTTATTTTTTCAGTTTTTTTTAACTAAAATATTTTTTATGTTATTTATTGTAATTTGGGTAGATAAGCCATGTCTTATACTTATTTGAATGTTGAAATTTTATGCATTTCCTTGTGGCATATTTAAAGGAATTTAAATTTTTTTGTTACTAATACGAAAAAAAAATTTTTTAACTGAGTGTTTTTTGAGGGACTTGATTTATTCTGTTTATATATATATATGTATACATACTGTTTTGTACAGTGTTAATCTTATGTAAAGTACCACATGGTATCAGCAAGTGCTATTAAAATGCAAATACGCTAGAGCTTAGGCAATGTTCTGCAGATACCTCTATTTTGTTAGGTATTTTAACAGTTAACTTAATTGGATTTCTTTTAAATTTTAAGCTGTATATATATATATATATATATATATATATATATATATATATATATATATATATACACATACATACATACACACACATATATATATATATGTGTGTGTGTGTGTGTGTGTGTAATGTCGTGATCCAGAGTTAAGGCGAATGGAAAACAGTCTTCTTGATAATAATAATTTTATTAACTCATAGTTCTATGTGAGAGCAACTTGTGCCATTTTCATTGTTCATGGAGGAGCTAAGCGGGGAATAGGTGTTCACAGTTACATGTCCACGCACTGACTGATCTTATCAGTTAGCAAGTTCATCAAATTGTTTCTAAATGCTTTCGTTTGACCAGATTATCCTAAAATCTTACGCGAGCGTGGATCTTTTTCATTTATTATGTTATTATAAAAGAGTACCCTTTTTAAAATCGTTTATAAATCACGTAATTTCTAACTACTCCATTTTTAGACCTGACATATATATTAATAAATGTGTTTGTCTAGGAACCATAAGAATTTTTTCCTCTTCTGTTTTTAAACACCCACATCCATTAAAATAAAGTCATAGCCTGGTTCATTTTGGAAAATAATTTAGAGAAATGGACAATAGAACAGAGAGAAAACGAATTATCAATGTCAGTAGTCAATAGTTACAATTTGTCTTCAAGAAAAAAATGACTTACTCAAAAATAGGAAATTGAAAACTGTAAAGGACCAATGATCCAATAAACTTTAATTTTCTTGTAGTCAATTTTTTGTTCAGGATATATGCCAGAGCAGCTTATCCAAAGAACTTTCAGTTGTTAAGGTCAGTATTTAAGTGTGTTGCATATAAATCAGTGCAACTTGTCTACCTTAAAATTTAATATTAAGAATTTATTCTCTCTGCTAATTATTTGGGCTTAATATTTTTGCTATTTTTCTAAAAAAAAAAAAAAAAAAAAAAAAAAAAAAAAAAAAAAAAACCACTGAATTTTTTTTTATTTTAATTTTTTTTTAAATTTTACTTTTTATTAGTTATTAAATTTTAGTTTAGTAATCTAAACAATTTGGAATGTAAATATGTTTGTGTAAATTTTTGGTAAAGGTAATGTTTAGTTTAAATTTGCATGAAAGTTTTAAAAAGTGTAACCTGAAATATGATTTCAGTAAGTAAAATACCACTGCACTTAACTGGCTTTTAAAGCCCTTTTTGTGGACTGAGGCTTTAACCTGTTCTAATGTCCCACTCCTGGTATAGATGTTCATAGCCACCCAGAATTGGTTATTAGTAGTAAGTCCCAGTCTCATTGGGGCCGAAAGATGGCGGATTGTTAGGGTGCTGACCTTCGGCACCGGAGTTCGTGGGTTCGAATCCCACTGTGGCATGGATATTCATAGCAGTTCGGAATCGGCTTTAAGCTGTAGGTCCCAGTCTCATTAGCTCTCGTGTTGCAAAAAGTAGACCGTAGCACTCCAAACCAAAACAAAACCAAAGCCCAATCTCATTGGCCCTCAAGTAGCAAAAAAACATAGACTGTACCACTCTAAATAAAACCAATCTTTATATGTTATATGCAATTTTTATGAATACATCCAATTTAATTTAAAATAATTATTATAACACAATCTTTTAAAATTGTATTGTAGCTAACCATTGTTTCATTGTTAGTGAATGAGAAGCTTATCCATCAATCAGAAAGTAAACTTCAAGAAGAAAAAGTAATTTAATTTTGTATATATTTCTTAGGACTTGAGTTTATATCTTGTCATCTTTTTTTTTTCTTTATTTTATACTTATACCTGAGATTTTCTTAAAGATCTTTATTTAAAATTTATTAAAAATATATTTATTTTTAATAAATATGCAGATATGCAACAATTTTTAGTTTTAAAATTTTGAATTTCTATATTAATAAAAATAACATTTAATATGTGCTTCCTTTGCAGATTAAACAAATTTTTGTTCTGTAGAATAATTTCACTTGGGTATTCATGGCAATGTGTTTGCTATAGAGAAAGTGCATGTATGTAAACACATACAAGTGCTGACTACAACTCAACCTTTCGTTGGTAAAACATTGCTTGTTTTCATACTTAGTTTACAGATCATATACAGGCTCAATTGTGTCTCTTTTCTCACCTTAGTTACTTTTTTTTACAATTGATCACTTTTAATCACTTTTTTAAATAAACAGTCATTTTTCATGGTGTATCAAGCAAAGTTTTGTTGAAAAAAGGAAATGTGAATTAATAACAAAATATTTTCATAAAAACCAAAAATGTGATGCTTAAATTATTTTCTATTAAAATGTAATTAGTCATGGTTTCCAGAATTTAGTGATTTTAAAAGGTCGTAAAGAATTTTCTGAAATCTACATTTGTACTGAAATGTACATCTAATACATTAAAGTAATTTACGCCAAAGCACACATTTCTCTTTTTATTCACAATTTTTGTTTAGATACTCTAATCTAGCTATGTACATATTTCAAAACATGATTAATAAATGTAGAAAATTGTGATTATAAAATTAATGTATGTATTCAAATCTAATATATAGATTTTCTTGAATAAAAAGCAATGTTGTGTTAAACAAAATTTTTATCTTTTTGTATCTGACGCTAAAATCATGTCTTGCATGAATCATTTGATTTAGAGTTAAAATAAATAGAAAAATCTTAATAATGGCATCTGTAATCAAGAGGAGGGAAAAAAAATCTTTTTTTTCAATGTTTAGTCACTTTTTGGTCACTTATTCTGTATTTGTCACTTTTCTCACCTTTTAGAAAGTACCTCAGCAGTTGCAAGCCTGTGTATACAATAAACTAAATTTTACGTTAGGGAAAGAGAAGGAAACATCAGAAACGGGCCAAGCAATTAAAAATAGATTTTTTTTTAGCACTTACAAAATTATATATTTAAAAAAAAAATTAAACACTTTGTACAGTACTATTAAGTATCATAAAGTATAACTACTTTGATTATGTTAACATGCACAATAAACTATTACATAATAAGAATCTATAAAAAATGTGCAAAATGTAAATAATGTGAAAAAAAATGATCATTTTGACAAAAAGTAATTACATTTATAGTTACAGTACTTCTCACAAAAGCATAGAAAATACATTAGAAATATGAAAAAAACCAACTTAGTAATAATAAAAAAAATTTTAGCATAATAATTTTATATAATCTGTTACATTACAGTAAGGTTAATGTTTTATTACCATTCTGAAAATGTTTGCAAATTCTCGAAGAACTTGGAGTCCACTCTTGCCTTTTCAAAGCTTTTATCTAAAGCATTCGCAATGTAAGATCTTTAGAAAAGCAATAAAATCCAATATTTTCACATTTTTTGAAACACTTAGTACAGCCATACATACAACAGCTGGTTACCATTTTCAGATAATCGACAAAATTAAAACTCCAATAACAAGCACAACCCGTAGAAATTTAAATGTTTTCCCAACGAGAAGTTGAGCTGCAATTTTTCCTGCACCTGATGTCATGCACACATTCTCTATAAGAAGAGCAATGGGCAAAAAAATTTTTAAACTACTGCTGTAAATTATTTGTCAAAATTTTCAAGTGTCTGCTATCATTTATAATTTTGTCATTTGTATTGACATTTTATGACTTCTGAAGTCTTGAATATAAATCTATTTCCTTAGTAGATACATAAACTGAAATCAGAATGAATAATTATAGCTATTATAAAATCTTACTTTACAGTAAGTACTATGTTTACATATGATAGCTAATGAATCTCATATTGCAAAATGTTTCTGTTTGCTTTGTTGTATGAAGTAAAGAAAGTATTATAATTGTCAAAAATTTTGGTCTTTATATATCAACAGAAATACTCATTTTCACGATGAATCTATTCTGACACATTTCTGACATTAAGTCTGTGTGTATCTATGAGAAAGCTGTAACTTTAAAACTTTAACACGCTCATTGCCAAGTTTAAAAAATTGGAATGTCATGTGGTGGCCAATTTTTTATATTTTTTAATTTTAGTTTTCATTGTGCTCAAGCTTTTACTATCAACTTATTCATAGTTTATATCATCAATATCATTCCCTGCATAAATGTCATCATTCAAATCAATAACACTTTATCAAAAAATTAATACATGCTAAATGGCAGAACTGTTGGAATAACATGTCGTCAAATAAATTGTGAGAAGTGAAATTAAAAATTACCAAGTGGCCCCAACTCCTTTCTAGGAGACATGACGTGATACTCCTCGTCTACGAGTGGGTCATTTCAGACTCACCCATGCCCTTCTCTTGCTTGGTGAAGATCCTCCATAGTGTGCGTATTGTAAAACACCTTACAGAGTCACACACATTTTGTCATCATGTTGTTGTCTCAGATCAATGTATATAAAATTTTTTAAAAATTTATCTCCGAATCTTGACACAATCATTGGTGAAACGTCACATCCAGGCTTGTTTCCCTTTCTTCGCTGTACAAGTTTTTATTATGAAATCTGAATTCTGTGATTTTTATTTTGTACGTTAATCTTTGTTTTCAATCTTTAATTATTAATTTTCAATTCAACAATTTTTTGATGTAGAATTTATCAATTATCAATTTTGTTTTTTAATTTTCGTATAATGTAATATCCTACCTTGTATATATTTGCTATTTTACTATCTTTGTTTGATTTTTATGCGCTTTTAATGCTTAATTTATTGTTTCTTCTATTTCATCCTCAAAACTCCTTTCTCTTGTGTTTTTTCTCTTTTTTATCTGTTACTTTGTTTTTATTTTTGTCTTGTTTGGTGCAGTTTGTCCTTTCAGGAATTAGCGCCACTAAATTCCAACCAACCAACCAACCAGTAACTCTTCCACCTCAACTTTTTAAGACTTTATTTTGCACAATCTGGCACTGAACTGAATCTTTTCAAGAATCCTGATTGGTCACTCTCATTAAAAAGCAAACCATCAAAATAAATAAAAACTAACTTTTAAAACTAGGTAAATCAGAAAATAACTAAACAAAGTCTTTACTACTGTGCACACTGATTAAAACATAAACAGTGGCTGGTAATTATACCCACTCCATGAAAGTCAATTTATTTCCCTGTATAAATATTGTGCGATTTTGATGTGGCCACTATACTCTTCTTCTAGCAACATCTAGCCGAACGATGGCCGAATAGTTAGGGTGTTGGCCTTCGGAACCGGAGTTCGTGGGTTCAAATCCCACTATAGCATGGATATTCATAGCCATTCGGAATCGGCTTTAAGCAGTAGGTCCCAGTCTCATTAGCCCACGTGTTGCAAAAAGTAGACCGTAGCACTCCAAAACCAAAACATCTAGCAACATCTATGCGATAATGCATGATCAGCCATTTTGGGGAAAACTCACAGAATACAATATTGTGTGATTAGCAATGAATGTGTTCAACATCCATTTTGATCGTTCCTGAATAAGCTTTCAGTAGTTTCATAGTGATATATGTACCTAACATAACTTAAAATTGATTAGACATAAAATGTTAAAATTTTGTATTCAAGGCTATTCTGCAACTGCTTTTGATTCAATTTGTACTTTATATAACAACCAATCTCAGTATAATGGATATTAACACTGCTGAGCATAATTAAAAAACATTTATCTATAGTATTTGAAATTTAGAATTTAAAACTGTTGTAACATCTAGTTGTGCACAATCTTAAATAAAATGCATCAAAAAATATGTATATGTTATTAGATATATAAGGAAGTCATGTATTGTCTATGCCAAATTCTTTTAGTAATAAAAGTCATAATCTAATTTGTTTGATTCTTTGAACTATACTCACAATAATAAAGGCTGATAATGATTTTCTTTCTAACATAGTTTTATAATTTTTAGGATAAAACACAGAAGCTTGAAGCCCAAGTAACCCAGTTAAAATCAAGCTATGCGGAGTTAGAAGAAGAAAAGGCACAGTCTGAAAACACATTAACTGAACAACTGAAAACTATCCAAGCACAAAAAGATAAAGAAACTGAAAAATTACAAAGTATGACTAAGCTTTAGAATTTATTTTACTATTTGCCAATATGATTTCCTTTTGAATCTTTAACCCGTACAGTACTATGATCAGAAAATAATTTAAACTAGCTGCTGCATGCCCAGTCTTTGGTCTGGGTAAAAAATGCATTCAAATAAAGTTTTAGAACCACTGCTGTAGAGAAATGAATTCATAAAAAATGTCAATTTGGCATTTTGGGTGCTATTCCACTATAGTTGGGATCGTTCAGAGGTGTAAATGACACCCGCTTCATAATGAGTACAGAAGTCGTTTTTATGGCACAGTAGATAGTGTAATCTCTTATATATCTAGTATATAATTATATGTAAAAGTCAGTGGTGTGCGGTAGGTTTTCATGCAGGGTGTGCAGAGAACATTGATTTTCCAATAAATCTTTAATTATTGAGACATCCAAGTTCTCCATTCTGAAAAGGGTTATTTATTATGAATATAAATTTAGAGATTACAACAAATAAAATATTTACCTATGAGTAGTCGAGTTAATACTATAAAAACAGCTAAACTTATGAGAATTCTACTAGCCCTGAAGTCGTTTGTTGTATGATATCACATCGGCATCGAAAAAACAACACTTTGGCTTCCACGAAAAACTTATGTTCAGCAAATGTAGCACCACATGGCGCCCACCGCTGCGGTGCCGACAAACCAAACGTCTATTCCACATGCAGAGGATTTCACTGCATGCTGGCGCAATAGAGCGGACTGTTTCTCATTCGGTCAGTGGATTAAATTATATTTATGAATTGTTTTTAACAATTGGAAATCATGGAACAAAAAATTCTGCGGAAAACATCTTGACAATTTATAAAAACAAAACCAGGGATATGGTGTTACATAATATAACTTATATACTGTCTGTAAGACACAATGAATGGTAAAATTTGGACTGTTCTGTTAAAATGCGTTTCTTTAAAACAAAACAACATTGTTTTTCATCTAATTATTTCAATAAATATAATACATCACCCAAAAAACTTTACCACACTAAAACATTTCCCTTTATATTGATGAAATACTTCTTTTATATTTCCATGAAAACAAAATCTTACAATACATAAATTTAAACATTAATCGTCTGCAAAATTGTATGGCCACTTAATCAGTTAAAAAACCAAAATCGCTTCAGCACGTAAGTCCCCGCTCTAATACAATGCTTAATAAACCGTACCTTCGGATGATTCTGAATGCCAAGTGCAGGAAAAATAGCTGCACTTGCCTCAGTGCTATAGTATGTTGTGCTTCTAAAGTATCCCATACATATAAAGCGTGTTTTTCTATGAGTGCGTACACATCAAAACTTCCTATGTTCGTTTGCTTTTGAACGTGCTACGTGGTGCAGCACCTAGTACCGCATGCACTGCGGGAATACAAGCAAACAAATCAACATAATATTTGAATATATTATAAATAATATTTATTATATACCATATAAAGGTAGGTAGACATAGGTTCAGAAATTTATTGTCCCTCATAATTTTGCCAGGGTGTGCAGTGCACACCCTGCACGTATGGACTGCACACCACTGGTAAAAGTGCACCAAATTTAAAAATCCCTGTACTTGTGTAAATCACTTATTTATTGTATGTAAGCATGAATGATTTAGTAATATAAAAATAAAATTTTAAATAATAAAATCTATAACGTGTTAGATTTTATGATTTAAAAATTGACAATTGTGTGTTATAAAAATATTGATGAAACGTGGTGACTTTTAATTTATTTAAAATAAAAATATCATCAAGATAAAGTATAAAATTTGTGTTTACCAAGTAATAAAAATCTAGTTTAAGATATTAAAACCTATAACAATAATTTAGTTTTTGTTTAAGAAATGGCAACTACTAAATGCAAGCAATTTTGATTGATCATGGTGAGTTTATAATTACTGAATACAAACATCTCGCCAAGATAATAAAATAGAAAAAGGTAATGCTTTTCTAAAAAATATGGGTTTAGCATTTAGCAGATGCAAAAATAATCTTATGTACATATATACTATCATAAATATATACATTTACACTTGAAATTTATGCTATTCCTTTTGAATCGAACCAACATTTAGAGAGCTATCGCTACTCAAGTTGTTTGCCTTGGATTAATAAATTATATTTTTTGTAATACAGTTGTTACATGAATTTATTTTTAAATTGATTATTAATATAATATTTAAATACTTAGATTTCTTATACATTAAATTGACACATTCTGCTCTGATTTTAATGTTATGAAATTCTCACTTGCTTGATCATAAAATGCAGTTTTATCGTAGATTTGCTGTTATTATTATTTGAATTTCACATGTGTTATATTAAATTTTCATCTGCAATAATTAATAAGTTCATTTATCACATACTGTTGCTTTTAAAAGCAAATTACTGAGTGTATCAAATTTTGATTTAAGATTGTTTAATAAATTTAAAGAGGTAAATTTACTAAAGAAAAAAATGATCTTGTAAAGCTTCACTGGTAGAAAAAATATAAAAAATTGGTGCCTAGTATTAGCATCCAATGTTTTTAAAATGTGTGAAATGAAATTGCGTTTAAAATTTACTTTTCTAACAATAATTGCTGTACTAAGTCTATAAAAGTTTCTAAACTTTCTTCAGTCATTATAAAACTTGTGCAAGTGTACTACCATCTTTAAATGAAACAATATTGGTAGAGTGGAAAAACTGCTTTCGAGATGCAACAATATCGTTTTATCGTTGCATTACTTACCGGCCAATACAGATGCTGTCATGTCGGTAAATGCATGGTTTCAGCGCACCTGGAAAATCAGGGATTTAGACAATGGATTAATTTTGTCATGGAAAGTCTTGATTTTTCAAGTAAAAGGAGTAAAAGTCATGGAAAGTCATGGATCCGCTAAACTACCGATTAAATAAAAATGCATTGAATTGTTTAATTCTATTTTTACTTGTCATTTGGCTGAAGTTACTGAGTTTGGTATTTATGTATTATCCTATTGACCATATTGCCAAGTAAAATTTGTTCACCAAGGAAACTCAAAGCAAGAAAGCTTAATGGGTGGGTAAATGTATATTATTCTGGTTTTTTTTCTTAAATTGTAGATTAAAATTTTATTAATATAATAATAATTATTTTTTAATAAAAATTAGTTAAGATTATTGCACAAAATGTAAGTTTATCTCTAGGGATATTGTATATAAACATTATAGGGTTATATTTGGCTATTATTCATGGTCACCTGGATAATACCAAAGTACCCTGAATTCAAATTGGAAACATTTTGATTGAAAAATGGCTATATGATTAAACTTAGGTATGTAGATACAACAATTTATTTTTATGTGAGTTTATTAACACTTATAAAGTAAGTTTATAGTTTTTTTATGATAAAATTCCTGTAATTTCTCTAAAAGCATATATTTTATTTGTATGTACATCAGAAGTTTTATTCATATATATGTTTAATGAAAGCTTTTTAAAGTCATGGAAAATAATCTGGTAAATCAGGAAAAGTCATGGATTTGAAAAATTTTATTTTGGCAGATACCCTGTAAGTGGGAAATCGCTCTAATGCCATTTGTTTCAACCAATGTATGTGAAAAATCTTTCTCTTTGTATGCTGTGACATAAACAGATTAAACACTAGATTAAAGGCAAATTAAGATGCCATTAGGTTGCAGATTTCAAAAATGATTCAAGCCGAACAATGGCCGATTGTTTAGGGTGCTGGCCTTCAGTACCAGAGTTCGTGGGTTCAAATCCCACAATGGCATGGATGTTCATAGCCGTTCGGAATCGGCTTTAAGCTGTAGGTCCTGGTCTCATTAGCCCCCGTGTTGCAAAAAGTAGACATTAGATTGCAGATTTCAAAAATGATTCAAGCTGTAAAAACACTTTGTAACAATAAACAATCACAGCCAATGCATTCAAAGAATTTTCTTTTTAGTAATTTGTTATAATTCAAAATATTGTTGCTTTTGCTTATAATTCATAGAGTATATTTTCGAAAACCCCTATTAGCTACCCTACTAATCAATATCTTTGATGACTGTATTGTGATAAAGCTAAAAATTAATTTTGTAAATTATGAGTCTGATAAAACTTTAATATCTGTTCTCTTTGACCAAGCAGTTCCTCTAAGAAAACAATAAACTCAAAGGGTTCCTGAAGTGTAATAGGTATAATACCCCTGCTTTATGCTATTAGAAATAGTTAAATAATTTAGTTAGAAATAAAATATTTTTATTATCATTCAACCTTATTCTGGATTAAAATTTTAACCTTAAAAATGGAAAGTATTTTATCATTATTACTATTTAACGTGTTTTTTTTTAATAATATGTGATTAAAAATTTAATTTTTATTGTTGTGATTATCATTAATATAATTAAGTGAAATTATTTTTTGAACAGATCACATTAGTGAATTGCTGACAGAGAAAGATAAGTTAGAAATGTCTAGTAATGCTAAAGTATGGAAAATAGAGCAACAAGGAGTAAGTATGTTTTATAATATTTGACAGCATTACATGTAATCTGAGAATTAAAAAACATTTAGAATTATTATTTTTATTATTATTATTTGTATTCTTTATGACATTGAAGGATAGAAAATATATATGTAATTCTGTCTGATTATTCACTGTTATAATTAGATGATAGTTATTTCTTTTAACAAAAAAAACTACTAGTTATTAACTGGCTTTATAACATAAGTAGAGAACATGCAACCTTGAGGCTATGCATGGTGTTTATGAGTTCTAGCACACCCTTCATATAAGTTAGCTCTAGTTTAGTTTAATTAATTATATAGATTATGGCAATCTAAAAATTGATAGAATTGTGTTGTTGCTATGTTAGTTTTCAATAATAAAGTTATTATTTTTCTATTTTATTTCTTTATAATGCTGTAATATAAATGTATTTAAAAATACCTCTACCTTATTATTTTTATTTAAAATGGTATTTAAATATGAAATTGTTAATTACAAATATAATTAAAGATTAATGCTATAAGAAGTTATTTTCCTTATGTTAAATAATACAAAAACATTTTGCATTACAAATTTTTATGTTAATTAATAAATGCATAATGTGGTTTTTCTGTTATTTTTTCTGTATTATTCCAAGAAGTTCATAAAACTATACAAAAAATGTAACAGTTTGACAAAACTTGTACTTATAGGTTTATCAACTTAAACAGTCTCACTTTTTATTGCCAAAATGAAATCAAAATGAAGTCTCAAATGATAAAAATGTATGTGTTCTCACCGCTATTATATAATGTTGTATCATCCGTGTATGTTGTAAATAGAAGCTTTTAAAAAGAATTCTAGATTTCTAAATAAAAAAAAGAATAAAGTGAAAAATAGCAAAAAGAAAATATATAATGGCAAAAAGTGAATGAAATTTTCTCATGGCAAAAATTTTGAAATGAGAAAAAACAAAGAAATTAAAAAATAAATTTATAATGAGTGTTTCCTGTGCCGTTATCTCACCAAAATAGCAATACTACTTCTGTAGCAGATCAGTTAATTTTGTTAAATGTGTACTTCTATGCAAAGCAGAAGCAAGCAGTAAATTGTCCCAAATACAGTAGAACCTCAGTATGACCCCCTGTGGGACCAACATCATATGGTCGTTGTAACAAATTGAAAAAATAATAATAAAAAAAAATTTAGCAAAGAAATGATGCAACAGTACATACCTAGAGAACACTTCTATTTATTTGTATTTCCATTACTGCAATTTTGAAAAATTGTCTTTCATTGACGCCTGTTTCAATTTCATTTGGGAATTTTTCATTATCACTGATTCCATATTCTATAGATTTTGAAGGAAATCTTCTGAATTAAATTGTCCTTCAAAATATTGATGCAAGGCATTGATTGCATGGAAGGCTTCTTTTTTAATCACTTTTTCAAAAGCTTGGACAATTTCTTCTTTGTCGTCGGAATCGCAGAATACTTCATTTCCGGTAATACGGGCAATAAAATCGTTCTCATTCAAATTTTTTCACAGCACTGTAAAGTTTTGTCTACCACAACAAACTCATCAAAAGATAACTGAAGATTTAGTTCTACCCTTTTTGTCATGCCCCCTCCCCTCCTTTAAGCAAACACAAAGAGAGAAGTACAGGTCTCTTGAAGTTGCACCACAGTACAATAATTTTGAAATAGCCCACTTGCTCATGAGTTCTGCGGACTAAAATTGGCGGTCATTCTAACGCAAAAATAATATGCTTGGGGTCGTTGTAATGATTCAAAATTAACATTTATTACTATGATAAAATAATTGGGACTTTTTAAAATGGTCGTTACAATGAAGGGGGTCGTTGTATCGTGGGGTCATTAAAAAGAGGTTCTACTGTATAACTTGAAAAAAAAGTTATTAGTTGCTTTTATTTATTAAAAAGTGGTAGCTTTAAATTGAATTATCAGCATTAAAAATATAGTTGTTGGCATCTAATTAGCAAAAATTTTGTTGGCCACATGATCAAGTACTTTTATTTTTAAACTGGGTGTTGTAGAAATAATCAAGAAATATCAGCTGAAATTATGAAATTAATAAAAACATGAAGATACATAAAAATTAAAACTTAAGTTGTCACAGTCAAAATGTGCTAAAAATTATTTTTGCATTTGTCTCAAATTATGACCAATTCACTACCTGTGTGATTCTCAAACTGGATGCTATGGAGAATAAAGCATGAGAACCACTGATCTACTATTTTACTTTACAGTAATTTGATTGAAAAATATTTTACCTATTTGGTGATATATTTGAACATAAAATTGTACCTGCCCTTATCTACATAATGTTAGCATCTTTTGCATTTTTTATATAGTGATTAGATTATTTTTTATGATTTTTTATTCATTAGGGCTATTAAGTAACAAAAGAGAAATAAGGTTTCTTACACATCTCATTAAGGGTAAATACTGTCTATCTTGCCTACCTGGGGAACACATTATTTTAAAGTAGGGGTGCCCAACCCAATCAGTTGGTGGGCCAAAAAAACAATTTACTGAACTGAGATGGGCCGCACATATAAAAATAAAACAACAAATTATTCAAAATATTTTATTATCTTGCAATATTCAAGATAAGCATTTTTACAGTGCCAGCTGCGACTGTACATAAAATTGTGTTATGAATATGTCATAACTACAAAGACAATAAACATTAACTATACTGTATTTATAATCACCCCCAACATCTTACCTTCTTCCCTAATCATGAGAGTTAACAAAGACAATGAACATTAACTATACTGTAATCATAATCACCCCCAACACCTTACCTTCCTCCCTAATGATGAGGATTTAAATATTATTATATTTATACTAGTAATAAACTAGTTTATTAAATATATATTCATGGTTTCCACGCACCTGGAAAGTCATGGAAAATCATGGATTTAGACAATGGATTAATTTTGTCATGGAAAGTCTTGATTTTTCAAGTAAAATGAGTAAAAGTCATGGATCCGCTAAACTACCGATTAAAAAAAAATGCATTGAATTGTTTAATTCTATTTTTACTTGTCATTTGGCTGAAGTTACTGAGTTTGGTATTTATGTATTATCTTATTGACCATATTGCCAAGTAAAATTTGTTCGCCAAGGAAACTCAAAGCAAGAAAGCTTAATGGGTGGGTAAATGTATATTATTCTGGTTTTTTCTTAAATTGTAGATTAAAATTTTATTAATATAATAATTTTTTAATAAAAATTAAGATTTTTGCACAAAATATAAGTTTATCTCTAGGGATATTGTATATAAACATTATAGGGCTATATTTGGCTATTATTCATGGTCACCTGGATAATACCAAAGTACCCTGAATTCAAATTGGAAACATTTTGATTGAAAAATTGCTATATGATTAAACTTAGGTATGTAGATACAACAATTTATTTTTATGTATGTGAGTTTATTAACACTTATAAAGTAAGTTTATAGTTTTTTTTATGATAAAAATCCTGTAATTTCTCTAAAAGCATATATTTTATTTGTAGGTACATCAGAAGTTTTATTCATAAAAATTTTAACGAAAGCTTTTTAAAGTCATGGAAAATGATCTGCTAAATCAGGGAAAGTCATGGATTTGAAAAATTTTATTTTGGCAGATACCCTGTATATTGTAGTTTATTCACAAGCACTACCACATGTATTATTGTAAAATGAATGTGAGATTTATTTTTGTATTTTACTAGAGATTTTGTTAATATCAACGGATAATGTAGTCGATGTGCATTGTAGTGGATTGGTCATGTTTTTATCAAGCAAACTGCTGCGGCACTTTGCTTTTACCAGGTTTAATTTGGAAAAAAATGATTTGCAGCGATAAATAGTTCCAAATGCTTATATAATGCACATTGGCAATAATCTTAAATTTGGAAATTTTTCTTCAGCAATATATTTTTGATAATACTGAATCTTATTCCCTTCATAGAGGCAGTTTAGCTCAATGTTTGATTGCAATTCTATTAGATATATTCTAGAACACTCAAATTTCAACTTAACCTGTCTAACCCTACTCAGGTTTACATTGGTTACTATGAAGTCTATCGTACATAATGTGATATTTATTATTGCAAACATTAAGAACTAAAATTCTTCAACTGTATATAGTCAAAATGACTAAAACTATATAGACAGTTGAAAACTTCAATTGGGCCACAAAAAGTTTTTAAATGGGCCGCATGTGGCCCATGGGCTATGGGTTGGGCATGCCTGGTTTAAAGTTATTGTTATAAAATATATTGTACAAAGTAAAAATTATGTTCATTATAGAAAGATGGAAATGAAAAATCTCTTTTTGCTTCTTCTTCTTAGCTGCTATTCACCATATATAATGTATAAAATTATGTATTTTTATCCAGATTTTACAGCTGATAGCTCACTGTCAACTTAATAAATTAGTATTCAATATTAACAATTAAAATAGTGAAATATTTTATTCATGTTTTAGAGCGAGTTAAAATTCTGTCACCTTCAACATGATCAAACTAAAATGGAGCTTTCCAAGTGTCAAGAACAGTTACAGAAGAACAATTTAAATGAAGATAACCACGTAATACATAAGATATTAACACCTATTAAAAAGGCTGAAAGTGACAATATGATCAAGCTTGGGCGTGAACATCCTGAGCCTCAAGCTCTAAATAATGATCTTAAGGTATGCATTTTTTAAAAAAAAATATTTCAAAAATTACAAACTTATTGCTGGATGGATAAAGGTTTTGGTTAATTTTTTTCAGCCAAAATTCTTCTGCATCATATTTTGCTACTATTTTTTAATGCAATATTTTAAATGTAAAGTTATAAGCATTTGTATCATTTCGTGAGTTACATTGTTGTCTTTTAGTTGTTCCCTAAAATATGTGAAACAAATTATCTTCTCCTTTTTTTGTTTGTTTCAGGGTTGGCATGATTTAAATTAGTTGATTAAATCATGATTTAAATCAGTTGATTTTTTTTAAATCATTGATTTAAATCATTTTTTTCACTTCTTTTAATAAAACCTATATTCCAAAGACAGGAGAATTGGGAATCAGTCAGCACAGAAATACCAATAAGTAAATAAGTGTAAATAGATAGCATGTGCTTTCCAAGAATTTAGGGGTTGTTATCAGAAAGTATGTAGTAGAGGTAGTTACAATGACTGATTATGACTAATGGAATTCATTTTATTTAATGGGAGGTAAAGAGAGTATTGCAGAACTTGAAATCCAGTTTGTCTACCAAATAACAACAGTCATGGCTACATATGCTGGAATGGAAAGACAGTTTTCTTCTTTTGTTATTGTTCATTCTAGCCTTCGTAACAAATTAGGAATAGATAAAGCATCAAAATTAGTGTTTTTATTGAAACAGTTAAATCCATCTTTCAGTGCTTAAAAAATATTGAAATAATTGTGATTTGTTTTTTTTTTTAAATAAATAATTTGCATTAAAAGAATGTTTAATTTGTTCTTTAAATTTACATCTCATTAAGTTTGCACTATCCAACTACAAAATAATGGAATGTATTTAGATTAAAATTTATATATTTAATTTAAGGTAATCAGTGTGTAGAATATACTAGATAGATAAGATGTTACATCTTATAACAAACTATTCTGATTATATATTGTAAAAAACATAAAAACAACAATTAAAATTAGTATTCAGAAAAAAATAATAAAAAACCCGATTTAAATAAAAAAATTATATTTAAATCAAATAAATCTGATTTTTTTTTATTTTCTTCCAACCCTGGCCTCAAGCAATACAATCTTACTATAGAAGTGAAGAGTGCTAGACTGATAAGTTTTATAATTGTGTGGGATTTTAAAGATGTCAGTATTGTTGCTATCATTTTCAATACCTATTATTACTCCAATTAAAAAAACCATTTGTCGTTTTTCCATTTTATGATCATAAAGCAGTTGGATACTACGCAACACATTCTTAATGTGAAAATCCATAATTCGTTGCTTAAAAAATATTGAAATATTTGTGATTTTTTGATTTTTTAAATAAATAGTTTACATTAAATGAATATTTAATTTGTTCTTTAAATTTTCATCTTATTTAGTTTGCACTATCTAATTATAAAATAATGGAATGTATTTAGATTAAAAGTCTTCCGACACTGTGAATGCAATTTAGAATCACCTTGAATTCATTTAGTCAAACTGTGTGATTATGTATAAAAAACAAACACACACACAAACAAATTTTTTAATTTTCAAAGATATATAATTTAAAAGCTAGATATTTATTAGTTTGTAAAATAGACTCCTAGATTTTTATAAAAAGAATTTGTTGTTAATACCAGTCATAAAATTTTCATCGCAATAAAAAATAATCAATGATTAAATTTAAAATTATCACATATGTACCGAATCTATTATTGAAGCCAAATATAAAAGAAAATTACTTATATCATATCTTAATTCAGTGATAAAATGTATGAAAATAATGCCGACGATATTTAAATACTTTAAAATAAGAAAAGATTCAATGAGAGAAATGATGTCATAATACTAGAAAAAAATGTTATTTTTACCTATTTATGTGATAAATTTAATTGCCTGCTCTTAATTGGAGAAAATAGGACTCGAAATAATGGCATTAAACTCTCGAAAAGGGAAAAGAGGTGGATTTCGAATGTTTAAAGAAAACAGTATTTTTTGCTGTGATATGAAGCATATTTAAACTAATTTATTTTAGAATTGGATATATAGTTTAGGATAAGATAAACTTTACTCGCTTTAAATTTTACTAACCCTATCTGATCAAGAATCCAATATGGATGCCTCTACCCATTCCAGGTCCAACCACTTCATAAATTCGAGGACAGACGGACAGATAACTTAGGCTATTATTATATAGGGGATTTCCTATATTCATATGTTTATGTATTTCCAAAGATATGGGGTACTTTCAATAACAGAAGGAGATAATTTCCATCAGGATAATTCTGCATTAGAACAGCACTGCAAAAGAGAGTAGTTAGTTTCATTGATAAAATTTTTCTGTTTGATATTCTCTTGACATTCTTTACAAGCAACATGACATGGAAAGACAGCATGCATAAATATAAATGTTTGTTAATTGTTATTATACTAATGCATTCATTCCCTTAGCATTATATGAAAAATTTAATGAATGAAACCTGAAATAGAGATAGTATAACTTCAATGCTTATTGGCCTTAAATTTATAAATGGTTGCCATTTTAATTGTTGAACTGTGTAATCTTATTTCCTGTTTCTTTATTCAGGCTTGCAATTCGGTCACTTTTCTTACCTTTAGTCACTTTTTTCATGGTGTATCACAGCAAAAGTCTGTTGTTGAAAAAAGAAAATCTGAATTAATAACAAAATATTTTAATAAATGACCAAAAATGTGACACTCTAATCTTATTTTTCTTATTAAAATTAGTCATATGGTTTCCAGAATTCAGCTATTTTAAAAAGTCGTAAAGAAAGAAGTTCCTGAAATTTACATTTGTACTGAAATGTACATTTAATACATTAAAGTAATTTACGTCAAAGCACACATTTCTCTTTTTCTTTTTCTTCACAATTTTTTTTTAGATTCTCTAATCTAGCTATGTACATATTTCAAAACATCATTAATATATGCAGAAAATTGTGATGTTATTCAAATCTAATTTATATATTTTCTTGAATAAAAAGCAATGTTGAGTTGTGTTAAACAAAATTTTTAACCTTTTTGTATTTGACGCTAAAATCATGTCTTGCACGAATCATTTGATTTAGAGTTAAAATAAATAGAAAAATCTTAATAATAGCATCTGTAAAAATATATCTTTTTTTTTTCAATGTATAGTCACTTTTTAGTCACTTATTCTGTATTATTTGTCACTTTTCTCACCTTTTTGAAAGTACCTCAGCAGTTGCAAGCCTGTTTATTTTAATTATTCTGAAGTGCTTGTAATTGTTTCATAGGAAATATGAAGATTCATCCAATTATATATCATTCAATACATAATATTGCTCACTTTTATATATCCCTAAAACCAAAATATTTTGGTTTATTTAGAATTTCTGTGAAAGTCATCGTAGTGGCCTTCCCACAATTTCCAGAAATCTAGAAATTGAAACCAATGTTTTATTTCAACCAGATTTTTAATTTGATACTTAAATATGTATATTTTTTTCCTCAGGAAGCCGAGCTAAAAGATCAACCCCTTAATAATAAAACTACATCACAGCCACCCAGTGATAAGAAAGTGTTTTCCAAGCCACTTGTTTTACCTGCTAACAATAATGCAGGTGATGGTGTACTCCCTAAACCAGTTGATGACAAAATTGAAGATGTTGATGCTGCAGTTGAAGTACCCGAGGTTAAAAAGAGTGAACAAGAAGCAAAATTACTCCATATCAATCAAAGAGATACTGATAATAAAATAAATCATTTGCATGATGAAAAGAAAGAGAATATTAATGGTGTATTGAAGTCTGAAAATGCTAACAAGGAACAAGAAAACCATCCTCAAGTGTTGCCGCCAAATAATTTTGACATTGGGGATAAAGATGACCATGCTGCAGAAAGAGGAGAATATGGACCACAGGTATAATTGTTTTACATTCTTTATACTTCCCTTCCTATCCCGTATAAGCATGCATCATAATCAATAGATTTTACTAAGATAAAGATTACATATGCTGGTTACATAAACTAGTAGAACATGTATACATACATGGTTTCCGCGCACCTGGAAAGTCAGGGAAAATCATGGATTTAGACAATGGATTAATTTTGTCATGGAAAGTCATGATTTTTCAAGTAAAATGAGTAAAAGTCATGGAAAGTCATGGATCTGCTAAACTACTGACTAAAAAAAATGCATTGAATTGTTTAATTCTATTTTTACTTGTCATTTGGCTGAAGTTACTGAGTTTGGTATTTATGTATTATCCTATTGACCATATTGCCAAGTAAAATTTGTTCACCAAGGAAACTCAAAGCAAGAAAGCTTAATGGGTGGGTAAATGTATGTTATTCTGTTTTTTTTTTTCTTAAATTGTAGAATAAAATTTTATTAATATAATAATAATTATTTTTTAATAAAAATTAGTTAAGATTTTTGCACAAAATATAAGTTTATCTCTAGGGATATTGTATTTAAACATTATAGGGTTATATGTGCATGGTTTCCGCGCACCTGGAAAGTCATGGAAAATCATGGATTTAGACAATGGATTAATTTTGTCATGGAAAGTCATGATTTTTCAAGTAAAATGAGTAAAAGTCATGGAATGTCATGGATCTGCTAAACTACCGACTAAAAAAAATGCATTGAATTGTTTAATTCTATTTTTACTTGTCATTTGGCTGAAGTTACTGAGTTTGGTATTTATGTATTATCCTATTGACCATATTGCAAATTAAAATTTGTTCACCAAGGAAACTCAAAGCAAGAAAGCTTAATGGGTGGGTAAATGTATATTATTCTGGTTTTTTTCTTAAATTGTAGATTAAAATTTTATTAATATAATAATAATTATTTTTTAATAAAAATTAGTTAAGATTTTTTGCACAAAATATAAGTTTATCTCTAGGGATATTGTATATAAACATTATAGGGTTATATTTGGCTATTATTCATGGTCACCCGGATAATACCAAAGTACCCTGAATTCAAATTGGAAACATTTTGATTGAAAAATTGCTATATGATTAAACTTAGGTATGTAGATACAACAATTTATTTTTATGTATGTGAGTTTATTAACACTTATAAAATAAGTTTATAGTTTTTTTTATGATAAAATTCCTGTAATTTCTCTAAAAGCATATATTTTATTTGTATGTACATCAGAAGTTTTATTCATATATACTTAAGCTTTTTAAAGTCATGGAAAATGTTCTGCTAAATCAGGGAAAGTCATGAAAAGTCATGGATTTGAAAAATTTTATTTTGGCAGATACCCTGTACATATATACACACATACACATGTATGTGTAGATATAAGTTTTAAGAGTTTTACGATTGTCATAGTATTCAGGATTACACTGCATGTGTACATATGTATAATTACTGATAACATGTTAAAATTTCAATTAAATGTTGACAGCTATGAAATATTCATGATTACTTTATGCCTCTAAAGCAGGGATGGACAAACTTTTTTGGCCGTGGGCCAAAAATCGAAAGAAAATAAGTTTGACAGGCCAAGATAAATTTATCTAAAATTTTAAAAATAATATAAAAGTACCTAATGGTATAAATACGTTAATGAGATGAATGAAATTGCGATTTCATTTTTAAAAGTTCCTTATACTGAGGTTCGAAGTGAGATGGACTGATTTTAAGGAACGATGCTAAATGCTCATCTGTCAGTCTACTTCTGAAATTATTCTTTCTTAGGTTCAAAGTTGAAAACACTTGTCCACATATAAGAAGCAAATAGACCGCTGATCTTCTGGGCATGAGATAATAAATTTGGAATATAATATTTAAGCAAAATTGAAAAGGAGATGGATATATAATGTATAAATATATATTTCTTTTAATTTGCCTTGGACCGGCAACTTAAAATTCTATCCACGGTGTAAAAAAATAATAATATATTGGCCTAATGTTTGAGAAAGAAGAAATTAAAACTCATTAAGAAACAAGTGGAAACTAGGTCTTGATTAAACAATTTTGTAAAGTTAAATAAATGCCTAAGGAATACAACTGGAATTAACTTATCATTTGTAGATATCAAAGACTGCTCTCCAGTCGGCATTGGTCCTAAAAAAAATGGCGAAGAATTTTTTCAAAGGTTTATCCACAAGCCGTGGATGCCAGTCGTTCACCTTCTCCTAGAAATTTTTTTTTTTTTTTTTTATTATTAACATTTAGCAAACATGCCTAAGGAAATGCCTGCATGAATCAACTTGATATTTATAATTCTTTGCAACTGCATCACTGATATACAAGAGTGTCTCTGGTTCATCCCATCAAAATATTTATTGAATCTATCATAAAGGATATGATTATGAACTTCACTTCATGGTTTTTATACTTAAATGTATGAACTTTTTTTTTTTTAAAGACCGGAGGAGATGTAACAATAAGTTACATTCGGTTCAGCTCCTTTTACCCCTTCCCAAGGGTCATTGTTGGGGGTATGCCGGGGCAAGACCGATCTGAACTGGAGAGAAAATTCAGACTTCTTCCAGCCAATAGAGGTGTCCATTTGTTTGGGGGATTTTGACCCCCCTCCCTGCTGTTCTGGAGTGGACTCTGGTTTTTTTCTCTGCAGGCAGTTGGATTTTTTGAGCAGACAAGGTTGTTACCAGAAGAAGAGAAGGTGAACAGCTGGCATCCGTGGCTTGTGGATAACCCTTTTGAAAAAATTCTTTGCCATTTTTTGCATTTCTCGACAACTCGAGAGCAGTCTTCGATATCTACAAATGATAAGTTGATTCCAGTTGTATTCCTTAGGCATTTATTCAACTTTAAAGTCATTTAATCAAGACCTAGTTTCCATGTGTTTTTTAATGAGTTTTAATTTCTTCTTTCTCAAACATTAGGCCAATGTAACATTATTTTTTTACATGCGGGCCAGAATTGGCCCACAGGCCATAGTTTGCCCTTCCCTGCTCTAGAGTAATCCCATAAATTTCTTATTTTATGATCATGTTCTGCTTATGAAAAGTAGTGGTTCCATTAAAACATTATGGTAGAATATTGTACTCGTTTAGTTATATTAATGACTATATTCCATAAATTATTTTTCCTAGTATGGTCTGCCTGATGCCCGGCAACAAGTAGAATTGCCTGTTTTCAATAGTAAACATAATGCCAAACGAAAAAATGTCATGCCACTTCCTGTACAACTTAATAATAATGATATAGCCGCACAGATGCAAGACATGATGAACAAATCACCAGGTGATGTCAATAATTTTGAAGATCAAAAAAGCTTGCACATGCCTCCAGTTTTTGGTGTGATTGATGATAAAATAAGGGAGTTCAGAAATGCTGAAGGTTTATTAAGGCGAGGTGGTGATGCCAATGCTGTTATGGAGGAAAAGAACTATGAGGAAGGTAATACCTTTGAAGTTAGAGTTACCCTAATTTCCTGCATATAATCTGCAGATTATACGTTTAAAAACTTTAAATTTTCTTTTAATGCTTATTATATGATGACATGTATTATCTGCTGTTAAAAATTGTTTTTATAATGAAAGTTACAAATATCTTTCCTAAAGAACAATAGATCATAACACCTGCTCATATTTACAGGTTTGGTTTTTTTCTTTAATCAGGATAAAGATAATTTTCAGTCAAAGATACAGCAATTTGATAAAAGCTCCTGATTAAATTAATATTTTCCATTTTGTTTATTTCTATCAAGAAATAACACTTGTAAAATCTGAAATGGCAGAACTTTGCTGCATTCTGCTTTTTTCACTTTCAGCTCGCCAGATGGCAACATAACTATCAGTTTAAAATTTTAACATAGATCGCAAATAACCATATAAAAATAAAATAAATTTTTTTTTTCTAAGAATTCTAAATTTTAACACCTTTTTTATTTAAATATGCATTTGAACAATTTATTTGTATCATTCTTTCTGTACTAATTAATGTAATTTTTTACAGTATATTATTAATATTGTTAAATATAAAATTCTTTAAGTCTGTTCAAATTTTCACTTTGTTAAATTATTTTTTTTAATTTAAAGAAAATGTTATCATTAAGAAAAGAGCTTAAATTTAATTTTTTAACACTAAAATTTATAACACTTTTTTCCACATACCATTCATTTCGTTGAATCACATGAAGTTTAAGTGGAAATTGAATCTGCAGATTATACACCGCTGCAGGTAATACGATATTTTTCTCTGAAAATATCACAAAATTTGCACTTGCGGATTATATACTGCTGCAGATTATGCATAGAAAATTAGGGTAGATTGCAATAGTTGTTTTATTAATTATTAACTGTGTTGACTGATTTATATCACCTTGTTATTATGAATCATGATTTAAATCAATGGATTTTTTTTTATTATTGATTTGCATCAAAAATACTTTTACTTACTGTTTATTAATTGCATGAATAGAGGACATCACCATCAGTTTTAGAATACAGTAACTCCTGCCTTACCATTTGTAAAGTAAAATTAAGGCTTAAATATCTGTCCTTTTCTAAATGTACTGACCAAATTGCTTTCAGAATTTTTTACTTGAATCTGACATAAAATATATAATGTTTTTTGCTTAAAAATATTTTTGTGTTTAAAAATACATTTGATAAATAGTTTACATAATAATTAGCAACTTGACAATTAGAAAGTTTTGAAGCAAGAAAGTGTGGGGAATTTTAAACATGTATTTTAATTTTTTAATAGTTAAAGTTGCTTTCATAAACTTCAAATGCATTTTTCTCGGAACAGTATTTTTAATAAAATGTTAAAACTTGAAATGTGATTTCTCTAAAAGTTCTTAAAATATTTTGTTGAAAATTATTATGAATGCTTTTGATAGTATTTACTAGTGAATGACCTAAAAGCTTTAAATTTGGACAATTTTCAATGATGTTACACTCATAATTAGATATAAAAGTAATGAAAATTTGTTAAAAATTCAATGTGTATGATTTTGAAGGACCAAAATTTTTTACCAAATGTAAATTAAGCAAAGATTTTAGGTGATTCACTAGTCCAGTGTGTAAGAAATGTGTTGCATCAAAAAATATTGAAATAATTTAATTTATTAAAATATAAGACCTTTTGAAAAAAACTTTTTTTTTTTTTACTAAATTTTCTTTATTTATTAGAAATTTTATAAAAAACTTCTCCAGGAATAAATTTTTTAAGTGCAATTCTCTATGATAATATGAAAAATAAATCTAAAAATGTAAACACATGAATTAGTTTTTACGTTTAAAGAAAAAAGTTGTCCGAACGTAGACGGATACCTTAAATAAATCTGACAAGTGATTCATGTCTGCAGTATATTTTTCTTTCTTTTTTTCCTTTTATTTTATTTCTGTTACTAACATTTTCTTAAAATTCTTCTACTTTGTATTATTTCCTATTTGATATATTCCCTCAAATTGCTAGATGATGATGACAGAGAAAATGATGACGACCAAGTGAATGGAGTTGCACCAGAAATGAAAGGTGTTCAGGTTCTTCAAGATAATGATTTTGATGATCAGGTCAGTGTAGTTGTTTTTCTATTTTCCTCTAATAGAATATTACTAAGCACAAATAACACAAGAATATTACAAGAATATAACAAGAATATTACTAAGCACTCTTATAGAATATTACAAACACTTTAAAAAGTGTTTGTAATGACTGTCATGCCATTAATTAAAATGAATATGAGGAAAAATTAATTGAAATTTATAATCAAAAACTTTGTGCTGTGTAGAATGAAGCAGGGTTTGCATTTATGTGCTATAGGAGGGTTTTTATGCAAATTTGTGCTGGGATGACACTTCAGCAAAATTTTGGGTTCCACAGATCTCAAAAATTTGTAATAAGGAGACAAAATTCAAAGTCCTATGGAACTGAAAAATCCTAAAGGAAAAATGGAACTTTTACAATTTCAGAGGTTGCAATTTCAACTAATTTTGGATAGTGTGGAACAAAAAAAAAAATCAAAAACAAAGAAAAAAAGTGTTTTTCTTGGTTTCAAATAAATAAATAAATAAAAAATAAAAGGAATAAAGCTCTTTTTTATTTAAATAAAAAGAATGTATCTCTGGTTGCAGTGCCCTGCTAAGAAATCCCTCTGGAGCTGTCTTAAAAGTGAGTGAAGGTAATCAAACCTGTTTCTAGAAATAGACTTACAGAAAAAAAAAATTGAAAAATTTAATGATAGTTTCACTGTAAGAGAAAATTTCACTTGTAAATAGGTCTCTGAGGTTCTTTTTAATGCAATTAATTAAAAAAAGGGTAAATTTTACATGTAATTTGTATTTACATAACTGCAAATTAAATAAATTTCTTCTGATTTGCTAATATGTGTAATCTTTATTATTCTATAGACTTATAGAAAAAAATTGAAAAATTTAATGATGGTTTTACTACAAGATTCAAATTGTAAATAGGCCTCTGAGGTTCTTTTTAAGGCAATTTAAAAAAAAAAAAAAAAAAAAAAAAAAAAAAAAAAAAAAAAAAGGTAAATTTTGCATGTAGTTTGTATTTACATAATTGCAAATAAAAAAAAATTTGCTAATATGTGTAATCTTTATTGTTCTATACAATAGCAAATTCTCTAAACATCAATGGTTTCAATTTAAGAAGTTACTATAAACTTTCTAACATTACAAACATTTATTTCATTGTTCAAAGAATTAGAATCCATGAATATGATTCAGTACCATAGTTCGTGGGTTCGAATCCCACTGTGGCATGGATGTTTGTAACTGTTCAAAATCGGCTTTAAGCTGTAGGTCCTGGTCATTATCCCTTGTGTTGCAAAAAGTAGACCGTAGCACTCCAAACCAAACCATGAATACGAACCCAGGATAGGTCTGCTTCAGATTAAACACAACACTACATTGTTAATATACAAAATGACAGAGGGCACCTCATTTGTATTGCTATGACAACACGCAACAGTTGTGACATCCCAGGCCATGTTGAAATGTTATAACAATTAAACAATGAGGACGATTTTATTGCTCTTATTACCAGAAATGAAGAAATCTGCAATTCCAGATGTGGAGAAGAAATTGTCCAAGCTTTTGAGAAAATGAATGAAAAAGAAGCCTTCAATTGCAATCAATGCCCTGCATCAATATTTTGAAGACCAATTTAATTCTGAAGATATTCTTCAAAATCTAACGTATATGGAATCAATGATAATGAAAAATTTCCAAATGAACTTGAAACAGGCATCAATCAAAGACTTTTTTTCAAAAATTCAGAAATGGAAATACAAATAAATAGAAGTGTTCTCTAAGTATGTACTGTTGCATCATTTCTTTGCTAATTTTTTTTATTATTTTTTCAGTTCGTTATAACGACCATATGATGTTGGTCCTACAGGGTTCCTTATACCAAGGTTCTACTGTATCATGTTTTTTTTTTTTGCAAAATAATATCTTGAAGCTAAATCTCAGTAATATACAGAAGGGCTACACTGATTGCTTTATATTGTGACGCCTTCAATATTCTCAAATGAGAGGTAATGTGAATAATGGATCACAGTCAAATATAAATTGGAAATTTACTTTAATTCTGGATTAAATACGGCTATTTACAAAGGAATGTTAATTCCTGAATCATGTAGAACTGCAAAGGACGGTTACCAGTAAAACTTCCTCATGATGATCACAGTCGAAAGAAAAACAAGAGATTTAATAATCTCTTACAAATGGGGAGGCTTTTCAGGGCGCGATCAAACCCAATTTATCCCCCGTTCAGTATCCGAGACTCTGCCGCTCAGTATATGAGCAGACTTTACGAATCTCCCAAACTAGCAAACTCTCTGGTGAAAAAGGTGAAAGCCTTCACGAGGTCAATAGACCTCTGAGAAAAATGACAAAAAGCCCTGAGTCGCAAAATTGTAGGCTTTTTATTCCTGGGGGGTCAGTTACGGTTCCGACAATTGTTTTTTGGTCAGTTAAGATCCCAGTTACTTGAGAACTCCAGCTAAAGTTAGTTATATTTTTTAGCTGAATTCTCATTCGCTGGCTGTCATTTCATGGAATATCCAAGCATTCATCAACGAGATCCTTCAAGGGCGTATTCGTTTATTCAGTCCGATTGTCAAGATCCCCGACTCTGCAACGCCACGCTATTGTACAGGTAAACAAATGTACACCGGTCAGCTGTTTTGGCGCATGCTCGGACAAAGGGGAGTCTTCACAATATGGTGAAATACACTCAAAAAAAGCTCAAAGATCAATCTACTTTGCCAGTCTTTTATGCCCGTAATACTACTGAAATAACCAAATATTGGTCACTGATGACCTCTATGGTGACCAATTTGTTAAAACCTATCTTGTATTTCTGTGTTTATATTTCTATAATTATTGTTTCAGGATAACCAGGAAAATGTTGATAATGCCAAAGAAGAAGGGGTCGTTGTTGCACCAAAATAAAACCTCGCAACTTTTTTTTAACCTTTGCTGTTGTGGATGCTTGTGAATCACATTTTTTAGAACTTCAAATGAAGCGTCTGCATTGGTTTCATGCACAGTTGATTTGAGTGCCTAGAAACTGTATGTATCACAAAATGAAGTAAACTGAAGTTTCCCTGCTTATATCTTGTTCACATCTGTATGGGGGAAAATCTATCATGCAAATCTTCCATTTTTTCTCATTTTCAGTTAACTGTACTATATTTTCCTATACAACTGATAATGGAACATTTTGTCAAACAGTTCAAAATGGCATTACTATGCAGATTTTGTTCTGATTGAGAAGTTGAGGTGTGTGATAGTTTTGATGTAGTTTTTTTTTTTTTTTTAATATTCCATAACTATTTGCAAAAGAAAGTTCTATTTTAGTAGTGGTGTGAAGTCTAGACTTTTTTTTGTTAATAAGATTGTAAAATAGCTATGCTTGTGTAATATTCTATTTATTTAAAATAATTATTTTTTGCCTTCCTGATAGCGGTTTAACATATTTAAATGGCATTTTTAATCTCTTTTAACTTTAATGATAATTTTGATCAAATGTTCTTTAGATTTCTGTTATTGGGGAATGACATAAATTTTAAAATTAAGCATTTTATTAACTATTTTGTATTTTAAAATAATTCCATGGACCAAAATGTTATAGAAATGTTATATTAATATGTTAAATTGCCATTACCGTACTTAATATTAAAATAATCCATCTAAATCAGGAAACTGTTGTATATAACATTAAAATTTGTAATAAATAAAATCTTTAAGTATTCAAAAGGACTAAATTTTTTTATGAAAAGGATATTATTGTAGCTGTGGAATATTGCTAGTCTAATTTCTTTATAGTTTTTTATTATTTTATTTGTTTCTTTAATGTTATAAATTTTCTAACTGAACAGCTTGTTACTTTCGTGTCTTCATTTATTCATTGAACTAAATCAGTATCAAAAATCAGTTATGTTTTAAAATTTATTATTTCAGAGTAATGTGGAGTGTTTGTTGCATTATTAAATTCAATATAATTTGTTGTGTGATTAATTAAATGTTCTGTATGTATGAAAATAGAAATAGTTCCTTATTTAAATACTTTTTACCAAACATGCTTATACAGTATCTTCATTTGCTCAAATGGATTTTTTTTAATTGTGTAAATAAATAGAGAATAAATACATAATACCCTTGATGCTTTTCCTGTATAAAATGGTTTAGTTTCCTATTAGTTGCCTATAATTATAGTTCTTTTAGCTATATACATGGTTTCCGTGCACCTGGAAAGTCAGGGAAAGTCATGGAAAATCATGGATTTAGACAATGGATTAATTTTGCCATGGAAAGTCTTGATTTTTCAAGCAAAATGAGTAAAAGTCATGGATCTGCTAAACTACCGATTAAAAGAAAATGCATTGAATTGTTTAATTCTATATTTACTTGTCATTTGACTGAAGTTACTGAGTTTGGTATTTATGTATTATCCTATTGATCATATTGCCAAGTAAAATTTTTCCACCAAGGAAACTCAGAGCAAGAAAGCTTAATGGGTGGGTAAATGTATATTATTCTGGTTTTTTTTCTTAAATTGTAGATTAAAATTTTATTAATACAATAATAATTATTTTTTAATAAAAATTAGTTAAGATTTTTGCACAAAATATGTTTATCTCTAGGGATATTGTATATAAACATTATAGGGTTATATTTGGCTATTATTCATGGTCACCTGGATAATACCAAAGTACCCTGAATTCAAATTGGAAACATTTTGATTGACAAATTGCTATATGATTAAACTTAGGTATGTAGATACAACAATTTATTTTTATGTATGTGAGTTTATTAACACTTATGAAGTAAGTTTATAGGTTTTTTTTATGATAAAATTCCTGTAATTTCTCTAAAAGCATATATTTTATTTGTATGTACATCAGAAGTTTTATTCATATACACTTTTAATGAAAGCTTTTTAAAGTCATGGAAAATGATCTGCTAAATCAGGGAAAGTCATGAAAAGTCATTGATTGGAAAAATTTTATTTTGGCAGATACCCTGTATATACAGCCACTTTAATTTTATATAATTAAGATAAGTACTATAATTTTTTTATTTTTTTTTAATACCATTGTTGTGCTATCCTGTAGTCTTATTCCTATAGCAAACTTGCCAGCAACCAGAAAATTGTCCATTTACAAAGTTAAGCCACATTGATTGAATGTCTGGCTTTGCTTTAATCAAAATTCTCAATTGTTTTGCCTTGATTTCTCTTTTGGCTTGTGAGGTTTACTCTACCTTCAATAATTCTGAAGAATAAATAAATAAATAAACATGAAAAAATATTGTTTACTCTCCATAAATTCACTTTTTTATACATCTTACTTAAAAATTACTTTAAAATAAAATCCATCTTGTTTTGTTTCTAGCAAAAATGCCCATAATATTTTCTTCAATGTCTGTACCACTATTGATCAATTTTTTGTCACGTTAAATCATTGCAAATGCATTTCATGTATCCAGATAGTGCACTTAGAAATGATTTTATCATCTTTGACATTGAAAAACTATTCAGGCTTTGATGTAAATGTAGAAACAAAACTAAAAATTTTTATGCCTGTAAATTTTAATTTCAAAATATTTGAAGAAACAGTAATTACATAACACTCGTAGATATAGTATCACTACAAACTTATTGCAGGAACTGCTTGATCCACAGTGCCACATTATGACTGTGACTGCAATTGTAAATGCTTGCTTGCATGGCATCAATTTATGTATGCTATGGCACTGTGATAAACATAGTTTAAATTAGCCTCCCATGAGCCAGACATGCCAACTACTCTGGATTATCCAGAGTTGCTCCAGAGAAATGAGAAAATTGGATAAGTCCAGAAACTCCTCAGATTGCTCCGGAAAATAACAAAACTTTTGAACAGCTAAAAGATCACAATTCAGCAATTAAATACAAAGTTTTGCAAAAAATAATGCTGAATATTACTCTTTTCACACAGCATGTTAAAAGTTTTCAGTACTGTGTGGAAAAATCAAACTGAATTTAGGTCAAATTTGAGTAGACAAACTCTAGAATCCCTGATGATAGAAAAATAGAAATATTTGAATCAAGGTCAATGTTGCTATAATAAACTCTGTTCTGAAAAATAAGTTGTTAAAGCTAAAAAATTTACTCATAAATTTTTAAATGCATGAATTTTAATTTACCTTTTACAATTTACTACTGTGTAAATATTTTAAATTTAATTTTAATTTAGAAACCAATAAGATATGTACTTATGTATAATCTGTAATTAGCATGTTAAAATTTCAAACCACGCTGTTGCTCCAGACACAAGTGTCTGAATGTTGGCATGGCTGATGAGTGGCCACCATCTAGTCATGTTGGCTCTTCTGTCATCAACATGTAGCTTTGGTTGTCCTCAATAAAATCATTATTACAAGCAAGTATAAATAAATTAATAAATATATATTTTACCTACAAAACTATGGGAGGCTGCAGTTCTGCAGTACCTATACATAAAGTTGTCCCTGAAGTACATGGAATGAATTTTAGAAGTTGGAGTGGTTTTATGCTCATAATTCGCTATATCTATAAACACATGAAAGACCTTATTGCTATGATGGATTTCAGTTGGTTCATTAATGAAAACCCACAAGATTAAAACTTTATGCTAGACATAAACCTTTATAAAACATTAGGTTACTATGAAATACAATCGTGAGAAATAGTATAGAATTAAGTATTCAAATGGGTAAAATTAAAAAATAGATGAAGTTAAAACAAACTAATATTTTATTTTAAAAATAAAAAGCTTTCAAAAAAGATTCATAGCAGTTTTATGAATCATAGGCCTTAAATATTTTTCTTTTTATGAATTTCTAGTACATTATTTCAAACTCTTTCTCATTATTTATGTTGTCATAATTAAATACATTATTTAGTTACCAGACAAAAAGGAAAGAAACTATTCTATTATAAGAACAATTTATTAATCAGTCTTACTGAAGAATTTCTTTTCTTGTAATTCTAGAAAGAAATGTTTGTATGTATATTTTTGTAATATTTATTGAAATAGAGTACCTTAACATGTTTGCAAAAGCAGAATGTTATTTTTCTAGATAACTTTATATCAGGTTAGATTCCATTGATGAATATTCTTAATACATATTATGTAATAGTATCTGTGAAATATCCTGCAATCTCAAACATATCCAGCTACTTTATTTGTTTACTTTTCTTTAGTTTATTATATGAATATAGTAAAGCAATAAATAATATTTAGTATTTTCTTACCTGATGTTACTAATATATTTATCTGTATATAAGCATACACAAGTATATACAACTGAATAGCATATACAAGTACCAGGCACTTTATGGTATTAGACTATTGTATATGCTGTTGCATTTTGGGAAGTTAGGAATCTTTTTAATTAATATGCTGTATTTCTTTAAGTCTGAAAACATTTAATATACTTAATTATAACTATATCAATTACTTGTTTTTCATATGTTATTTGAAAATTGACAGTATCTTCTATCTTTAAATATAGCAAATCCTTTTAAACCAATGTTTATAAAATTACAGTGAAACCTCTCTGAGCGGCCACCCCACTGTTCCGAGAATATTTGGCCGATCTGAAGGGCTTTATTATAAGATAATTGCTATAATGTGTAATATAAACAAGTCTGACATATATTCCTTATTTAAAATGAAATTGAAAACTTATCTAAAGAGAAAATAGTACTTTATTTTACGCTCTCTTACATTTTTTTAAAAATAGGCTACGATTTGTGTATTTTAAGTTTTTACTTTTCTCTATAACAACCATTTTTTAAGTTCATTTTTTACTTTAAAAGCAGAAAATTGAAGTCTTCGTATTCCTTCAAAATCGAATTTTTTTTCTTTAATGACTTCGTTGATTTGCGTTCTTCCGCAGTTAGATAATTCAACAAACTTTCTTGCCTATTTGCCATTTTCATATTCAAGCAGAACTTCAATGCGCTGCTCGAGATTTAGGGAAACGCATTTCGACATAGTTGCAACTCAGATCACTGACAAACTAATGAAATGAAACTGGCTTGGATGACATTTTTGCTGACAGAGGTGCAATTCTTCCTTTACTGTACCTATTGGAATTCCAAACAAAGGCTCTAGGATACCTGCAATGCCTGATTGTCCAGTTCCTCCCTCAGTTTCTATGGGTGGTGCAATAGGGATTCCCTATCTGAAGAGTGTGAGGAGAATACAAAAGAGATAACAGATTTAATGTTTCTAAGAAAGGGGGGGAAATAGAAAAATGAACTTTACAAATTATTCCTTGGTCTTATATCCGACCATAATATAATTTAACCAGGCTGACCCAGGCTTTTCGCCCATACAGCAGCAAACTACTGAAGACAGTCGCCACAACAGCAATCACTAACAGCTACAAAGCTGCGCTGACCTACGAGAGGCTCCGTCGTGGCTCGAAATTAATGTAGACGACCCCAGTAAGGATACAATACCACATCGGCAAGATCGAGACTATCAGGGAAATCTGTAGAGAAAGATCACTCAGGAAACCCCGGGTTCGTTATCCGACCATAAAATTAACCTTGAGTTTTTCTGCTCAAAATTAAAGCACTGAGTGAGTAGAATTTCCTGAAAAATGAAATGGGCTATTCCAGTCAGTGGCTATTTAGAGGGGGGCTACTGATACAGGTTATTTTACCATTAGGTCTATGAGTAAAAAAATCTGTGCCATGAAAAATTGCCCATTTAGAAGGGTGGCCGCTATACAGGGGTAGCTGCTTGGAGAAATTTTACTGTATTAGTATTTGTGGAGTCTTTCATTTAGGGATCTGACAGTAGACTGGGTGGTCTACTCATAAAGATTGATGTCTCATCCCCAGTGATGTTCAAGTGGCAAAAGAACTGACATTCGAACTTCAGAACTCTAAGAAGTTATATCACTTGATACTTTTGTATCCATTACACTGTGCATCCTAGCATATGGTCATGCTATATTGTTTCCCCTGATATTTAATTTAAATTTAGTTTTTACTTAAATATTGTCTAAATAAATATTTGATTTGTTTTATATTCAGTATTTTAAGTTATTTCTGTATCAACCTTACGATAGTCTTAGGAAGTGAGATGTAAATAGATTTAACTTTTTATTAGTTATTTGATGGTTTGATCAAATGTATATTATATTATATTTACTGTTCTTCTTTCTTAGTAGAATAGTGTATAAATATACTTCATAGATCTTTTTCAAATTCATATGTATTCATTTAAATTTGTTTTATACTCTGCATTACTCTGAATATGTTGATTCTTTAATATAAAACTTTGTCATTTTGTTAATTTATAATTATATATGTATATTTGTTTATTTATTTTTAAACTCTTATATTATTCTTTAAATGTTTTAATTTTGTTTTTAGAGTAATGTCAATGCTTAGCACATTTATGTGTATTTGTATTAAATATTTTCATACAAAAAATGACTAAACTTGTAAGAAAAAATTGTTTTCTTTTGTTTGAAAATCAAAGCACATGCAGAAGCAGCACAAACATGCTATTTGTATTTTTATTGATATTGATTTATTGTTTATATGTTTCATATTAGCAATTTTTTTCTATAATTTGTTTTTATTTTATTCTTATATTAAGATCAAAATATTTATTCTGATTGTTTCTTGGCCTTTTTAATCATATTGATGAAAATGATTTTGTGTGCCGTAGATTGCATCCGCAGTTCCCAACTTTATTTAAACATGGAACCATCCTAAGTATATTTTTTTAAACCTTTATTAATTTTTATTAAAAAATAAACAGCATATATCGTATGTAATGCTTTATTTATAAAATAAAAATCTGAAACTATGGATTAAATTATTAAAAAACATACTAATTAAAAAGAAAATTGTTTCAACAGAATTGTTTTTGAAATACTGTTTTTTTTAGTTGTTTAATCTTTCAAATATCTGACTTAATTAACAATAATTGAAGGCTTGAGTTTGTATTCAGTCTGCTTTTATATTTAATTTTAGTGTAAAAGAAAATCTTTCACTTGAACATAAGGAACAAAATGTTAACAAAAATTGAACTGCCCTTGATAAAATCAAATTTACTATTTGCATGCAGTTTCTACAACCAAAAATTTAGTGGAGTTTATTTAACTGCCCTTGATAAAATCAAATTTACTATTTGCATGCAGTTTCTACAACCAAAAATTTAGTGGAGTTTCTTTTACTGCCCTTGATAAAATCAAATTTACTATTTGCATGCAGTTTCTACAACCAAAAAAATTAGTGGAGTTTCTTTAAATATAACTTTTTTATTTTAAGTTTTATGTGAGTCTCCTAAGTTTTGGGGTGAATCCCTAAGGTTCTGCAGAATGCCAGCTTCTCTTTGATACCAGAGTTTTTGGGTTCAAATCCTGATTCCTGATTCAAATCCTGGATGTTTTTAGCCATTCAGAATTGATTTTAAACAGTAAGTCCTGGAAACTCTAGAGTTCTACAGAAGGCCAGCTGCTCAATACCAGAGTTTGTGGGTATGAATCCTGATTCTGATATGTATTTTTGTAGCTGTTTGGAAATGTTTCTAAGCAGTAAGTTCCAGTCTCATTAGCCTTCATGTAGCAAAAAGTAGAATGTAGCACTCCAAACGAAGTAATCTACAGAACATCAGTTGGGAACTGCTGGATTACATCATCTTACATGTATGTAACAACTACATTTTTGCATTTTACACAGTTGCCTACACAATATTAGTCATTAGTCAAGTAGGAATAATAAATCTTAAGGGAAACAGGGTCACTAAAAAACAAAACTGTTAGAAATCATCTATATACAGCATAGAAGATTCTGCAATAAGATAAATCATTTAATTACTTTCATTTACTTTTTTTACTCAAAACTATTATATAATTTAATGATAATACTTGTATAAAATTGATTTTTATCAAGTTTAATGAAAATTATATTGTGAGAGAGAAACTGTAATATTCTTACGAATTTCAATTAATTTACATTAAGATTTTATTTTATTAAGACTCAACTTTTTGTTTCACTATGAGTGTACAAAAAAAATTACCACTCTTCAAATAAGCACTCACACCATTATTTTCTTCTAATGATACTTTTAACTACAACATCTTGATAATAAATTAAGACAGAAAATTAAACATTGATCATGCATAAATGTAAAAATAACAAAAATAATTTTTATATTTAGGTGTTTTCTGTATACCCTGATTTTTTTTTTTTTTTTTTAATGTAAAATAAAGAAGTCTTTTCCACACTGAATTAGTTTATAAAGTATCCAGAGTCATGTAATTCTTTGGGTAATATAATGTTGAATAACACATTGTATTCTGCTTAAAATTCCTTTTTGAGGTCCTACAGCTGAAGCATATAAAAAATTCAGATCATTAAAAAAGAATTTCAGAATAGTAAATATTTTTTAACATCTTGATGAATAAAATTTATTAAAAGAATGAATAAAAACTTATAACAAGGAATATAATACATTTTTTAGACTTGAAAAAGGAAATAGTTTGTTCCTTTTGTGGATTTCAAAATTTAAAAGTTAGGGGAGACCGGGGCACCTTGAGACACTTTTCAGTTAAACATTTTTATGAATTTTTTTTAAGCTAATTGAAAAAAATAAGTATGCATGCATATATTGTCATCATACCTGCTTCTTATAAACATTAAACCTACTTAATATCTCAATTAGTTAAAGAGTAATAAAATAAATACCTTTCCAATGTCCCAACCCGCCCTACTGTATGGGATAGGTTGGGACACTAAACAACAAATACAAAATACTGTTCAAATTATTTTTCTTAACTGTTATAAAAGAGAAATAGCTGAAAATTGTCCAAGTTAATACATTTTTTAACATATCTTATATTTGCAGCTGATTTAAGCATATTAGCATTTACAGTAGAATACTTTCTGTTTGTTTTTCTTGTTCTCACCATTTTTTCTGAAAAAAAAAATTAATAAATTAATATTTTGACTTGTTAAATCAATTAAAAATTAGGCACCAAAATATTAATTATTTTGCTTGAATTGATATTTGTTTACACTTTTTAAAATGTCCCAAGGTGCCCCATTTATGTGTGTCCCAACCTGCCCCATTTTACATCATATCTTTTGGTAACTACTATAAAGTTAGGCTTAAAAATACAATTTATTTATTAGCATAGAAATAATAATAAATGAATTTTCTTTCATAACAGTACACTTTTTTAAAATATTTTAATTTTTTTTTCAAAAGAATTACTTTTTAAAATGCACATTGATGTAATTTTGGGTTATTCAAAACAAAGAAAATGAAATTGTTCCTTACCTATAAGCACTATTTTCATCAAAATTCTTTGAGAAGTGAAGAGGAAGGCCATCTATCAATACACATGAGAACTAATTCCTGGTTGGAAATTAAAGCCTGAAAACAAAGGTGTCCCAAGGTGGGCTATGTCCCCAAGGTGCCCCACTCTCCCCTAAGTTTTTCTTCCTGAGTTTTATTATTATAAAAATTTATAAGAACTTAAAAGGGAATTGGATCCATTTAAATAGAAATGAACAAAAAAAATTAGAACAAAGCAAAACAAGTATAGTAAAAAGACAATTCTACAAAATTCTGCAGACAACAGATTCAAAAAAATTTTTTTTTCATTTCCTCCTACCTTTATCCCCTCTATTGGAACACTCTGCTAATCAGGAGCCTCACAACCGTAATCAGACTATAGTAAAGTTTAACTCCTCTTATTCTTCACTAGTATGACATCCATATGTGACTCTTTCACTTTCTTCAAAATTCAATTCATGTTGTCCTGTTTTGCGTCAGAGTTTTAGTGACTCTCGAGATTTTCAAATCCTTTTAGAGTTTTACTATAAGTTTGTTGCTTTCTCTTTTCTGGGTTACCTAAAGGTTTGACCAAGAAAGTTTTAATGATAGTTCTGTTATTCATTCTAATAAAGATCTCCAGTTCATTTGAATTTCTGAAATGTTATAAATATGATAACATCTGGGTCTGTAATTTTTTTATAGTTCCCAGTTAGTTCTTCTCCATGTTAAGTTTTTTTCCTTGAATGTAACAATATTTTATCATTGTTTATATTTACTATCATTGTAGCAGGTCAGCTGAGACAAAATATGGGCCCTACTGCTAAGGTTTGTGAACCCTTGATGAAGGCCAAAAATTTTACGCAATTAGTGAATTTTAAATTATGGAAATAAAAATGAAAGAACTGCAACATATTATTTTTGGATATATTCTGTATAATTTTTTGAGATATTTATATTTTCTAATTAAATCTAATTAAAATTTATCATTAATTTTTTGCAAAATAATTTCTCATTTTTATTCAACTGTTTACACAAGGAGTACGTATGTCTAAACTCTAATTTTTATTTGAAAACTATTCTATGCATTGAAGAAAATTATTATAATCGCACCTTAAAATCCAATTGTGTTATATTAGAATACAATTTAGTATTATAGTTATGCAGCATACACTAGTTAAACACTAATTACAAGAACACTACATATGTAAGTTTGCAGCCTGTGCTGGTTTAAAATAATTTTTGTAAATCTGATTTATTTTGAACAAGTGTACAATTTGTAGTATTTGCTGTTTTGGTAAAATGTACATACAGATAGTTTGTGTGGATTTTATAGTGGGTCACAGTTCATAAAAGCTGGAATAGGGGGTCCAAATTTTTTGTTTCTAGGGCGAAAAACTAACATGGTTGGGCCCTATCCTTGATTAAGTTCCATATACATTGTTTTACTTCGCACATAATGTAATAAAATCAATAAGGTAGCTATGGAAGGAAATATTATTTTGTTGTCAATACTAAGAAAAAAGTACCTTTAAAGTAGCAAGAATTTCTGGGCCCACAAAAAGTCCCCAAAAAGAATTTGCTGAGAATTTGAAGATGTTTAAAATTTTCCTGCTCCTATAATGCTAATTATATTGTAATAACATACACAATATTATTAGCTGATTCCTGAAATTTATGTTGATGTAATTTTAAAAATATAAAACAAAATAATTTCAAAATAAGTAAATACGAATATCAAATTTACCGTGCTTATATTGTCTTCTTGTCTGTCCTGCATGTTAGTGCCAGAATACACACTAATTAAAATCAATATTTATAACTTCTTCAAATTTTAAGCATTCTGAAGATGTTTTATTATTTAATCACACAGGAAAAATTATCTTACTACATGAATACTTAGTTTTTTACAAAATAACTACACAGTATATTTATGTACGTATATTTAGTATTTAGAATCAAAACTATTTTTAATTATTAATAAAAGTATTTACTGATGAAACAGGGAATGCTTCTTTTTTCTTTTTGCAGAATATTTTGTTTTGTTCCCATGAGATATTGATATTGACTTTTAATACTATTTCTGTCCCATTTGTTGGAAACATGCAATAAATAAAATTTTGAAGCTCAATATTCCCTTATAATGCCCCTGTGTTTTTAAATTTTTTTTCGATTGGATGCATTTTTTTCACCTTATATTTCTATGAAATATTTGGATGTATTTTTATTTCAAATTCTCTTTTACTTTCTTGAGGACGTAATAAATTAAATTTTAAAACCCAATTCTTTGTTTTCCTTAAACATGTATTATGTTTAAGGAAGTTTTAGTTAAGAAGGAGTTTTTTAAATTCTGCAATTTCTATAGGTATTTTGTAAACTTTAAAAACTATATTTAACCTGCATGTATTATTTGTTTTGATTTTAATTTTATTAAAAAAATGACCTGTATTACTTAAAAAACAAAACTAATTTGCCTAAATATTTTATACTTGTATTTTTGGTTTAAAAATTATTTTAAAAGAATTATTTTTTCACTATCATTCATTGAAGATATTAAAAAAAAAAATACTTGCCGACCCTTTCTTAGGGTCTGGTAAATATTATCACCAAAGTTACTATTTTTAAGCATCTATGATAAGCCGTTTTATCACCCTCATTAGGTCTGCAATCTTTAGAAATTGATTAACAAAGAAAATTGATTAACATCTTGACCTCGTAACATGGTTATAACAAAAGGATTAGCTTTGGATGGATAAAGAAAACAAGACAACAATAGGTCACTTTATCTGTTGCATGCAATCCTTCATTTGATTAATTTTCACTTATTCAATACAAATTCTTTTTTAGATTATAATATTTACAAATAATGTGATTTAAATGTTATGTAGCAAAAAGTAAAAATCATAAAGTTATTGCCTTTGGTCTGTGGTAAACGTGTGTTCTATCAAAACAAAGTTAAAATCTAATTATCTTAATTTAACAATCTAAATTAATTTATTTTCTTAGATTAAATTTTAAAAGTATTTTAATATACTATTACTAAGAAAAAAATTGGGAATAGTCTCCCATTGACTTTTTTGTCTACTCTTAGTAATGAACTATTCTTATTAGTTATGTTTTTCCTTTAACAAAATATATAAACATTATCACATAAACAATAGCTGTCTTTTAGCTACACAAATGCTTTATTTTATGGACTTACATAACAGCATCAGTAGCAAGATAGTAACAGGAAATAGTCATTAAGTAACTGGAAGTAACTGGTAAATTTCTACTTTTAATTGCCAAAAGTATTTTAAAAGTTGATAATTTACAGTTTTGCTATAATGTACTATATATAATGTACATATTAAAAATCTGATTGACATACTCAAGTTATCATGTTCATGTACAGGCATACACACAGACATAATTCTAAAAATGGGTTTAGACTTAAGGTACAGAATGATTACTTTTAATCATTCAGTGCCTTGTTTTTCACGTATGCTTTGTTATGTAAACGATTTCCTCACCTTACAGAATTTTTACTTTTGTTTTTTTCGGAAGCCGATGTTAGCATACTAAATTCTTGTTTGGCAACTTGTTTTTCTTGATTCAATAAATTATGTTTATGATCATTATTTGTTTGGAGGTTGAAGTAGTACATTTTTCACTGCTAGGTACTCCTTAAAAACTAATTACCTTGACCTTGACTCAAGGAGGTGGTTCAAAACGGAAAGAGCTATTAAAATCTCGAGGTCAAGATTTTTGGACTATTAAAATATATTTACTGATTAGTACATATATGAGAAGATAAAAATGGTCTTATAAAGTGTTGATAAAGGTATTTAATTGTGAAATATTTCTTATTTATTTTCTTCTTTTTAAAAGAAGCTATAAACAGATTTTTTTCACCGTTTCTTTGAAATAGAGATTGCAGGGTTCCCATGGTCCTTAAAAGTCCTTAAGAACTCCTTAATTTTAGCTTTCATTTTTAAAGGCCCTTAAAACTACTCTTAATTTTTTTTTAACAATTTTAAATTAATTTTCAATTTTTTTTAAATTAATAAATTTCATTGGTGTATTATACCTTTTTCAATTTCTCATTTTCTGTTTTATATTTTTAAACATTAATTTTTAATCAAACTTTGCTGATTATGGTTTTTTTTTTTTTTTTGTTTTTGTTTTTTTGTCGTTCTAATTTTTCTATTTATGTATTTGTTTTTTAAATGTTTTTCTTTAGTTTTGGGCATCTTTCACTTTTACGGTTTCATCAAAATTAATTTTTTCTAAATTGTGTTGTTCTATTGGGTTTTTTCATCTTGTTTGGTGCAGTTTGTCCCATGAGGAATTAGTGCCACTAAATTTCAAACAACCAACCAACCAACCTTAATTTTTAAACTGGAATATGATCAATTTCTTCATTGACGTGATCTGTTGTCGCCATGTGATTTTTTATCAGTTTTCCCCATACTCTCTGAACTTTCATGTTTTGTAAGTTAAGAGTTAAACTTGCCCCAAACTAGTTCTAATAACACCAGTACAGATGATAAGTACTGGTCAAAAAATTATTGAACATGCCTTGACTTGCTCATAATCATTAAAATATGTTCCTCGGTAAATAGGGTTTATGTTGTTATGCCATGTATTTCAAGTAGGTCCTTATAAAAAATTACTTTGGTGTTTAGAAAGTCCTTAAATTTTGTTCTGGAAAATGAGTGGGAACCCTCGATTGATTTTAAAGTCAGTTTCTGTCTCCATTTCCTCTTTTTTGAAACATAGAATCAAATTAAATGTAGAGCTCGATAGTTTATTCCCCATATATGCATTCCTATGTTTTGTTAAGAATGTGTTTTTAGGTATTTGTAACCATTTAAAAGCTTTTTATAAACTGCAGGTATTATGTTTCAAATTTTATTTTGCCAAAAATGACTCATTGCATTAAATTAAGTACTCTCTTACTGAATTATTTTAAAACTTAAATTTTTAAGTTTTAAAAATATTTATGTTTTTTTTAACATTTTTATCCCTGGGGGGGTTTATTATCCTTGGTCAAAAATATTTTAATGAATATGGAAAAATACTATGTGTTGAATCAACATGGTACACCTTTGCAGTTCTTTTTTGAAAATTCTGTCAAAAAAACGTTTATTTGGAATCAATATAACATTTATATATCAAATGTATATTTAATTTATTCATTAGCATCATCTTTAAATATATTAAAGGATTAATAAACTTATTTTTAGACTAACATGAAATAGTATAATGTAGGTGTAACATATATAACTTCTCAAATCATATTAAAAGATATGTTGAAAGTATATATGTAAGCATAAATAATATGTATTTTTAGAATCTCTCTTAGGTCTTTTAATGTGCTGGTATTCTTTTGGCACTTTCTAGGCACCTGTTGCCATTATTTTGTTAAACAAAAATATTTTTATAATTTATTTCTTTTACTAAACATGGGCATATAAAATTAATATATAATTTTTGTTAATTTTTAATTTTTAGATTTGTATGAAAACATTTAAATATATATGTGTAAAATAAAGCATAAATTAGTGAATTAATTTTAAAACTAAATTCTTTTATTATGTATTCATCACATGATGTAAAGTGCATTATATGCAATATTTCCAATAGCTTCTTAAAATACTGACTTATTGCAGTTGATGGCAGATAAACAATCTTTTTGTTTGTTTGTTTGATATTTTAGAGAGAGTTTTGGTATGAAATAATTCATTATTATCAAAAGCATTCCATTTCCAACAAATTATAAACCATTTTCAGTGTTAAAATTATAATAAATTACCCAAATTTCAAAGTTTTATTTTAACAGGATGTAGTAACTTGTAAAATGTTTTTTATTCCTCTTAGCTTAAAATTCATGGACTAAATATTAATCATTTAGCAGCAACAAAATGTTGCTTAATGTATAATTTCTTCATTATGTCATATGAGAATGAACTGTTATAGTGAATATTGTTTTAGTATATCATTCTTTTATTATTATTATTTGCCATATGTGATGTATCCAAGTCACAATTTTTTGTGATAAATTTTAATCAGTTGTTAGTATTTGTTTATTAGTATTGCTTGATTGTAATCTTGTTCAATATCATGTGGCTTTTCTGGGGTCTTTATTCTGTTTATCTTATGCCACTGAAGCACATTCTTTTTAAAACTGAATTTGTACAGCTAAGGAGATGGGAAAACGAGAGCAATTGTATAATAAAATTAATTATTGTTATACTTGTGACATTCATTTCAGTGTTTGTTTTTCTTGTTATGTATTTATAGGAGAATCTATAGGTGGATCAGCCTCAAGCAGGGTTGGCATGATTTAAATTAGTTGATTTATATCATGATTTAAATTAGTTGATTTAAATCAGTTGATTTTTTTAAATCATTGATTAAAATATTTGTTTTAAATCATTGATTAAAATATTTTTTTTCACTTCGTTTAAAACCTATATTCCAAAGACAGGAGAACTAGGAATCAGTCAGCACAGTAATACCAATAAGTAAATAAGTGTAAATAGATAGCATGTACTTTCCAAGAATTTAGGAGGGGGGGGTATCAGAAAGTATGTAGTAGGGGTAGCTACAATGACTGATTATGACTGGTGGAATTCATTTTATGTAATGGGAGGTAAAGAGGGTATTACAAAACTTGAAATCTTGTTTGTCTAGCAAATAACAACAGCCGTGGCTTCATCTGCTGGAATGGAGGGACAGGAAATAGGGTTTATGTTGTTATGCCGTGTATTTCAAGTAGGTCCATATAAAAAGTTACTTTGGTCCTTCAAGGTTCCCATGATCCTTAAAAGTCCTTAAGAACTCCTTAATATTAGCTTTTATTTTTAAGGGCCCTTAAAACTACTTAATATTCGTCAAAGGTCCTTAAAATATCCTTCATTTTTAAATTGGAATGCAATCAATTTCTTCCATGGAAAGATATAAAAGAAAAAGTAACTGAGTTATAGAACTTGAGCTAAAAATTTTCTGAAACAAGAAAAGAAATCTGTTGATCTTTCAAAATGAAATTATTTATGTATGTGAACTTGCACTATTTGAAATTTCTTTCTAAATAGAAAATAAATATTTGTTAATATTCCTAACATTCTTTTACATTTTCTAGCCAAAAGTGCAGTATTAATAATAAAGAAAATCTTCAAATACATATGTTGTCAGTATATTATTGTAGTAATTCAAAATTTCTCTCCTTGATATCCTTAAAAAATTAAGCAAATACTTTCCATTTATTACTACTTTTTATGGTCATGAGCTTTTTCACAAATAAAATAATCTTTCGCATACTGAAAACGTTTAAAGTATAAAGTCTGGTACACTTTCCTAATAGCTAACCATCATACAGATTTTAATTAAACGAAGCATGGGAGGTGGGGTGTTGTAGATATTTCAGTTACTTACGGAAGTTTAATTTTCCTAGCATTGAATGGAAAAGTCCAAAACATGTTCCTCAAGAAATAGAGCTTATGTCGATATGCCGTGTATTTCCAAGTAGGTCTTTATAAAAAGTTACTTTGGTCCTTAGAAAATCCTTAATTTTCGTTCTGAAAAAAGTGTGGGAACCCTGCTACACTTGATTTAATGCTGATTATGTTAAAATTTTACTGATAAAATAATGAAACTGACTTTCTTATTCAAATAAAATTCATATTTGAAATATTTCACTTTATTTATAACTTTACAAAGCATTATAATGAACGCTTATTTAATAAATGCAAATGTATACTTGCTATAAATAAATAAAGCTTAATAATACTGATATACGTATATATGTATGAATGTAACAACATATGGAATTCCAAGTAGACATTTATATGCTTTTTTATTGCACTTATATCCCTATGCCTTTTCCTCCTCTCTACTCCTTTTTTCAACATGAAACAACGTGTATTTTGTTTTAACAAAGATTTAAAGAATCTCTCTAAAGCAAGAGGTTTTCTGGTGTATGATCTTCTTTATTAGAACTACACTGAACACATTCATCACTTCAGTGATGTGATGGAAATGCATGGCTGTCAAATGCATTGATATTTATTTCTACCATAAATACTTCTAACACATTTTCCTACCTTTGCCCTCTTTCTTCTCAAGCAGTATTGGAGCGCTTACTTCATTCTTCAGGCACGAGTAAACATGAATCAACTATGAAATCTTTCAGGAAAATTTGCGTGATCTTCGCTCTAGAAGAGGAACTTTCTCGGACAACAATAGCTTTGCCTCGGACCTTGACGTCCTCGACGAACAAGTTCTGCTTATTTGCTGCGTCACTCAGAATCGCGATGCAGCTGAATTTCACGGCGACTTCTTTCTCGACGTAACCGAGCTCGCCGATTGTCGTAAATAGAACGTGATCCTCTTCGAGTGCTGGATTGGTGATCAAAACTCTTCCGATTAGGTTACCAGTTTTGGTGTCTAGAATATTAAATGTGTCGGTATCACTTATCGCTTGGAATGTGAATCCGTAACCTTGGGTTCGACTGTCTGACCAGAAGAAGTTGTCTGTTTCCCGCGCGGTGTCGCTTTCGAAAGTAATCCTCTTTCCGTATCCCAGACCAACACCATCCAAGTACTTGGCTTTGCCTCCGAAAAGGTACTCGTCACTGAAGTTCTTTCGTACTTTATAACGGAATCCTGGTATGATATCCTTATCGACGTATGTACCTGAATAAAAAAAATTTTGTATGTTAAAGCAAATTTCTTAATAGAGTAAAAATAATTAAGTATAGAGCAATTTCAGGCAACGTCACGAACTTTTAATGCCCTTCCCGTTCGTTTCCATGTTTACAACAGCCAGTAGGCAAACAATAAGCTGCCCTTCCTGTCATATTCATTGTAACTGTAACTTTTTATGTTAACTGTAATATTTATGTAACTGTTTGGAACGAGATTTTTCAGTATAGAGAATGTGCGCATGACGTCAGGTGCAGCAAAAATTGCAGCTCAACTTCCTCGTTGGCAAAACATTTGAATTTCCTACTGATTGCGCTTGTTATTGAGGTTTAATTTTGTCAATTATCTGAAAATGGTAACAAGCTCTTGTACCTATGGCTGTACCAACCGTTTCAAAAAAGGTGAAAATATTGGATTTTATTGCTTTCCTAAAGATTCTACATTGCGAATGCTTTGGATAAAAGCTTTGAAAAGGCAAGACTAGACTCCAAGTTCTTCGAGAATTTGTGGGAAACATTTTCAGAATGGTAATAAAACGTTAACCTTACTGCAATGTAATAGATTATATAAAGTTGTGATGTAAGAATTTTTTTCATATTTTTGATGTATTTTCTATGCTTTTGTGAGAAGTACTGTACCTATAAGTGTAATTATTTTTTGTCCTTAAAATGATCAGGTTGTACACATTTTTATTAAATTCTATTTATGTAATAGTTTATTGTGCCTATATAATAATAATAATAAAATAGTTATACTTACTTAATATAATAAAACCTTACCTAATATAAAAATACCTTAATATAATAAAGTAGTTATAGTTTGATTATCATACTTAATAGTACTTTGTAAAGTGTTTAATTTTTAAAATATATATATATATATATATATATATATATATATATATATATATATATATATATATATATAATTTTGTAAGTGCTAAAAAAATTTATTTTGAATTACTTGGCCAGTTTCTGATGTTTCCTTCCCCTTTCCTTAAATAAAATTTAGTTTTATTGTATACGTGATCCATATCGAAGCTCATAAGATGCAATGAAAACAAGCAATGTTTTGCCAACGAAAAGTTGAGTTGTAGTCAGCACTCGTATTTGTTTACAAACATGCACTTTCTCTATATGTTGCTCTATGAATAAAAGTTGAATGGAATACGAAAGCGGCTTGTGGTTTTTCGTGTTTTAAGAAACAGAACCGTTTTAAAGACAGGGTTTTTTTCTGAGAGCCATTTTCACCGAAGCCATTAGAGTTTCGATACTCTGCTAGCGTAAATGCGTTAGTTTTCGTTTAAAGAATAACGTATTTTTTTTGTACTTGGCTTTGCCTCCGAAAAGGTACTCATCACTAAAGTTCTTTCGTACTTTATGACGGAATCCTGGTATGATATCATTATCGATGTACGTACCTCAATAAAAAATTTTGTATGTTAAAGAAAATTTTGTAATAGTGTAAAAAGAAATAAGTATAGAGCAATTTCACGCAACGTCACGAACTTTTAATGCCCTTCCCATTCATTTCCATGTTTGCAACAGCCAGTAGGCAAACAATAAGGCAATTTGTCGCTTACGTCACGAACTACTATAATGCCCTTCCCATTCATTTTCCTGTTTACAACAGCCAATAGAGCGATATCATGCAACGTCATAATGGCTTTAATGCCCTTCTCATTCATTTTTATGTTTCAGATAGCCAATAGACAACCAATAATCTGCCATTCTATTTGAAATTAAAGCCAGAATCATCATAAGTTGAGACGTGCACTGCTGCATGAAATCGCCCTATAGGTAAACAATAAACTGCCCTTCCGTTTGAAATTAAAGCCAGAATTGTCATAATTTGAGAATTTGCCCTCCTCCGTGAAATCGCCTTATAAGCTGCCCTTCCGTTTAAAACGAAAGCCAGAGTCGTCATAAGTTGATATGTGCCCTGCTGCATAAAATCGCCCGATATTAGTCAGGTGCTCAGATAAAAACTGCTTGTTAATTAATGTAGGTAATAAAATTTGGAGGTCTGATTAAATTAAAAGTTTGTTAACTATAATTAATCGTCAGTTTGGATTACAATTAGAGTTGTGAGCAGTGGAAAAAACCGGGTTTTTTAGGAAGGGAATTTTGAAAATTTCCAAAACATGGGAATTTGGAAGTATTTTGTTTACTTTTATCCTAATATCACAAGACAATTTTCACACTTAATAAATGATTTGATATTAATAGTTAACTGGCAACTGTAATGAATAAGAGCATAAGGAAGCCAAACAGTCAAATAATTGAATAATTGGGATAAACTAACTATATTTGGCAAGGTATCGTGTTTAGCATGAAAGTATGAGTATATTTTTCCTTTGAGAAATATCGAATATTTTTATTATAATGGGTGCTACCATATTAGAGTAGACATATGTCACTGGTGACTTCTGCGTCATAATGATGTCAGAGAGGGAAATTTAAAGTACCAAATTCCCATCTCTGGCTATTCTGACGTCATTATGACGTAGAAGTCACTAGTGATATATGTCGACTGTAATATAGTAGCAACCTACATAAATATTAGGCAATAATCTGTAGTGTCACAAAACCCATAAATCATAATTTTTCTTGGATAACATCTCTCTCCCTCTCTCGAAATATGACACAATAAAAGTAGAGATGTAAAAAACCCGGAATTTTGGGAACTTTGGGAAGAAATCATTTTAACAATGTTTACATTTATTTTTTCAACAGTGGCTATTTAAGAACTAGCATATTATTACTAAGAGATATTTTTTTTTTACTTTCGGCAATATATATATATATATATATATATATATATATATATATATATATATATATATATATATATTCAAGAAATAATAGCAATGAGCATTTAAATGATTTTATAGTAGTACTTATGTCATTAATTACCTTGTTAGTCTTATCAAACACATAACTGGATGCTTCAATTTTAATTGCTGATATAATAATTATATACATTATTTTTTATCATTATTTATTATGTAAATTGCTTTATGCTAAACTTTCCCCCCTCCTTTTATGATATAAAAATAAATATCTTTAAATTTAAAATAACAGTTTATTATTTTTTGTAATGCATATACCATTTAGAGGTGTAATAAAATGACACTGTTGCATTTTGTGTCCAATTCCTACACACACACACACACATTATATATATATATATATATATATATATATATATATATATATATATATAGAGAGAGAGAGAGAGAGAGAGATGTTATCCAAGAAAAATAAGGATTTATGGGTTTTGTGACACTACAGATTATTGCCTAAATATTTATGTAATAACAAAAATATTGGATATTTCTCCAAGGATAAATAAACGCATACTTTCATGCTAAACATGATACGTTGCCAATTATAGTTAGTTAATACCAATTATTCACTTTTTTTTCATAGTATATAATAGTTAAATATTGTGAAAATATCAACTTTTGAGGTCTACAACAAAGACAGAAAAAAATGGTGGTCCTCATTGTGTCATATTAATTGGCGACTTCAAAATACTTCAAAATTCCCAAGTTTTGGAAAGTTTCAAAATTTCCTTCCCCCCAAAACCCTGTTTTTTCCCGGGTTTAAATCTGGTTTCCCACTGCTCACAACTCTATGGAAATTCCTTATCTATTAATAGCCTAATATCTCTCTGTCTGTCCTTGAATTTATAAGCGTTGACCTGGAATGGATAGAGGCATCCATATTGGATTCTTGATGAGTTAGGGTTAGCAAAATTGAGTAAAGTTTACGTCTAAACTATCGATCCGATTCTAAAATAAAGTATAAATATGCTTCATATCACACCAAACAACACTGTCGTCTTCAAAATGTTCGAATTATTTACTTTTCGAGCTTTTAATATCATTATTTCAAGTCCTATTTTCTCCTGTTAAGAGCAGGCGATTAAATTTATCAATTTATCACATAAGGAGATGAAAAAAAAAACATTTTTTCTAGCATTATGATGTCATTCCTTTAACCATCTCATTTAATCATTTCTTATTTTAAATTATTTAAATATCGTCTGCATTATTTTCATACTTTATCACTGAACTTAGATATTACGTAAATAATTTTTTTTATATTTGGATTAATAATAGATAGGTACATATGTGATAATTTTAAATTTGATTATCGATTATTTTTGGTTGCAATGAAAATTTTATCGCCGGTATTAACAACAAATTCTGTTCATAAAACTAGGAGTCTATTTCAAGGACTAATAAATATCTAGCGTTTAAGTTATATATCTTTGAAAATTAAAAGTTTGTTCGTTTGTAAGTGATTTTTATACATAACCACACAGTTTGCAATCGATTCTCTAAATTTTGAACATCCTTCATATATACACCAAATAATCATTGTCAATATTACCTCTGAAGTCCCTAATATGACAAGATAAATTAGTAGCAATAACATGCGGTCAATAAAGATAAACAAATTAGTGAGCGTGTACCAAATAATTCTCAGCCAAAATCCATTTTTTACCTGTCCATAGGGTAATTTACGATTCTGGAAAATTAAAAATTTTATTGATACCGTCATATGACGGCTATTGGTAGTTAGTATATAATTATCTAAATATAACAGAAATGAAAAGTCAATGCCTGTGGACAAAAGGTGATCTTACCTATAACGATGAGTTCCCGAGGCTTGAAGCCTTCTGCTTTGTAAATTGTGGGTATGTCTGCAATGTCCTCTCCTTTCACTGTTTTCGTCTTGAGATCATTCTATAAGGATAAAAAAATAGTACATTAGACAACTTTTCTTACTTAGTTTTTAAAATAGACTTTTCGAAAAAGTATTTGAGTTTTCAGGTGGGATTTCAGACTTTTTCTCATGGTATATTAAAGCATATATTCCTCTGATAAGAATATTTACAGAGTATCCTATCAAGACTGGATAAACTCTTTGTAATACATAGAAAATATCCAAAGATCTGTTCGTCTACGATCCGTAGTTTTCAAGAAAAATGGGAAAGATTATAATGTCATAACCGGTTTACGAAAAAAAATCCCCTTTATTTGAAACATGAACATCAGTATTTGAATAATTTAAAATAGGAAGATGTTCGAAATGTCTCCGTGCATATGGAGGTATACATGCACTCATCATGGAATGGTTAATTGCACATGTTCCAGCCTCGTAGACGAGCTTGCACCTTGTAGATGAACAACTGAGTCTATTTCTGAAGTAACTGGGTCTCGTTACACTAATAAGGCGATTTCACGCAGCAGGGCACTTCTCAACAATGACAATTCTGGTTTTAGTTTCAAACGGAAAGGCAGTTTAGTGTTTGTCTATTGGCTGTTGTAAACATGAAACTGAATGGGAAGGGCATTATAGTAGTTCGTGACGTTGCGACAAATTACTCTATACCTTTCAGATGGCCCACAGGAAGAAAAATCTGTAGGGGGCCAAGTCTGGAGATCGTGGTGGACATAAAACAGAAACCCCATGCGAGTAACAATGTTCATATTTCAAATAAAGGCTTTTTATTTCACGCAAACCGGATATGACGTCATACATATTCTTTCACATTATTCTCGAAAACTATGAGTCATAGAGGTGCAGTTCTTTGGGCATTTTTTATGCATTCCAAGTAACAAATCTGGTCTTGCAGAGTTTAACCGGTGTCGTTGGGACACCCAGGGCCTGATTATCACACGGGCACTTGGTGAACGTAAATTTTAGGGGGCACGAAAATTTAGTCGAGTGCTTGAAACACATATTAAGTGGCTAAAAATTACAAACTTACGCTACCATCGTTAAGTTTTAATAAATTATTGTACGAGGTAATTGTGTTTGTCATGAACTATATTATTTCTTATTTACTTTAATTTTATTGTTATTTACATGATAATTAATTCCCTCAACGAACCTGGTGCTTTTTTTAATCCTATAGGCTATTGCATATTTATAAGACATATTATTAGCAACTTACTACTATATAAACCATTAAATCATCTCATCAATTTTAATTATTTTTAATTCTATTATTAATATTTATTTTCTGCACCACAGAGCTTGCGAGTGTGACGAGGTAAAAATAAAAAAAAGTGGGTCACTCTAGGCCTTTAAAAGTCATTAATTTTTAGCATGGCTAAACAGAGATAATAATGATTACGTAAAATGAAAATTTGGTGTTTTTGATTTTGAATATTACTTTAATGCTAATTTGTTAAATATGTTTGCTTATTCAATGTTAATTTAATTTTTATATGACTGTAATTATGATAACTTGTTGCTATAAATTTGCATTGGGGGTGGAGGGCACAAAAATGGGATTGTGCCCTGGGTACAAAAGTATCTTAGTCGGGCTCTGGGGATAGCCTGTGTGTATAACGAGTGTACCAACTATATTTCTGCACTCTGAATGGTTACAATTGCAATGACAAGATGTTGCGGTGTCTATGAACAATTACATCACCGCATATCGCAACTCCTGACCTGACAGAATTATAATGCACGGTTGCAGCTTGACTGGAATCTCGGTGCGGCAACCGTAACTGACTTTCACTTGTAAAGGAATCACCCCGCTTTGTTACGGTGATCTAGTGTACCGTATGCAGTTCTGTCTGTAGCACGATCCTTCGTGCATGCTTTTGTTTATTTCTTATTAAATGTTTGTTAAATTGTAATTTATAGTGTCGACCTTCTTCACTAATGACCACGTGTATCTAATTGTCGGAGTTGGTGTGTAATATTATCGTATTCATCGTACACCCAACTTCCGCAATGTAAACACTAGCTACCGTTATCTTCAACCAGAGAAGAAATCCTAAACTGAATCTGCTGCTTTTTCAACGGGTACATTAATTTTGAATTATATAAGATCTTTAACAGTGATGATGTTATCAAATCTATAAAGCTGAATAGAATGAGATGGGCAGGACATGTAATGAGAATGAGCCTAGAACGAACAACTTTGAGGGTTTTTAATGCACTCCCTTCCAATAAAAGACCAAAAAGAAGGCCTAAGAAACGGTGGAAAGACTGCGTGGATGAAGATTTTGCCATCTTAAAGGTAAAGAACTGGAGATCAATTGCTGGGAGAAGGGCAGATTGGGAAAAGCTTCTAAGGAAGGCCCAGGCCCACAAAGTGCTGTCGTGCCAATGCTGATGATGAAAAACACGTGTCAAGGCTCATGAATGTAATGTTTATGATGACTAGTTTTGGTAACATTTCTTACATCCCTCAGTTTCAATTCAGTTAAGTTGTTTCGTAAAGGAAAACATAAAAATAAAAAAGACCATACTAGACGCGCGCTCTGACTAGTTTTAATTATTTTATGTAGCTGAAGAGAAACAAAGAGTAGTATTGTAACTCATATCAAATGACATTTAAAGTTTCATACAGTACAAAGCGAAAGAATAGTACAAATACTATTTCTTTATAACATCATACTAGTATTTTTACTAAAAATTAAAAATGTCTTTTCTTTTTAGACCATGTCACTTTTCCTTTTTTTATGATATTTTTTTTATTTTTTTTTAAAACCAAAAACCTAGGTTTATTCGGTTTTTAATGCAAACTTGGGTTTGTTTCGAGAAACTTTTGAACCTCGTTTTTGACATTTTTAGATTTATTTTTTATACCCTAATTTTTTAAAACGTAAAAATTCAATTCCCTGATGTAATATTTCTGATAATTATTAATAATTTAAGGTATCCGTCTACGTTCTCAGAACTTTTTTTTCTCAAACGTAGAAACTAGTTCATGTTTTTACATTTTTAGATTTATTTTTCATATTATCATTGATAATTGCACTTAAGAAATTTATTCCTGGAGAAGTTTTTATAAAATTTCTAATAAATGAAGAAAATTTAGTAAATGAAAAAAATCGGGTTTTTTCAAAAGGTCTAATTTTTTTAATAAATTAAATTATTTCAATATTTTTTGACACAACACATTTCTTATACACTGGACTAATGAATCGCCTAAAATCTTCGCTTGATTTACATTTGGTAAAAACTTTTGGTCCTTCAAAATCATACACATTGAATTTTTAACGAATTTTCATTGCCTTTATATCGAACTATGTGTGTAACATCATTAAAATTTATCCAAGTTTAAAGCTTTTAGGTCATTCACTCGTAAATACTATCAAAAGCATTCATAATAATTTTCAACACAATATTTTAAGAACTTTTTGAGAAATCACATTTCCTGTTTCAACATTTTATTATAAATACCGTTCTGAGGAAAACGCATTTGAAGTTTATGAAAGCAACTTATAAATACAGATTGTTTGGACACGGCGAGATCAGGAGAAAATGTTAGGCTACCATGCTAGAGCTTTATCGCCAAGATGGCGGGGGCACCCTATTCTTCATTCAAACCTAATAATCATATCTAAATTTGTAATAAATAAAGAAAATTTAGTAAAAAAAAATCGGGATTTTTAGGTCTAATTGTTTTAATAAATTAAATTATTTCAATATATTTTGATGCAATAGATTTCTTACATACTGGACTAGTGAATCCCCAAAAATCTTTGCTTAATTTACATTTGGTAAAAAAATGTTGGTCCTTCAAAATCATACACGTTGAATTTTTAACGAATTTTCATTACATTTACATCTAACGATGAGTGTAACATCCTTAAAAGTTATCCAAATTTAAAGCTTTTAGGTCATTCACTAGTAAACACTATCAAAAGCATTAACAACAATTTTCAACAAAATATTTTAAGAACTTTTTGAGAAATCACATTTCAAGTTTCGACATTTTATTATAAAAACCGTTCTGAGAAAAACGCATTTGAAGTTTATAAAAGCCACTTTAACTGTTAAAAAATTAAAATACATTTTTAAAATTCCCCACACTTTTTTGCTTCAAAACTTTCTAATTTCCAAGTTGCTAATTATTAAAAATACTAAAAAAATGTTTTAACTAATCTTCATGAAAATTTAAAGTTTTGTCAGACAAAACAAAAACAGATTTAGAAGCCTAAAAGTTGAAATTTTATAATAGAGAAATAAAAAAAATTATGATTTTTGGCAAAAAATGACGTTTATAACGTAGACGGATACCTTAAATAGGTAGAGAAATAAACTTAATAATTTTTGTTTACAGAAAAACAAAATTAGTGATGAAACTCTATTCTAATTGCAATGGAACATATGTAGAAAAAACTGGGTCAAAGAGTCTAGTTTTGGGCGGAAGGATTTTCCATTTTGAAGAAGATTACAAGAACGGAAACAAGCATTGGGGAGGGGGGCTTCTGCTTCTAAATTATGAGGACCCAATCTTAGAAGTTCAATCTCTCGAAGCGATGGGAATTATCTCTCCAGGAAAAGTCATATGACTTCTAAATGGACCAACCAATATTAAATTTTATAAAATTGAATGCCAATTTTTTTTTATTTGGGTAAGGAAGCAAATAGAGAAATATATAATTGGCTTAGTCCAGTTTGATTTCCCCATCCACACATATACACACATCCTGGCTACAACCAGAGGGCCCGATTATCAAGATTTTGGGCCCAGGACAGATAATATGTTTTGGGCCCTTGTATATTATTATTACACTAGCATAGAGCCCGTCATATGATGGGATCCGTAAAATTTTTAATTTTCCAAAATTGTAAAGTACCTTATGAGGCAGGTAAAGATGGTTTGTTTTTTAGCTGAGAATTATCTTGCAACAAAAAATAATCGATGATTCAATTTAAAATTATCACATATGTCCCTAATCTATTATTGAAGCCAAATATAAAAGGAAATTATTTACGTAATATCTAAGTTCAATGATAAAACGTATGAAAATAAGGCATAATTTAAATAATTTAAAATAAGAAATGATTCAATGAGATGGTTAAAGGAATGACGTCATAATGCTAGAAAAATGTTATTTTTACCTATTTGCTATGTGATAAATTGATAAATTTAATCGCCTGCTCTTAACCGGGGAAAATAGGAGTTGAAATAATGGCATTAAAAGCTCGAAAAGAGGGGTAGGGGTGGATTTCGAACGTTTTAAAGAAGGCAGTATTTTTCGCTGTGATATGAAGCATATTTATACCAATTTATTTTAGAATCGGATCTATAGTTTAGGAGAAGATAAACATTACTCTCTTTGAATTTTGCTAACTATGGATGCCTCTATCCATTCCAGGTCCAACCGCTTCAAAAAATCGAGGACAGACGTACAGATAACTTAGACTATTATATAGGGAATTTTATTAATGTATAGCTGAAAGATTTGCATAATGCAACAAGCATTTTTTATTTGACCACGGGGTTGAAAAGGAATGCTATTACGCAGGTCATATTCCAAACATTTCGCAAACGGAATCCACCAATCAGAAAGCTCAATTTTGCGATTGCGAACATTTTTGGAAAAAAAAAGTTCTCAAAATCTAGCCATCTGATTGATGGATTCCATTTGCAAAATGACCTGCATTCTAGCCTTTAGTTTTTAAGTGGAAAACTATGACTGACAAGTCTGTGGGTATTTATACTTGCGGGTACTCTGTGAAATAATGAAAAACTTACAATAATTTAGCTCATATTATTTGTATATAGAATTAAAACATGAAATTTCTAATCCTACAAAATTTGTTTGTTTCAAAATTACCTCTGGATCTAAAAATTTTTGGGCCCTTGAAATCAGTGGGCTCTGGGCACGTGCCCTGCCGATAATATGGCACTGGGTACAACTCTAGATAGAAAGGTTACTAAAAACCTTGAGAGGTATATAACATAACACAAATAAACCATACATAACCACTGTTTAGGTAATCATTCACTCACATTTACCAATCAGATTAGTCTGTCAGATTAATCAATAGAATAAAAAATATGAAAATTTTTAAGTCTACAAAATTTGTTTGTTTTAAAATTACCACTGGTTCTAAAAACTTTTGTGCCCCTGAAATCAGTGGGCTCTGGGCACGTGCCCCGCGTACCCTGTCGATAATATGGCTCTGGCTACAACCCTAGATAGAAGGGTTACTAAAAACCTAGAGAGGTATATAACATAACACAATTAAACCATACATAACCACTGTTTAAGTAATTATTCACTCACATTTACCAATCAGATTAGTCTGTCAGTTTAGTCAATAGAATAAAAACATGAAATTTTTTAAGTCTACAAAATTTATTTGTTTCAAAATTACCTCTGGATCTAAAACGTTTTGGGCCCTTGAAATCAGTGGGCTCTGGGCACGTGCCCTGCCGATAATATGGCACTGGGTACAACTCTAGATAGAAAGGTTACTAAAAACCTTGAGAGGTATATAACATAACACAAATAAACCATACATAACCACTGTTTAGGTAATCATTCACTCACATTTACCAATCAGATTAGTCTGTCAGATTAGTCGATAGAATAAAAATATGAAATTTTTTAAGTCTACAAAATTTGTTTGTTTCAAAATTACCTCTGGATCTAAAAATTTTTAGGCCCCTGAAATCAGTAGGCCCTGGGCACGTGCCCCGCGTGCCCTGCCGATAATATGGCTCTGGCTACAACTCTAGATAGAAGGGTTACTAAAAACCTAGAGAGGTATGTGACGTAACACAAGTAAACCATACATAACCATTGTTTAGGTAATCATTCATTCACATTTACCAATCAGATTAGTCTGCCAGATTAGTCAATAGAATAAAAACATGAAATTTTTTAAGTCTACAAAATTTGTTTGTTTCAAAATTACCTCTAGATCTAAAAATTTTTGGGCCCCTGAAATCAGTGAGTCCTGGCACGTGCCCTGCCGATAATATGGCACTGGGTACAACTCTAGATAGAAAGGTTACTAAAAACCTAAAGAGGTATATAATATAACACAAATAAACCATACATAACCACTGTTTACGTAATCCTTCTCTCACATTTACCAATCAGATTAGTCTGTCAGATTAGTCAATAGAATAAAAAAATGAAATTTTTTAAGTCTACAAAATTTGTTTCAAAATTAGGACTGGTTCTAAAAATTTTTGGGCCTCTGAAATCAGTGGGCCTGGGCACGTGCCCCGCGAGCCCTGCCGATAATACGGCACTGGCTACAACCCTAGATAGAAAGGTAACTAAAAATCTAGAGACGTATATGACATAACACAAATAAACCATACATAACCACTGTTTAGGTAATCATTCACTCACATTTACCAATCAGATTAGTCTATAGAATAAAAACATGAAATTTTTTAAGTCTACAAAATTTATTTGTTTCAAAATTACCTATGGATCTAAAAATTTTTGGGCCCCTGAAATCAGTGGGTCCTGGGCAGGTGCCCCGCGTGCCCTGCC
>CM063507.1:65177606-65180106 GCA_032207245.1 Pardosa pseudoannulata | reverse complement strand
ATGTGGTCTTGGTGCTTTTTTCAAACATTGAGAAACATATTTTATTTTAAACTATTTCAAAATTTACAAAAAAGATAGCATTTTGGTGAATTTTCTGTTGTATCGCAGTGGTTTTGATGTTTTTTTTTATAAAACGCTGAGAATATAATATTTAATTTAAAATTATTTCCGATAGATTTTGACATGCTTTTTTTCAGACGCAAATAAGAACATGTAACACACATAAATCTGAAAAAAAAAATAGAAAAGATAGCATCCTAGAGAATTTGCTGTTCTATCACATGGTCTTGATGTTTTTTTAAAATATTGAGAAATATATATTTCATTTTAAAGTATTTAGAAACTAAAAAATGATAGCATCCTGGAGAATTTGCTGTTGTATCAGAGGGGTTTTTATGTTTTTTTTTTTATAAAACACTGAGAATATTATATTTAATTTAAAATTATTTCCTATAAATTTTGACTTGTAACACACATAAATTTGAAAAAAAGAAAAAAAAAAAAAGAAAAGATATCATCCTAGAGAATTTGTTGTTCTATCACGTGATCTTGATGATAAAAAAAACATCGAGAAAACTGTAATTAATTTCAAATTATTTGGGAGAAATTTTGGCAACTTTCAAACGCATGTCAGAACATTTAACACATATAAACTAAATAAAAAGGATAGCATTCTAGAGAATTTGTTATTCTGTCAAGTGGTATATATATTTTAAAAGACTTCTTTTAATGAGACGCAACAAGAAGAAATTTTTATTTCCCCATAGGTTAACTTTGAGAGAGAGAAATATATTAGGGTAGGTACAGACCTATCTTAACTCCCTGGGTACATGGATACGGCCGGATTAAGACCCAGCAAGGATAAAAAATAATGATAGGTATGTCTAGCATTCTTTTCATCTAGCCTTTATGCCCAGTTGACAGTTTGATTGATTACTGCCTATAGGCAACATTTTGAGGCTTTCCAAAATGAATTTTTACTTTCTTTTTTTATTCTCTAATATAATTCCTAACATATTATGCTGATATATATATAATATATATATATAATATATATATATATATATTTATATATATTATATATAATATATATGTATTATATATGTATATATATTATATTTTATTATATAATATATAATATATGTATATATTTGTATATATAATATTATATATGTAATATATGTATATATATATGTATATATATGTATATATATATATGTATATATGTGTATATAAGTATTTATATAATATATATATGTATATATATTTATGTATATATAATTTGATATATATAATATATATATATATATGTTATATATAAATATATATGTGATATATATGTATTTATATATGTATATAATGTAATATATATGGATATATATAAATATAATATATATAGATATATATATATAATAAATATATATATTTATATATATATAATGTATATATATAATATATATATATATTTTATATATATATATATATATATAAGAGAGAGAAAATAAAATAAAATATATGTTATATATGATATAATATGTATCTATATATATATGTTGTATATATATATTTATATATATTTAATAAAAATATATATATTTTATATATAATATACAACATGAGAAATATTTTTTACATTTTCATGTAAAACTTTAGGACTTAAGGGTAGTAAAATCATCTGCTCTTGTCGTCCTTAAAGAGTTAAAATATCGAGAATTATCTGTGTTGAATACCAGCCTCTATCGTCGTTTTAATAAATTGCTCGCAGTGATGCAAATTCTTCGACGTCATTATCCCCGGGTTCTCATGACGTAGAACATCTAAAACAAGTCGTTGAAGAAACATCATTGGAAAAACTTTGCCATACAATCTTGATCTGATAAGTATTGAGTCTTGTTTTTGTAGCACAGTCGCAACCGTTTTTATACAAAGAGGAAATAATCACAGCAGAATATGAGCTATGTATTCGATAATGACCTTCAAACTAGACACGGGGACACGCCTACACCAAATAATATAGACACGCCTCCAGGTCCGAATCGAAAACGGATCTAACACCAAAAAGGATGGACTATGTTGGGTAGCATGTCTAGTAAAATGAAAATCTGTCTATATAACTTTTTATATTCCACATAATAAACGACTCTTATTTATCTCTTTAAAATTATATGAAAGTAGTATGAGTCAGGGTCTGATTATTGCACGGGCACTTAAGGCACTTGCCTTGGGCACGAAAATTTTAGGGGGCACAAAAATTTAGTCGAGTGCTTGAAACACATATTAAGTGGAGAAAAATTGCAAACATACGCTACCATCGTTAAGTTTTAATAAATTATTGTACAAGGTAATTGTGTTTGTCATGAACGCTATTGTTTCCTATTTATTTTAATTTTACTGTTATTTACCTGATAATTAATTCCCTCAACGAACCTGGTGCTATTTTTATCCTATGGGTTATTGCAAATTTATAAGACAGATTATTAGCAACGTACCACTATAACCA
>CM063507.1:65167606-65172606 GCA_032207245.1 Pardosa pseudoannulata | reverse complement strand
AAAAAATGTTTGTTTTTTGGCTGAAAATGATCTGGTTCACTCTCAATAATTTATTTATCGTCATACTCCGCTAGAGTCTCCCGATCCTGAAATGCAGTTTAGAATCACGTTGAATTCATTTAGTCAAACCGTGTGGTTATGTATGAAAAACAAACACACAAATGAACAAACTTCTTTATTTTCAAAGATATATAAATTAAAAGTTAGATATTTATTAGTCCGTGAAATAGACTCCTAGACTTATATGAAAAGAATTTATTGTTAATACCGATGATGAAATTTTCATCGCAACAAAAAATAATCGATCATTCAATTTAAAATTATCACATATGTATCTAATCTATTATTGAAGCCAAATAGAAAAGAAAATCATTTACGTAATATCTAAGTTCAGTGATAAAAGATATTAAAATAGTGTAGACGATATTTAAGTAATTTAAAATATGAAATGATTAAATGAGATGTTTAAAGGAATGACGTCACAACGCTAGAAAAATTGTTGTTTTTCCTATTCATTAAGTGATAAATGGTTAAATTTAATCGCCTGCTCTTAACCGTGGAAAATAGGGCTTGAAATAACGGCATTAAACTCTCGAAAAGATGCGAAGGGGTGGATTTCGAACGTTTTACAGATGACAGTATTTTTTGCTGTGATATGTAGCATATTTATACAAATTTATTTTACAATCGGATCGATAGTTTAGGAGAAGATAAACGTTATTCGCTTTGAATAGATGCCTGTATCCGTTCCAGGTACAACCGCTTCATAAATTTGCGGACAGATAACTTAGGCTATTATTATATAGGGGATAGCCTAAGTTATCTGTATGTCTGTCCTCGGTTTTATGAAGCGGTTGGACCCGGAATGGATAGAGATATCCATAGTTAGCAAAATTCAAAGAGAGTAATGTTTATTTTCTCCTAAACTATAGATCCGATTTTAAAATAAATTGGTATAAATATGCTTCATATCACAGAGAAAAATACTGCCTTGTTTAAAACATTCGAAATCCACCCCTTCCCATCTTTTCGAGCTTTTAAGGCCATGTTTCAACTCCTATTTTTCCCGGTTAAGAGCAGGCGATTAAATTTAACAATTTATCCCATAATAAATAGGTAAAAATAACATTTTTCTAGCATTATGACGTCATTTCTTTAACCATCTCGTTTAATTATTTCTTATTTTAAATTATTTAAATGATGCCTTATTTTCATCCGTTTTATCATTGAACTTAGATATTACTTAAATAATTCAACTCCTCTTCTTAGCCCATTCTCCTGTTTCTAATCATGGATCTTGTTGGTGCTTCAACCACATTTGGCGAATTTGGCGTGCTTGCAGCGTGGCGTTTAAATCTGGCGAGGGGATCGTAACTCAACAAATTGATACATAAACAAAAACAACATTTTGAGGAAAAATTTTACAAAAATTGAATATTTAAAATCTAATTGAATTAACAAAGAAAACACAAAGGAAACACATAACATTCATACTAAATAGACTGAAACATTCACTTAATCACAAATTAAATAAACTGAGTGTGATTTTCATCACAAATTTGTGATTTAGTGTAAATTGTCTCATCCAGCAAAAAAGTCTTTGACTTAAAAGAAACTGTATTTTGAGTGGAGGTTGAAGAGGAGTTGTAAAATTGAAAATTTTTTTTTCAAATCTCTTATTTTCTTTTATATTTGCTTAAATAATAGATTAGGGACATAGGTGATAATTTTAAATTGAATCATCGATTATTTTTTGTTGAAAGATAATTCTCAGCCAAAAAACACACCATTTTTTTACCTGCCTCATAAGGCACTTTACAATTTTGAAAAATTAAAAATTTTACTGATCCCGTCAAATGATGGGCTATATGCTAGTTTTATATGTTATTTAATTAATTTCTTTTCGAGTCTTACTTTTATGGTATAGTTTTAAGACAGCATCCCATTAGCGACTTTTGTTTCATTTGGCGCATTTTTGTATTTATTTCCGGAAATTATAAAGGATGCAGTTTGGACAGAATTCAACATTTCCGTGTAAGTTTATTTATAATTCATGGATCTTCAAAATTCATGTCATTTTCCGTATTGTATTACATTTTTAATTTGTAATTTACAACATGAAAATAAGGCGATTTCACGCAGTAGGGCAAATCTCAATTTATGACAATTCTGGCTTTAGTTTCAAACGGAAGGGCAGTTTATTGTTTGTCTATTGGCTGTTGTAAACATGAAAATGAATGGGAAGGGCATTATAGTAGTTCGTGACTTTGCGATAAATTGCTCTATTCTATGAAATTCATACAATATTAACGATATGATTCTTGGCTAGGTGACACAAACATAGAGGTTACAGTATAATCATCCTCTATATAATAATATCCTAAGTTATATGTCCGTCTGTCCTCGAATTTATGAAGCGTTTGGACCTGGACTGGATAGAGACATCCATATTGGATTCTTGATGAGTTATTGTTAGCAAAATTCAAAGCAAGTCTTTAAAACGTTCGAAATCCCCCTTCCTCCCTATCGAGCATTTTATACTATTATTTCAAGCCCTATTTTCCCCGGTTAAGAGCAGGCGATTCAATTTATCAATTTATACCTTACATAATAACTAGAATATAACTAGCATAATAAGCATAATAACTAGCATATAACTAGCATAATAACTAGCATATAGCCCGTCATATGAAGGGATCAGTAAAGTTTTTAATTTTCCAGAATTGTAAACGTACCCTATGAGGCAGGTAAAAAAAAATGTTTGTTTATTGGCTGAGAATTATCTTTCTACAAAAATAATCGATTAAAATTATCACATATGTACCTAATCTATTATTTAGGCCAAATATAAAAGAAAATTATTTACGTGATTTCAGCGATAAAATATATGAAAATTATGCAGACGATATTTAAATAATTTAAAATAAGAAATGATTAAATGAGATGGTTAAAGAAATGACGTCATAATGCTCAGAAAAAAATGTTATTTTACCTATTTTGATAAATTGATAAATTTAATAGCCTGCTCCTAAAATAGGGCTTTATATAATGGCATTAAACGCTCGAAAAGGGGGACGATCGAACGTTTTACAGATGACAGAATTTTTCGGTGTGATACGAAGCTTATTCATACCAATTTATTTTAGAACCGGATCTATAGTTTAGGAAAAGATAAACTTTACTCGCTTTGAATTTTGCTAACCCTAACTCATAAAAAATCCAATATGGATGCCTGTATCCATTCCAGGTACAACCGCTTCATAAATTCGTGGACAGACAACTTAGGCTATTATTATATAGGAGATAGCCTAAGTTATCTCTCCGTCTATCCTTGAATTTATGAAGACGGTGGACATGGAATGGATACAGGTATCCATATTGGATTCTTGATGAGTTAGAGTTAGCAACATTCAAATTGAGTGAAGTTTATCTCCTCCTAAATTATCGATCCGATTCTAAAATAAATTTGTATAAATAGGCTTACTATCACAGCAAACAATACTGTCTTCATCAAAACGTTCGAATTCCACCCCTTCCCTTCTTTTCGAGCGTTTAATATCATTATTTCAAGCCCTATTTTCCCCGGTTAAGAGCAGGCGATTAAATTTATCAATTTATCACTTAATAAATAGGTAAAATAACCTTTTTTCTCTAGCATTGTGACGTCATTCCTTTAAACATCTCATTTAATCATTTCATATTTTAAACTATTTAAATATCGTCTACACTATTTTAGTATCTTTTATCACTGAACTTAGATATTACGTAAATGATTTTCTTTTATATTTGGCTTAAATAATAGATCAGGTACATGGTATTATATCAAGTCCAATTTTCCCCGGTTAAGAGCAAGCGATTAAATTTATCACATAGTATAAATAGGTAAAAATAACATTTTTTTCTAGCATTATGACTTCATTCCTTTAACCATATCATTGAATCAATTCTTAAATTATCCCCTATATAATAATAGCCTAAGTTATCTGTACGTCTGTCCTCCAATTTATGAAGCGGTTGGACCTGGAATGGATAAAGGCATCCATTCAAAGCGAAGAAAGTTTATCTTCTCCTAAACTATCGATCCGATTCTAAAATAAATTTGTATAAATATGCTTCATATCACAGCGAAAAACAATGTCGTCTTTAAAACGTTCGAAATCCAACCCTTCCACCTTTTCGAGAGTTTAATGCCATTATTTCGAGCCCTATTTTCCCCGGTTAAAAGCAGCCGATTAAATGTATCCATTTATCACTTAATAAATAGGTAAAAATAACAATTTTTTCTAGCATTGTGACGTCATTCCTTTAAACATCTCATTTAATCATTTCATATTTTAAACTATTTAAATTTTTTTTCTCTAGCATTATGAAGTCATTCCTTTAACCCTCTCATTGAATCATTTCTTATTTTAAATTATTTAAATATCGTCTGCATTATTTTCATACGTTTTATCACTGAACTTAGATTAAGTTAGTAATTTTCTTTGATATTTGGCTTAAATAATAGATTAGGTACACATGGGATAGTTTTAAATTTAATCATCGATTATTTTTGGTTGCAATGAAAATTTTATCTCCGGTATAAACAACAAATTCTATCTACTTATAGGGTGTAATGGAAATGATAGTTTAATTCCTTTACTTCCATTAATTAATGTGACAAAAAATTGTGAAAAATTTAACGATAACTTCGACGTAGCTAAGAAAACTTTGAGTTATCTTTCTAAATGAATTCAGCTTGATTCTAAACTGCATTCACAGTGTTGGCAACGGCTGGTAAATAATATAATTTCATTCTGTTCCGGACTTATATTATTGAGCGTGTATCGGATAATTGTCAACCAAAAAACAAACCGGTTTTTTTCTGACTCATAGGGTATTTTACAATTATGGAAAACTGAAAGTTGACGGGCTATATGCTAGTTATTTTATAAATATATTTATTGCCTTTTTCTATTTAAATTCATAGAATTGGTGGTCCAAAAAATAAATATATATAT
>CM063507.1:65160106-65165106 GCA_032207245.1 Pardosa pseudoannulata | reverse complement strand
AATATAATTTCACTCTGTTCTGGACCAATACCCCCCTTTCTCTAAGTACGGCCTTGGTACTATAGGTCAGTGAGACACACTCTTTGAAAATCTATTCCATGTATATTTTGAAAATTGGGTACGATGACAGAAAACGGGTCATCGGGAACAATAATAAGGAATTTTTCTTTCTCGGACCAAACAGTGGAAGATTTTCTCTGCAGTGATTTCCCCAGAGACTGCGCTGACCGTCTACGGTCAGTAGTTTTAGGGATTTTGGGTTAAGGACGATCTGAGTGAAGAATCGTAAGAACGTGATTGAATCTTGGTAAGGCCGTAGAAAAGGGAACTCCAGAAATTTAAGTACTTTCACACATTGTTTACTGGAAACTTTTCCTCGAATTGTGTTTTTTACACACACACACACACACAAATAAATGTAATGTGTACCAGCGTTCGGCAAACTTTACAGATTTACGGTATTCGTCTACGTTCGGAGAACTTTTTTCTTTAAACTTAGAAACTAGTTCATGTTTTTACATTTTTCGATTCATTTTTTATATTATCATAGGGAATTGAACTTAAAAATTTATTCCTGTAGAAAGTTTTATAAAAACTTCTAATAAATGAAGAAAATTTAGTAAAAAAAAATCGAGTTTTTTCAAAAGATCTAATTTTTTAATAAATTAAATTATTTCAATATTTTTGATGCAACACATTTCTTACACACTGGACTAGTGAATCACCTGAAATCTTTGCTTAATTTACATTTGGTAAAAAAATGTTGGTTCTTCAAAATCATACACATTTAATTTTTAACGCATTTTCATTACCTCTATATCTAACTATGAGTGCAACATCATTAAAAATTATCCAAATTTAAAGCTTTTAGGTCATTTACTAGTAAATATTATCAAAAGCATTCATATCAAAAGCATATATGTATATAATTTTCAATAAAATATTTTCCTGGATAATTTCCCAATAAAAATTTATTCCTGGAGAATTTTTTTATAAATCTTCTAATAAATGAAGAAAATTTAGTAAAAAAATCGAGTTTTTTCAAAAGGTCTATTTTTCAACTCCTCTTCTTAGCCCACTCTCCTGTTTCTAATCATGGATCTTGTTGGTGCTTCAACCACATTTGGCGAAATTGGCGTGCTTGCAGCTTGCGTGCGTGGCGTGCTTGCAGCGTGGCGTTTGAAATCTGGCGAGGGGATCGTAACTCAACAAATTGATACATAAACAAAAACAACATTTTGAGGAAAAATTTTACAAAAATTGAATATTTAAAATCTAATTGAATTAACAAAGAAAACACATAACATTCATACTAAATAGACTGAAACATTCACTTAATCACAAATTAAATAAACTGAGTGTGATTTTCATCACAAATTTGTGATTTAGTGTAAATTGTAAAATTAATTTAAACAAAGAAAAAAAAAAAAAAAACTGTATTTTGAGTGGAGGTTGAAGAGGAGTTGTACAATTGAAAATTTTTTTTCAAATCTCTTATTTTATATAAATTAAATTATTTTAATATTTTTGATGTACTACATTTCTTATACACTGGACTAATGAATCACCTAAAATCTGTGCTTAATTCACATTTGTTAAAAAATTTTGATTCTCCAAAACCATACACATTGAATTTTTAACGAATTTTCATTACCTTAATATCTAACTATGAGTGTAACATCATTATAAATTATCCAAATTTAAAGCTTTTAGGTCATTCACTAATAAATTCTAACAAAAGCATCGATAATAATTTTCAACAAAATATTTTAAGAGCTTCTCGAGAAATCCCATTTTAAGTTTCGACATTTTATTAAAAATACCATTCTGAGAAAAACGCATTTGAAGTTTATAAAAGCAACTTTAACTGTTAAAATATTAAAATACATGTTTAAAATTCCCCACACTTCCTTGCTTCAAAACTTTCTAATTGCCAAGTTGCTAATTATTAAAAATAGTAGAAAAATGTTTAAACTAATCTTTATTAAAATTTAAAAAGTTTTGTCCAAAAATGCTCTTTAAAAGGCTTTAAATTCACAACTTCCGGTTCCGAAGGCGCTACTTCCGTTTTTTTTGACAGCTGTCACTGATGTTTAAACAGCTGTAACTTTTATTTAAACTGCCGTAGAGACAAAACAAAAACAGATTTAGAAACCTAAAAGTTCAAATTTTACAAGAGAGAAATTAAAAAAAAAAAAAAAAATATGATTTTTGGCAAAAAATGTCGTTTACAACGTCATTACCTTACCTTAAGAACCAGGGCTCGACTTACAGAAATGGGGTTCTACAGAAAACCTGTTCATACGGCCCCCCCCCTCTGCTGTACACAGGTGGTGGCATGTATTGATGCTTAAACTATGGCCCGCAGAGCCTTTAAAGTTGACTCACCAATGCAACTCTACATCAATTTGTCGCAGAGTCACAAACAACTATAATGCCCTTCCCATTCATTTTCATGTTTAAAACGGCCAATAGAGAAACAATATACTGCCCTTCCACTTGAAACTAAAGTCAAAACTGTCATAAGTTGAGATGTGCCCTGCTGCGTAAAATCGCCTTACAGCGAGACGAGGCTTTAAGCTGTTAAGATTTATTTTGGTGTTTTAGACTCGTTGTATTTGTGATTAAATTTACTGCTCTTTTACTTCCAGAGTTAGTACTCCGTTAGTGGCATCTTAAATAGACAGAAGTGTCAACATAAAATCCCTTTTCTTTCACTGTTTTAGGTATAATTATGTAACAAATATCGGCATTTAATAATTTGTAGGAAGAAAAAAAGATCTTATTTTGTTTCTTTCGTTGGAATTTCGAAAATTGAAATAATTATGAAAGTTGATAAGAAATTATATATTTAATCATTATTATTCTGATATCAATCTCAAATCAAATGAAAGTCATAGTGGTTCCAGTTTCAAATGCGGTAAGAGGCCTCTTGGTGATTTTTTACTTTTGGCGCATTTTTACATTCATTTTTAGAAATTATAATAGATGGAAATTGGGCATAGTTTAAAATTTTCCGTGTAAATTTATCTATAATTTCTGGATGTACAAAATTCACGCTATTTCCTTATTGTATTATCTCTTATTTATTTTTTCCTAAATTAAACATCTGTTTAATGGCTTGACTGAAGAACAGGGTGCCCCCGCCAACTTGGCGATAAAGCTCTGAGTATGGTAACCTAACATTTCCTCGTGATCTCGCCGTGTCCACACAATCTGTATCTATATTTTAATTTATATTATATTTGTATCCAGCTCTTCTTGTAGAACCCATTTCTTTTATATTAAATGCGCGTAATGCTTAAAAATATTAGATATAATGAACCATTAAAGGTTCACTATGGCTAATTATTATTAACTTTTAGCTGTTAGCTTTATGGTACAGATGCATTATAGACGCCGTGTTTTTTTTTCGCCAAATTTGGCGATTTTTTGGCGGTTTTATATGGCGATGATTGGTGAGTTTGACCAACACGCCCTAATTTTGGTGGTGGGGTATGGCAGCTCCATTGCATTTTTTCACCAAATAGTTGCACGTGATTTCTGACTATTCTAGAGGGATATTGGCAGCTCCGTTGTACTCTTTCACCAAATTGGTGCACGTGATTCCGGCACTATTCGAGAAATGTTAGCTGTTTTATGGCCTCCAAACGGGCGGTGTCGCCTAGGTCAGGTTGTATTTTTTTTCGTTCTTATCATTTTCTGGGATTTAGTAATTTAGTTATAGCGGATGCAGTTATTTCTGTTCTTACTATCAACGCCATGTTTTTTTTTACTTGGCGATTTTTCAAAACATGCGTTTTTCTGTTGGTCGCCAAATAAAAAATTGCGGATGGGGACCGGCTTTTATAATGCATCTGTTCCCCTCCCCCCGAAAATAATTTAATTAAGTAGGACTTGTGTCTTGGTAATATTCAACTAAATATAACCAAGTGATGCTTAAATTTTTGCGTCATTTTGGCAATTATTTCATCACAAATCACCAAAAAAATCTCCAATTAGCTTAATAAACGGAATTTTTCTTTGTTTAGATAAAGGCAATTGCAGTTATCTCACAAACCGGAAGTATTCACTAATCTCTGATATCTTTCATAAATTTTTCAACCTAGGTACAAAGAACCAGAGTGCTACTATGGATCATTTGGATCATCAACATTCTTTGGGAAAGTAAGTTACCAATCATTGTACATTTTGATTCAAATAAAAATTCCTGCTATTTTGTAAGGATTGTACAACTGTATATACCAGAGATGGGCAAACTACGGCCCGCCGGAAGGTTTTATCTGGACCCCGGATAGAATTTTAAGTTGCCGGTCCGAGGCAAATTAAAAGAAATATATATTTATACATTATATATCCATCTCCTTTTCTACTTTGCTTAAATATTATATCCCAAATTTATTATTTCACTCCCAGAAGATCAGCGGTCTATTTGCTTCTTATATGTGAACAAGTGTTTTCAACTTTGAACCTTAGAAAGAATAATTTCAGAAGTAGACTGACAGATGAGCATTTAGCATCGTTCCTTAAAATCAGTCCATCTCACTTCGAACCTCAGTATAAGGAACTTTTAAAAACGAAATCGCAATTTCATTCATCTCATTAACGTATTTAAACCGTTAGGTACTTGTATATTGTTTTTAAAATTTTAGAACAATTTATCTTGGCCCGCCAAACTTATTTTCTTTCGGTTTTTGACCCTCGGCCGAAAAAGCTTGTCCATCCCTGTTATATTACCACAGTACTTTAGTGTATGTACGTGTGAGAGCAATAAATACACGGATTCATATCTCTCTACTTTTGGAATAATGCAAAAATTTAAAAAAAAATTAAAAAATTCTGTAACTAACAGAAAGAAAACCACAGGGAGATGTTAACATACAGAATAATTTTTCAAATGAGATTATAGATTAAGCGTTAAAATTACTTATATCTGTCTTTAAAAGAATCTGTAATTTTCGTTGGGGTACAAATGCATTACAGACGCCGTGTTTTTTATT
>CM063507.1:65145106-65155106 GCA_032207245.1 Pardosa pseudoannulata | reverse complement strand
AATTGTTATACAAACAAAGTGTAAACGATTTTATTACATGCTTAATTTGAATTTCGCCCGTGTCAGACACGGGCAAATGCGTTAAGGGGTTAAACATGAAAATTAATGTGAAGGACATTATAGTAGTTAGTGACATTACGACAAATTGCTCCATAGGCTATCGTCAACATGAAAATGGATGGGAAGGGCATTTTAAGTGGTTCGTGACGTTGCGTGAAATCGCTCTATTGTTTGACGCCATGGGGTAATCGCGGTTAGACGTTTAACGAACTTTGATGAGACCGGTCCTTACAGCCATACATCTATCTTATAGGTAACCGTCGATTAGATTTTATGAGCTCCAGAGCAATTTGTCGCAACGTCACAAACAACTATAATGCCCTTCCCATTCATTTTCATGTTTGAAACGGTCAATAGACAAACAATAAACTCCCCTTCCACTTGAAACTAGAGCCTGAATTATCATGAGATGTGCCCTGCTGCGTAAAATCGCCCTATTGATCGTAAAAAGGTAGTCGAAATTTACATACTCACTTCATGAATTCATATACTTTGATGAATTCATGGCTAGGACTTTGTACTACTCTGTTTTGAGTCACTGTCATTATTACCAGGGAGTACCGGAGCGGAGTGGTGCCGCGCGAGCCGCCTGCCACCTGGCGTCACCATTTCGGGGGTCTGTTCATTTCGAGAAAGAGAATCTTGCCGGGCGAAGTGCGAAAGGAACGGCACGACGCTATGGAACAGGCCCGTGTCATGCCTCCCGAACGGGCGCTGGTCAGCCACGCCCCTCTGCCGGACCACGTTCCGTGTCACTCCCATGACTGCCGGAGAGTGCCGGAAGATCCTCCTCCAAGTGCCACATGTGGGTGGAACCATTGCCTGCTTGAAGATCACCGAGACCTCGCAAAAACCCAAGTGCCCCGCCCTTCTGAACGTGACTGCGACGCTCGGAAACTGTTCGAGGGAGGTGGGTACCACGTGCAGGGTGTTGTGCGGAGGCGGCGTCGGTCCGGCGACTCTCCGGTGTCTCCCCGACGGAAGGTGGTCGTCAGTCCCAGGATGCGTCTCGATCAAACCCGTCACCTGCCCTGAACCCGGAATCGTAAAGCTCATCAACTGTTCTCGAAACGAAGGAGAAACCTGCAAGGTGGGTGGCATAATCTACTTTGCGATACCTCTAGTATTAATCTACCATGTGACCAAAAAATGAGCGTACATTTGAAAACGTAATAATTCACGGAATAATGTAGGTAGAGAGGTAAATATTGACACACATGTTTAGATTAACAGGGGGGGGGGTGTAACAACACACACACATACAAAAGATTAAATTAAAAGATTGGGCCTAATCCCCTATATAATAATAGCCTAAGTTATCTGTCCGTCTGTCCTCCAATTTATGAAGCGGTTGGACCTGGAATGGATAGAGGCATCCATTTAAAGCGAATAAAGTTTATCTTCTCCTAAACTATCGATCCGATTCTCAAATGAATTTGTATAAATATTCTTCATATCACAGCAAAAAATATTGTCGTCTTTAAAACGTTCGAAATCCAACCCTTCCCTCCTTTTCGAGAGTTTAATGCCATTATTTCGAGCCCTATTTTCCCCGGTTAAGAGCAGGCGATTAAATTTATCCATTTATCACATAATAAAGAGGTAAAAATAACAATCTTTTCTAGCATTGTGACGTCATTCCTTTAAACATCTCATTTAATCATTTCATATTTTAAACTATTTAAATATCGTTTACACTATTTTAATATCTTTTATCCCTGAACTTAGATATGACGTAAATGATTTTCTTTTATATTTGGCTTAAATAACAGATTAGGTACATACGTGATAATTTTAAGTTTAATCATCGATTATTTTTTGTTGCAATGAAATTTTTACCACCGGTATTAACAATAAATTCTTTTCATAAAAGTCTAGGAGTCTCTTTCACGGACTAATAAATATCTAACTTTTAATTTATATATTTGAAAATTAAGAAGTTTGTTCTTTTGTGTGTTTGTTTATTATACATAACCACACGGTTTGACTAAATGAATTCAACGTGATTCTAAACTGCATTACAGGATCGGGAGACTCTAGAGGAGTATGACGATAAATAAATTATTGAGAGTGAACCAGATAATTCTCAGCCAAAAAATAAACCATTTTTTACCTGCCTCATTGGGTACTTAACAGTTCTGGAATATTAAAAATTTTACTAATCCCGTCATATGATGGGCTATATGCTAGTTTAAATGTAGTGTTCATCATTTTCATACCTTTTATCACTGAGCTTAGATGCTTCAAGATCTTCAAGATGATGGGTCAACTGGATTACCTGGGCCAAGCCCTCAAATCCAGAGATTTCTTACAGTAAGCAGAGAAATTGACAACGAGCAGAGCATAAACAAATAAAAGATGAAAGATAAGGATAGAATGGTGGATTCGTGAGTTCATAACACAGTAACTAAAGAATAGAGAGTTTAGGGACAGAAAAACTTTTTTTTTAATTATTTTATTTTATTTTATTTATTTATTATTTTTTGCCAGGGACATCAGAACAGTATTGAAAATAACTAATTTGAAAACTACGCTCCGCCCTCACCAAAGTGAGGAGCTACTAATTACATTAGTACTGGTATTCCTTATTCAGATTTAAAAAATTACATTAAAGAATTAATACAAGCTAAATGGCAGGACTGTTGGAATAATGTGTCGTCAAATAAATTGCGAGAAGTAAAATTAAAAATTACCAAGTGGCCCCAACTCCCTTCTAGGAGACAAGATGTAATACTCACTCGTCTACGAGTGGGTCATTGCAGACTCACCCATGTCCATCTCTTGCTGGGTGAAGATCCTCCACAGTGTGCTTATTGTAAAATACCTTACACAGTCACACACATTTTAACGTCCTGTGTTTGTTCTAAATCATTGTATATAAAATTTTTTGGTAATCAATCTCCTAATCTTAATTTAATCATTGGGGAAACACCACATCCAAACTTGTTCCCCTTTCTTCGTCAAACTGGATTTTATACCGAAATATGATTTTTGTTTGTGTTTCAATTTTCTATTTTTCAATTTTTAATCTTTCAATTTTCAATTCATTCAATTTTCAAATCTTGTTAATCTGTATATAACTCAATTTGTTTTCGTGTTTTCTGTTGAATGTATTTTTTTTTCTTGTTACTTTAATCTGTTTTTAATCCTGTCTTGTTATCTTTTGTCAAAATTTTTTCTAAATTTCGTCTTTGGTTTTTTTCCTCATCTTGTTTGGCGCAGTTTGTCCCTAGAGGAATTAGCGCCATTAAGCTTCAACCAACCAACCAACCAACCAAAGTGAGGAGAGCCAATAAAAGCGAAAATAGAAAGATGAGATAAAAAGCAAAGCTGGTAAAAAAAAATAATAAATAAATAAATAAATAAATAAAAATTACTAAATGATGATGTATGGCCATTTTAAAGTTTTAAAGCTTTTTTCTTACATTTTAAAAGATTTTTTATGATTTTTATGATTTTTTTTTTCATTTTCGTTTTTTGAAGACAAAACAGACAAAAAAAATTAAACGAGCTTAGATGCTGCGTAAATAATTTTCTTTTATATTTGGCTTAAATAACAGATTAGGTACATAAGTGATAATTTCAAATTAAATCATCTATTACTTTTTGTTGCAATGAAAATTTTATCACCGGTATTAACAACAAATTATTTTCATAAAAGTCTAATAAATATCTAGCATTTAAGTTACATATCTTTGAAAATTAAGACATTTTTTTGTTTGTGTGTTTGTTTTTATACATAATCAACCGGTTTGCAATCGATTCGCTAATTTTGGAAACCATTAATGTATACCGCCACATAATCACTGTCAATATCAAAACCTCTGTTGTCCATCCTATCACGTAACATAACAAGAAATAAATTAAAGTTGGCAACTAACATGTGGTCAGTAAAGATAAACAAGTTATTGAGTCTGGAATGGATAGAGAGGCATCCAGATTAGATACTTGATCAGTTAGGGTTAGCAAAATTCAAAGCGAGTAAAGTTTATTTTCTCTTAAACCATCGATCCCAATCTAAAATAAATTGGTACAAATATGATTCATATAACAGCGAAAAATATTGTCGTCTTTAAAATGCTCGAAATCCACCCCTTCCCCTTTTTTTGGGCGTTTAATGCCATTATTTCAAGCCTTATTTTCCCCGGTTAAGAAGAGGCGAATAAATTTTTAGCATAATAAATAGGAAAAAATGTATTTTTTTTCAGCATTATGACGTCATTCCTTTAACCATCTCATTTAATTATTTCTTATTTTAAATTATTTAAATATCGTCTGCATTATTTTCATACGTTTTATCACTGAACTTAGATATTACATACAATTTTTTATTTTATATTTGGCTTAAATAACAGATTAGGTACATATGTGATAATCTTAAATTTAATCATGGATTATTTTTTGTTGCAAGATAATTCTCAGCCAAAAAACAAACCATTTTTTTGCCTGCCTCATGGGGTACTTTAAGCCGAACGTTGGCTGATTGGTTAGAGCGCTGATCGTCGGTACCGGAGTTCGTGGGTTCGAATCTCACTATGGCATAGATGTTCGTAAGCTTTCGAAATCGGCTTTAAGCAGTAGTTCCCGGTCTCATTAGCCCTCGTGTGCAAAACAGTACCGTAGAGCTCCAAAACCCAAACCATAGGGTACTTTACAATTCTGGAAAATTGAAAATTTTACTGATCCCGTCTTATGACGGGCTATATGCTAGTAAAAAAAGATAGTAAGATGAAAAACAAGAAAACGTTTTATGAAATTTTTAAAATTTTGTTGATCGGTTTCTTTACGTCATCGATTTCCTCCCATTTCTTCGTTTGGTTTGCGCGAATGTTTAGTTTGTAAATACTAATATTAATGCAAAGTAATATAAATACTTTTAATATCTAGTCCATGTAACTTAAATTCTTTTCACCCGGTTTTTCTTTGTTAAACGGAAATATGTACTTTGATGAATTTATAAATAAGATATTTTTTAGGCAATATTTTTCTTAAAATTGACCAGTTAAAGCGTTTAAAGCAAGCGACAACTTTCCTTAAATTAAAAATTTAGTACTGTTCCGAATGATGTGAGAGTCTGATTAGATTATGAACATAGCAGTGTTATAACGTGTATATCACATGTGATGTCTTCTACTTCAGTTTCGTTGTCCCGATGGTAAAGTGGCTGAAGAAGGAGTCACCTGTCAGCCCTCTGGACGTTGGTCGAACAAGACTTCTGCTGCATTTTCTCGCGATGTATTCTTATCGAGATGTTCCTGTCCCATGCCAATGCTTAATGACAGAGTGGTGGCATTAGAGAATTGCAGTGCCAAAAAAGTGGGAGAACGTTGCCCGTTTGGCTGCCGCCCAAAGCATTTGGCGATGATCGGCCACAAAACGGCGACTTGCTTGAAGAATCTGACATGGACTCCTCTGCCTCGATGCAGCAATAAAAAATGCCCGGCACCTCAGCTGACATCTTCGCTTATTTTCAAGGAGGATTGCTCTTCCAAGTTGGCTGGGGAAGAGTGCAAGTTGGGATGTCCTGGTTCATCTTGGTTGAAAGAGAACAAAGTCCGATTCAAGTGCATCAACGGGACACACTGGTCTAAGTTGCCCCACTGCATTTGCCCGCTACCTCCAGTACTTTTAGAAGACGTCAAATTTGACGAAGATTGCCAGAGGAAGAAGCTGGGTGAAACCTGCAGGTTGACTTGCAAGAAAGGGTTGTCGTTTTCGGGTTCGAATTTTATGACATGTCAAAGCAACGGAAGTTGGTCAGTTGCTCCTCGCTGTAAAAGAAAAAGTTGCACCAGTCCAAAACTTCCGTCGACTTTGAGGATCAAGGGTAATTGCTCCTCAAAAGCGATAGGTGAAAAATGCTCCCTAGAATGCATAAATAGTTCAGAGAAATTTGAAATGGTGTGCCTAAATAACACAAAGTGGTCTAACTACCCTAATTGTTCATGTCCCAAGCCCTCGCTGTCTAAAAACATGAAGATCATAGAGAATTGCATAGGCATAGGAAAGAAACCAGGAGAGAAGTGCAAAGTGTCTTGCTCCGGAAAGGACATTTTCATAACGTGCCAAAACAACAGTCAGTGGAGCCATGCTCCATCTTGCAAGAAAGGACATACCTGTTCACAACCCCTTTTACCGAGTTATTTGCAGTTCAGCGAGAATTGTTCTAGCAAAGGTGACGAGGAGATGTGCAAATTGACTTGCCGACCGGGAAGCAAATTCATCAAGGACAGTTACATCAGATGCCTGAAAGGTAAATGGTCAGAATTTCCGTCATGCACTTGTCCCAAACCTAAGATTCGTGAAGACCTAGAGATGGTCGGAGACTGCACTTCCGGGAAACCGGGCAGTTCTTGTAAAGTGAGATGCAAGAAGAATCTGAGCACACCCGTCACTGGTTCCATAATTTGTCAGAGCGATACAAGTTGGTCTCCTCAACCTTCGTGTCAATCCATATATTGCCAAATTCCTCGACCTCCGCCGTATTTGTCGTTGAAGAATAAATGTGTTAACAAAACTAAAGGAAGTGTATGTGAAGTTTCTTGTAAACAAAAGGGCAACATTGTTGGGCAGAACTTCATCACTTGTTTGGACAAGTTGGTATGGTCACCTTTCCCTTCTTGTACGTGTGCCGAACCGAAGTTGAGCAAGGACTTGATTGCTAAAAGCAGCTGTAAAGGTACGGCTCCAGGGAAGCAATGTACTCTTCAATGCAAAAGTCCTCTCAAACTGGTTGGCAGTTCATCCATTCAGTGCTTGCAGAATTCCACCTGGTCAGCCCTTCCTATTTGCTCTGCCAATTCGGCATGCTCAGTACCAAAACTACCAGAAGCTGTAATTTCTACTGAAATATGTTCTAACAAGAAACCTGGAGACAACTGTACCCTGAAATGCAAGGGAGGAGGGGAAATGTTGGGAAACAAATTCATAATGTGCCTGAACGTGACACACTGGAGCAAGACACCGGCTTGCGCTTGCCCTAAACCCACCCTCAAGAATGGTTTAACTTTAGTGACTGATTGCAGCTCCGAATTACCAGGAAGCAAGTGCTACCTGAAATGCACGAACAATTACAACATGGAGGGAAAAAATTTCATGATATGTCAGGAAAATACGAAATGGAGCGATCCTCCCAAATGCAACAAAATTGTCTGCAATAAGCCTGTACTAAAGCCTTTCCTAGTCGCTGCCGGCAATTGTGCATCGAAAGTACCTGGGCAAGAATGCCCGTTGCAATGCAGAGAAGGTGGAACGCTGATAGGTGAATCCAAGATAAAATGCTTGAACAAGACCCATTGGAGTGAAATCCCTGAATGTGGCTGTCCATCCCCAGTCTTGGGTGACGACCTAAAAATTGATGAGGTAACCTGCAACCGGAAAAAAGTTGGTAATCAGTGCAAGCTGAGGTGCAAAGGAACTAAAACTTTGGTTGGAGGAAAACCACACATCACGTGCCAGAAGGACTTAAAATGGAGTTCGCCACCCATGTGCATAATTCAAACTTGCATTAATCCTCTATCCACTTCAAAAATACTGAAACCGAAATCCGGAGATAATTGCTTCGACAAGGTTATCAACGACACTTGTAAACTGGAATGCATGGAAGGTGGGAAATTGATAGGTTCAGAAACCATCAAGTGTTTGAACAGAACACACTGGAGCTCTCTACCTGACTGCTCGTGTCCTAAACCGGACTTGCCGAAGTACTTGAAATTTGATGAAGACTGCAGCAACAAGGGAACTGGTAAAACATGCAAAGTGAGTTGCAAGGAATCCAAGAAACTGGTAGGGAGCAGTGTAATCAGGTGCGATAAGAACAAGAAATGGAGTTCTTTTCCCCTGTGTCAAACGATTTTCTGCCCCGAGCCTTTAATACCAAGAGAGATATTGGCGGAACACCCATTTAGCTGTGCCTCTAAGCAGCCCGGAGAAACGTGCAATCTGATCTGCAAGGAAGGAGGAAGCATAATCGGGAAGGATAGAATCGAATGCCTGAAGAACGGCACCTGGAGCAAAGAGCCTGATTGTACCTGTCCCAAGCCGAATATGAGCGACTCCTTAGAGACACCAGAATCCGATGGCTGTAGTTCCAAGAGAAGGGGACAGACATGCAGAGTGTCGTGTAAGAATGGGAGGAAAGCGACCGGTCCCGGATTCATCACTTGTCAGAACAACACGAGGTGGTCTCCTTTCCCGCGATGCAACGATGAGTTTTGCCCTAGACCAGGACTCCCATCCCTCCTGAAATCATCCGGATCGTGCGATTCAAAACGAGGTGGTGACACGTGTGAGTTGAGTTGCACGAATGGGGGTCGGATAGTTGGTGATAAAGCCCTGAAGTGTAAGTCCGATCTGACGTGGTCCGCCCATCCAAACTGCACCTGCCCTGAGGTATCGCTGAGTAGTGAATTGAGAGAACTGCAGGACTGCAGCTTCATGAGTCCGGGCAGGAGCTGTAAGGTTGTCTGCTCAGATTTGATGGCAACTCCGGACACGACGCGCATATTCTGCAGTGCTCAGTCAAAGCTGAGCTCTCAGCCCAGATGTAGGAAATCCAAGTGTTCGGTTCCCACCCATCTCAACAAGTACGTTCAACTCGGCAAGGACTGCAAAGGTCTGGACAGTTTCACCGTGGGTAAAGCATGCAGCGTTCAGTGCGAGGAGTCCAGTAAGTTGTTCAACGGTAGCCAGATTATCTGCTTACAAGGGAATCGTTGGTCGGAGTCTCCAGTCTGCAGCTGCAAGGCACCGTCCGGTACAAGCAGTCAACATCGCCTTGAATCTTGTGAAGGTGTACTTCCAGGACACAACTGCTCTGTATTTTGCGTCCGCGGAAAGCCAGCTAGGAACTCCATGCGCTGCAAAGAGAACTACTCATGGGATCCGGTGCCCCCTTGCCTCTGTCTGCCTCCCGCTTTAGGTCCTCTCTACGAAATCAGGGAAGCGGACGCGTGTTCGAGTAAGAGAATGGGCGAGAGGTGCCGGGTTGGTTGCCGGTACAGCACGGATAGGTTCGAAGTAATGTGTGCCATGGAGCAAGGTAAGATGTGGATGAACTTGAGGATATGTCCGTCTCCCAAATCTTGCGAGAATCCCCTTCTGTTCTTAACGCATCGAAAGATATTTCCCCTGAGCGACATTTGTCAGAAAAACGCGACGCTGCTGCCCGGCACCACTTGCGAGGTGCGGTGCATGCATGAGGGCGCATTTTTTGAGACTCGCACCCCTATCATGCGAGTGGAATGTTCGAGAGATGGCCAGTGGACACCCGACCTCTGGTGCTCTTGCCCACCGGTCACTGCCAACGAGATGATCGAGGTTCCTAGGGACTGTGCCAACAAACGCCAAAATGATGCATGCGACGTGGTGTGCCGCGCTCGGCTGTCTGGAGAGTTCAACGCCCGTCGCTTCCTGTGTAATGGCTCCGACTGGCTGATAGAGAACGCAGAGGTGCCACTGTGCCAGCCGACCCATGCCGCATGCCCCGATCCAGCGCCTGACCTTCATGCTAAGGGCTGGGTGATGGCGGGCAATTGCCAGACGCCCGATGGCACGCCACAAATAACGGCGGGAAGCACATGCCCCATTGAGTGCAAAGGGAAGAACGGCACTCTAACCAACTCAGTCCATTGCCTGCCCGACGGAACGTGGTCTCCAATGCACCAGTGCTCGTGTCCACCAAGGATCGTGGGACCACCCTTTAGGTCGGGTGACTGCACGGGCGTCGTGCCGGGGGAGCGCTGCCCCATATTCTGCGAGCCGGGCTTTATCCTTGAAGGACCGGGCTTCGACGAGTGCATAGCGCCAGCTGGGGGAGTCGGTGATCCCGTCTGGCGCGACATTCCACTCGCCTGCAGACCAGCGCCACCTCCACACCAGCAGCCAGCCCCAGTCCCAGGCCCACCTCCAGTTCCAGTACCAGCTCCAGTTCCAGTTCCAG
>CM063507.1:65112606-65140106 GCA_032207245.1 Pardosa pseudoannulata | reverse complement strand
CCGAATCTTGACACAATCATCGGTGAAACACCACATGCAGGCTTGTTTCCCTTTCTTCGCTGTACGGGTTTTTATTATGAAATCTGAATTCTGTGATTTTTTTGTACGTTAATCTTTATTTCAATTTTTAATTTTCAATTTAATAATTTGTTTTTCAATTTCTCAATTTTCAATTTTGTTTTTTAATTTTCTTTTAATGTATTAATCTATCTTGTATATATTTGCAATTTATTATCTCCGTTTGTTTGATTTTTATGTGCTTTTAACGTTTTAACTTTTAGTTTCGTCTATTTCATTCTCAAAATTCCTTTCTCCTGTGTTAATTTTCTTTTTTATCTATTACTTTGTTTTTTATTTTCGTCTTGTTTGGCGCAGTTTGTCCTTTCAGGAATTAGCGCCACTAAATTCCAACCAACCAACCAACCAACCACAGTATTGGGAGATTTTAGATGAGTATGAAGATAAACAAATTATTGAGCGTGTACCAGGTAATTCTCACCCCAAAAAACACAGCATTTTTTTACCTGCCTTACTACTTTAAGATTCTGGAAAATAAAAAAATTACTAATCCCGTCATAAAACAGGCTATATAATTTGGATTTTTAATAAAATATCTATAGAACGAAAAATCTTAATAAAACAGATATTAACTTTAAATTCCGTCGCCAGAGGGCAGTACTGGAACTGTACTCACATAATACTGTTACCTTGAAAAAGGGAAATAACTTTTAACTTCGAAGTTGTGTAAGGATAGTTCTTATGACGCATGCTACAGTCAATATAAAATATTGCACACAGATGTTGCCATGATTTAAATCATGATTTAAATATTGATTTAAATAAGTTGATTTTTTAAAAAAAATCATTGATTTAAATCATTTTTTTCACTTCTTTTAAAACCTATATTCCAAAGACAGGAGAATTGGGAATCAGTCAGCACAGTAATACCAATAAGTAAATAAGTGTCAATAGATAGCATGTGCTTTCCAAGAATTTAGGGGTTGTTATCAGAAAGTATGTAGTAGGGGTAGTACAATGATTGATTATGACTGGTGGAATTCATTTTATGTAATGGGAGGTAAAGAGAGTATTACAGAACTTGAAATCCAGTTTGTCTACCCAATAACAACAGCCGTGGCTTCATCTGCTGGAATGGAAAGACAGTTTTCTTCTTTTGGTATTGTTCATTCTAGCCTTCGTAACCAATTAGGAGTGGATAAAGCATCAAAGCTAGTGTTTTTATTGAAACAATTAAATCCATAATTCGGTGATTCAAAAATATTGAAATAATTGTGATTTGTTTTTTAAATAAATAGTTTGCATTAAAAGGATATTTAATTTGTTCTTTAAATTTACATCTTATTTTGTTTCAGGGTTAGCATGATTTAAATCAGTTGATTTTTTAAAATCATTGATTTAATTAATTCTTTTCACTTCTTTTAATAAAACCTATATTCCAAAAACAAGAGAATTAGGAATCAGTCAGCACAGAAATACCAATAAGTAAATAAGTGTCAATAGATAGCATGTGCTTTCCAAGAATTTAGGGGTTGTTATCAGAAAGTATGGAGTAGGGTTAAGTACAATGATTGATTATGACTGGTGGAATTCATTTTATGTTATGGGAGGTAAAGAGAGTATTACAGAACTTGAAATCCAGTTTGTGTACCAAATAGCAATAGCCGTGGCTTCGTCTGCTGGAATGGAAAGACAGTTTCCTTCTTTTGGTATCGTTCATTCTAGCCTTCGTAACCAATGAGGAGTGGATAAAGCATAAAAACAAGTGTTTTTATTGAAACAGTTAAATAACTAATTCGTAGCTAGAAAAAATATTGAAATAATTGTGATTTTTTATTTTTTAAATAAATAGTTTACATTAAAAGAATATTTAATTTGTTCTTTAAATTTACATATTATTTAGTTTGCACTATCCAATTACAAAATAATAAAATTGATTTAGATTAAAATTTATATACTTAATTTTAAGTAATCAGTGTGTAGAATATACTAGATAGATAAGATGTCACTTATAACAAATTATTCCATGTATATTGCAAAAAAAATATAAAAACACTACAATAATTAAAATTAAAATTCAGAAAAAAAATAAAAAAAAATCTGATTTAAATCAAATAAATCTGATTTTTTTATTTAAAAAAAAATTATGATTTTTTTTCCAACCCACATTGCACATAATTTAATCGGTGTACGAAGAAGATATGTGCTGGCCACATCACATGTTTTTCTCAGAGGACTCTGTAATAACGCCGAGCGATAGCGCTGTTTCTATTTTCTATAGTCCGTCACACACTAGTCATTTTGGATACGACTTCGCATGGGTTTCTTGGAAAGCAGCAGAGCTTTCAGTTAAATAATCAGAGTCATGGATGTTTCAAACTTAACAACGGTTGATTTATTTAAACAAACAGAAACGTTTAAGGAACAATTAAACTCAATGCTGATGCAACCTATCAGAGAGGAGATCACTCTCGATCAACCTGCTCATCTCAAAGTTCAGCAGGGAGTTCCCTCCCGCTTCTTCTTTTCCAAACAGGAAACCTCGGTTCATAGGGGAGATTGACAACCCCCTCTCTTTGACCCCTGTCCTTGGGGTAGCTGAACCGTCCTTGACTCCTGACCAACTTGATCAAAACAAAATTCCTTTTCTCTGTCGGTGCGTTGACAAACGACACGCTTGACACCTCCGTACTGCGAGAAAACCACTACGGGGAAAATACTGTCATTTTCAATTGTTAAAATGAACAAAGGTTCGCTTGACCACCGACAAAGACGGACGCGACTCTAACAGACTCCTTGCTCTTTTCCCTAAGATACGAGCACTTTACGATTGAAGTGACTTAATGATGCTACCATAATAGCGTCATAATGACGTCAAAAGTCAACTGAGATGAGAATTTGGTATGATAAATTACCCCTCTCGGAAGTCATGACTCGGAAGGTACCTGTACTATCGCAATACTATGTTATATCTCTACCGCAATATGGCAACAGCCTAATGGTTTTCTCGGTCATTCTTTTTCAGGCTTTCCTTCTCGAAATAGGCGCCACTGTGACCGTCCCCGTGAGGTGCCGTTTCGTTCTTCCTGCCTGCACTTGTCTGAGGCTCTCGAGGGATACAGGGCAACCACTGCGTGCCGGAGCCTCTTCCGGTTCCGGAGACGTGCTCCACACCGTACTATCGCCTCCTGGTTTTTGAAGCAACATACTCCCTGTGTCTGGGCGGGAGATTCCGTCAAAGAAAGTGAGCAGTACTGTGAGGCCATGCTGTTGACCATCCAATACGAGTCTTCCATTGTTAAGTGCGACGTTTTCCGATGTCCGTTCGTGTGCGAAGAAAAAAGATAGCTGGCCACATCCTGAATCATCATCTAAGGTTGATGCATTCCAAACACGATGGCTGCCACAACAAGAAGAACGGCAGGATGTTCATCTAAGCATCGTGACATCATTTTGTCCAAATATTGTTGCCATCTAACATCATGTCCATCCGCATCTAAACATCATCGTTTCCATCAGCGTCTAAACATTGTGCTGCCTAACTTCATCAAAACGTCGTGAAGTCCATCGGCAATATCGTTTAATTGTATTCATCGCAGCATCATTAGATGGCTGGTTTCAAACAACCAACCGCATCCATTCCATCCAAGGAATATTACTGTCCATCGGCATCTAAATATCGTAAAATCCTGCTCATCACCTCATGCAGACATCATCCCGTCCGAACAATTTAGTGTTCATCAGCATCTAAATATCGTAAAACCCTGTTCATCATCTCATGTAGACATCATCCCGTCCGAACAATTTAGTGTTCATCAGCATCTAAATATCGTAAAACCCTGTTCATCATCTCATGTAGACATCATCCAGTCGGAACGGTTTAGTGTTCATCCGCACCTAAATATCGTAAAACCCTGTTCATCATCTCATGTAGACATTATCCCGTCCGAACAGTTTAGTGTTCATCAGCATCTAAATATCGTAAAACCCTGCTCATCATCTCATGTAGACATTATCCCGTCCGAACAGTTTAGTGTTCATCAGCATCTAAATTTCTTAAAATCCTGCTCATAATCTGATCCATACATCATAACGTCCAATTGTCTTACTGCCTATCTCCATTCATGCAAAAGCAATGTCATTCATTAGTGATCATATGCAAACATCCAGCAGTAATTTATCTATTTTGCCATTTATTACTATCAAGCATCTTAAAGTAATGATAATAATCTACATTCCCAAGCATGTCCAGTTGCTGGGAAGTCGATGCCACCTTTGAAATAGTGCAAAGAATAAACGAAAAAATAAAGAACCACAGAACGACTCGGGAAAGAGTGTTTGTGAATGAATACGTTAGACATAGTTCAATCTCCGACTTGTGCCATCTGGATTAGGAAAATTAAAGAATGGGATATAAATTCACAGAGGCACACAAAAGTATAACTGTATATATATAGATATATAAATGAAACATAATAATGCATGCCTGTGTATGTTTTTTTATAGAAATTTACGTCGTTTTGTCACAAGCGTACTCGATTCAACACAAACATATCTGCACATAAACATCTCTAACCATATCTGGAAGTTCCCTCCAACCCATAGATTTCTGTTTTACATTTTTAATCTTTAATTTTTAATCAAACTTTCCTGATTATCGGGCTAATGTTTTTTGTCTTTCTAAATTTTCTATCTATTTATTTGTTTTTAGATGTTTTTCTTTTTTGGTTGAGGCATCTTTCTCTTTTTATTTAACTTATCATCAAAATTGTGATGTTCTATTGGATTTTCGTCTTGTTTGGCGCAATTTGTGCCAAGAGAATTTAGCGTTACTAAATTTCAGTCAACCAACCGACCAACATACAGATACGTTTTTAAATGTTTTTCTCTTTTGTTTGAGGAATCTTTCTCTTTTTATTTAACTTATAATAAAATTGTTTTTTCAAAATTGTGTTGTTCTATTGGTTTTTCGTCTTGTTTGGCGCAGTTTATCCCAAGAGGATATAACGCTACGAAATTTCAGCCAACCAACCCAACCAACCAACCCACAGATACAATGTTTTTAAATGTTTTTTCTCTTTTGTTTGAGGCATTTTTCTATTTTTATTTAACTGATAATCAAAATTGTTTTTTCAAAATTGTGTTGTTATATTAGGTTTTCGTCTTGTTTGGCGCAGTTTGTCCCAAGAGGATTTACGCCACTAAATTTCAGCCCACCAACCCACAGATACAATGATTTTAAATGTTTTTTCTCTTTTGTTTGAGGCATTTTTCTATTTTTATTTAACTCATAATCAAAATTGTTTTTTTTTTTTTAAACTGTGTTTATTCTTTTGGGTTTTCGTCTTGTTTGGCGCAGTTTGTCCCAAGAGGATTTACGCCACTAAATTTCAGCCCACCAACCCACAGATACAATGCTTTTAAATGTTTTTTCTCTTTTGTTTGAGACATCTTTCTCTTTTTATTTAACTTATAATCAAAATTGTTTTTTCAAAATTGTGTTTTTCTTTTTGATTTTCGTCTTGTTTGGCGCAGTTTGTCCCAAGACGATTTAGCGCCACTAAATTTCAGCCAACCAACCAACCAACCCATAGATACAATGTTTTTAAATGTTTTTTCTTTTTTGTTTGATTCATCTTTCTCTTTTTATTTAACTCATAATCAAAATTGTTTTTTTTAAACTGTGTTGTTCTTTTGGGTTTTCGTCTTGTTTGGCGCAGTTTGTCCCAAGAGGATTTAGCGCTACTAAATTTCAGCCAACCAACCAACCCACAGATACAATGCTTTTAAATGTTTTTTCTCTTTTGTTTGAGACATCTTTCTCTTTTTATTTAACTTATCATCAAAATTGTTTTTTTCAGAATTGTGTTGTTCTATTGGGTTTTCGTCTTGTTTGGCGCAGTTTGTCCCAAGAGAATTTAGCGTCACTAAATTTCAGCCAACCAACCAACCCACAGATACAATGTTTTTAAATGTTTTTTCTCTTTTGTTTGAGGCATCTTTCTCTTTTTATTTAACTTATAATCAAAATTGTTTTTTCAAAATTGTGTTGTTATATTAAGTTTTCGTCTTGTTTGGCGCAGTTTGTCCCAAGAGGATTTAACGCTACGAAATTTCAGCCAACCAACCAACCCACAGATACAATGATTTTAAATGTTTTTTCTCTTTTGTTTGAGGCATTTTTCTATTTTTATTTAACTCATAATCAAAATTGTTTTTTTAAAACTGTGCTGTTCTATTGAGTTTTCGTGATGTTTGGCGCAGTTTATCCCAAGAGGATTTAGCGCCACTAAATTTCAGCCAACCAACCCACAGATACAATGATTTTAAATGTTTTTTCTCTTTTGTTTGAGGCATTTTTCTATTTTTATTTAACTCATAATCAAAATTGTTTTTTTAAAACTGTGTTGTTATATTAAGTTTTCGTCTTGTTTGGCGCAGTTTGTCCCAAGAGGATTTACGCCACTAAATTTCAGCCCACCAACCCACAGATACAATGATTTTAAATGTTTTTTCTCTTTTGTTTGAGGCATCTCTCTCTCTTTTTATTTAGCTTATACTCAAAATTGTTTTTTTTTAAACTGTGTTATTCTTTTGGGTTTTCGTTTTGTTTGGCGCAGTTTGTCCCAAGAGGATTTAGCGCCACTAAAATTCAGCCCACCAACCCACAGATACAATGTTTTTAAATGTTTTTTTCTCTTTTGTTTGAGGCATTTTTCTATTTTTATTTAACTCATAATCAAAATTGTTTTTTTAAAACTGTGCTGTTCTATTGAGTTTTCGTGATGTTTGGCGCAGTTTATCCCAAGAGGATTTAACGCTACGAAATTTCAGCCAACCAACCAACGCACAGATACAATGTTTTTAAATGTTTTTTCTTTTTTGTTTGATTCATCTTTCTCTTTTTATTTAACTCATAATCAAAATTGTTTTTTCAAAATTGTGATGTTCTATTGTGTTTTCGTCTTGTTTGGCGCAGTTTGTCCCAAGAGGATTTAGCGTCACTAAATTTCAGCCAACCAACCAACCCACAGATACAATGTTTTTAAATGTTTTTTTCTCTTTTGTTTGAGGCATCTTTCTCTTTTTATTTAACTTATAATCAAAATTGTTTTTTCAAAATTGTGTTGTTATATTAAGTTTTCGTCTTGTTTGGCGCAGTTTGTCCCAAGAGGATTTAGCGCCACTAAATTTCAGTCAACCAACCAACCAACCAACCCACAGATACAATGTTTTTTCTATTTTGTTTGAGGCATCTTTCTTTTTTTATTTAACTTATAATCAAAATTGTTTTTTCAAAATTGTGTTTTTCTTTTTGATTTTCGTCTTGTTTGGCGCAGTTTGTCCCAAGACGATTTAGCGCCACTAAATTTCAGCCAACCAACCAACCAACCCATAGATACAATGTTTTTAAATGTTTTTTCTTTTTTGTTTGATTCATCTTTCTCTTTTTATTTAACTCATAATCAAAATTGTTTTTTCAAAATTGTGATGTTCTATTGTGTTTTCGTCTTGTTTGGCGCAGTTTGTCCCAAGAGGATTTAGCGCCACTAAATTTCAGCCAACCAACCCACAGATACAATGTTTTTAAATGTTTTTTCTCTTTTGTTTGAGGCATCTTTCTCTTTTTATTTAACTTCTCAAAATAGTTTTTTTTAAATTGTTTGTTATTTTTTCGTCTTGTTTGGCGCAGTTTGTCCAAAGAGGATTTAGCGTCACTAAATTTCAGCCAACCAACCAACCAACCCATAGATACAATGTTTTTAAATGTTTTTTCTCTTTTGTTTGAGGCATCTTTCTCTTTTTATTTAACTCATAATCAAAATTGTTTTTTCAAAATTGTGATGTTCTATTGTGTTTTCGTCTTGTTTGGCGCAGTTTGTCCCAAGAGGATTTAGCGTCACTAAATTTCAGCCAACCAACCAACCAACCAACCAACCCACAGATACAATGTTTTTAAATGTTTTTTTCTCTTTTGTTTGAGGCATCTTTCTCTTTTTATTTAACTTATAATCAAAATTGTTTTTTCAAAATTGTGTTGTTCTGTTGGGTTTTCGTCTTGTTTGGCGCAGTTTGTCCCAAGAGGATTTAGCGTCACTAAATTTCAGCCAACCAACCAACCCACAGATACAATGTTTTTAAATATTTTTTCTCTTTTGTTTGAGGCATCTTTTCTTTTTTTTTATTTAACTTATCATCAAGATTGTTTTTTTTCCAAATTGTGTTGTTCTATTGGGTTTTCGTCTTCTTTGGCGCAGTTTATCCCAAGAGGATTTAACGCTACGAAATTTCAGCCAACCAACCAACGCACAGATACAATGTTTTTTCTCTTTTGTTTGAGGCATCTTTCGCTTTTTATTTAACTTCTCAAAATAGTTTGTTCAAAATTGTGTTCTATTGGCTTTTCGTCTTGTTTGGCGCAGTTTGTCCCAAGAGGATTTAGCGTCACTAAATTTCAGCCAACCAACCAACCAACCAACCCACAGATACAATGTTTTTAAATGTTTTTTCTCTTTTGTTTGAGGCATCTTTCTCGTTTTATTTAACTGATAATCAAAATTGTTTTCAAAATTAGTTGTTCATGGGTTCGTCTTGTTTGGCGCAGTTTGTCCCAAGAGGATTAGCGCACTAAATTTCGTACCAATCAACCAACCCACAGATACTTTTTTAAATGTTTTTTTCCGTTGAGGCATCTTTCTTTTTTTATTAACTTAATCAAATTGTCAAAAGGTTGTTCTATTGTTCGTCTTGTTTACGCAGTTTGTCAAGAGGATTTAACGTCACTAAATCAGCCAACCAACCAAACAGATACAAGATTTTATGTTCTCTCTTGTTTGGCATTTTTTCTTTTTATTTTATAATCAATTGTTTTTTCAAATTGTGTTTTTCTATATTTCGTGTTTTGCGCAGTACGCCGTAGGATTTCGCTACTGATTTCCCCAAAAAACGCACAATCTGTTTTTTCTCTTTTGTTTGAGGCATATTTTTTTATTAACTTCTAAAATAGTTTTTCAAATTGTGTCTATTTCTTTTCGTCTGCTTAGCGCAGTTTGTCCCAAGATGATTTAGCGTCACTAAATTTCAGCCAACCAACCAACCAACCAACCAACAGATTCGTATTTCAACTATCTGTCACCAGTCCGGTAACCGAGGGTATAGGCCGGCACGCTATGCTACGAGACTATCTCAAATCCGCTTGTAATGAAACCTACAGAAATGATCGACACGTAGGACATAGGGGGGGTTGGGGAAGGGGTGTTCGATTTCGCAGAGATGACCGTGAAAACAAAAAGCCAATGTAAGAAGGAATCGGCATTCGAAAGCGACCCCGCCCTTTCTCTTTCCATTAATTTCCCGATCATCGGACAAGAGTGACATCTTTCCGTGACCAGGTCACTCCAGTCGCGACATGTCCAAAAATTTATCTCCATGAAAACGAGTCAAATCCCGTGTTCAAGGAACGCACTGCGCGAAAAAATGGACACCTCAAAAAAGTCCAATAAATTTAGACTCTGGCGGAAAAACTGTAAATTTGTTTGGATATCTCATAATGTTGTGTTTTTGCGTAGCTTCTAACCTCCTGGACTGTTATTAATTTAACCCCTTCCCTGTTTTGCCCGTACGCCGTACGGGCACAGCTTTCGGGGCCCTTACTGATTTGCCCGTACGGCGTGCGGGCAATCTGATTTCTATTTCGCTTGCACTTTTTCGGCCGTATTTTTTCCAATTTAGAAACAAATTATTCGTATAGATTGCGATAGTTGTCCAGTAAATAATAATGTGCAGTTTATTATCTTTTCTACTCTGATTGGTTCAAAAGCGCGGTTTTATCGCATGTTTTGTATCAGAAGACGAATTGTTATCTTTCAGTGTATAGCTTTCTAGTTATATTTTACCAACCGCCTGATAATTTTATTGATGTAAGAGTTGAATAGTATATTTTTACTTTTAAATAATGGATAATTCAGAGCGTATGGAGCTAATTTCTTGCTATTCGAACTGTGACTCGGAATCAGAAACTGAATTATCTGTAAATGATAGTAGCGAAAGTTGACTAGATGACCTGAATAGTAATGACTCTGATAGTAGTACAGATGGAATCAGTCAAGCGAGACAATTTTTTGAAATTAATTGTGATAATCCTTCGGATTTACCTCCTAGATTTGCTTTCACTGGAATTCCAAAAATTAACTTGGATATCGATGAGACTAAAGGTAAACTTCAGTTCTGTGATGCTTTCATAGAAAGAAAAAAAGTTGTAATACATGCTTAAAATATTAGAAATATTAATTTTAATAACATACCTTTACTTAAAAATGTAAAATGAACAAAAAAATGCAATGAAAAAAGTGACATTTCTTTGATTGAATTCTGGAAAAAAATGAAACTGTCAAAGGGTTAACATTCAAATTCATGGCAAAAGAATAACTATTAGGCATGCAACGGATATCCGGCCAACATACTGCATCCGGCATGTCCGGCCACTATACCGGATAATTTGCAGTAGCCGGATATTACAATTATCCATCACTACATCTTGCCAAAAATTATACATCTAGAAATAAGATAAATATAACAAAAAAAATTCAAAATGTTAAACAATATACTATATGAAACAGTGCGTATAAGTATTTTGAAGCATTATGTAAAAAAAAAAATTAAAAAAATAACTTTATGGAAAAAAAATTATGTTTATCTATACATCTGGCAACATACTGCATCTGTCATAATATGCCGGATAATTGGCAGTAGCCGAATATTACAATTATCCGGCAGTACACGTGGACAAAAATTATACACCGAGAAAAAAGATAAATGTAACAAAAAAATGCAAAATATTAAACAATATACTATATGAAACAATGCTTATAAGTATTTTGAAGTATTATGTAAAAAAAAAAACCTTTATGAAAAAATATTAGGTTTATTTATACATTTCGTTATAAAATAAATAAATAAATAAATCATTCTTGTTTTAGTCTCAACTTCAAAATTGTGTTTTTGTAAAAAAAAATAACTTTATGGAAAAAAAAATTAGGTTTATTTATACATCCGACCAACATGCTGCATCCGGAATATCTGTCCAATATACCGGATAATTGACTGCAGCCGGATATTACAATTACCCATCACTACATATTACCAAAAATTTTACACCGAGAAATAAGATAAATGTAACAAAAAAACAATGCAAAATGTTAAACAATATACTATATAAAACACTGTTTATAAGTATTTTGAAGCATTATGTAACATTATATTTATTTATCTATACATCCGGCCAACTTATACCGGATAATTGACAGTAGCCGGATATTACAATTATCCATCACTACATCTTATCAAAAATTATACACTGATAAATAAGATAAATATAACAAAAAAATGCAAAATATTAAACAATATATTATATATGAAACAATGCGTATAGGTATTTTGAATCATTATGTAAAAAAAAAAAATAAAAAAAACCCAAACTTTATGGAAAAAAATTAGGTTTATTTATACATCCTGCCAAGATACTGCATCCGGCATATCCGGTCATTATACCGGATAATTGGCAGTACCCGGATATTACAATTATCCATCACTACATATTGCCAAAAATTATATACCTAGGAATAAGATAAATATAACAAAAAAATGCAAAATATTAAACAATATACTATATGAATCAGAGCGTATAAGTATTTTGAATCATTATGTAAAAAAACTAAAAAATAACTTTATGGAAAAAAATTAGGTTTATTTATACATACTGTATCCGGCGTATCCGGTCACTATGCCGGATAATTGGTAGTAGCGGGATATTACAATTATCCATCACTACATATTGCCAAAAATTTTACACCGAGAAATAAGATAAATATAAAAAAAAATGTAAAATGTTAAACAATATACTATATGAAACAATACGCATAAATGTTTAGGAGCATTACGTAAAAAAAAATAGAAAAAAATAACTTTATGGAAAAGAAATTAGGTTTATTTAAACATTATATTACAAAATAAATAAATAAATCATTCTTGTTTTAGTCTCAACTTCAAAATTGTGTTTTTGTAAAAAAAAAAAAATATATATAACTTTATGGAAAAAAATTACGTTTATTTATACATCCGACCAACATGCTGCATCAGGCATATCTGTCCACTATACCGGATAATTGACTGCAGCCGGATATTACAATTACCCATCACTACATATTACCAAAAATTTTACACCGAGAAATAAGATAAATATAACGCAAAAAAAATGCAAAATGTTAAACAATATACTATATACAACACTGTTTATAAGTATTTTGAAGCATTATTAACATTATATTTATTTATCTATACATCCGGCCAACATAATGCATCCGGCATATCCGGTCCCTATACCGGATAATTGACAGTAGCCGGATATTACAATTATCCATCACTAAATCTTATCAAAAATTATACACTGATAAATAAGATAAATATAACAAAAAAAATGCAAAATATTAAACCATATATTATATATGAAACAATGCGTATAGGTATTTTGAATCATTATGTAAAAAAAAAATAAAAAAACCCCAACTTTATGGAAAAAAATTAGGTTTATTTATTCATCCTGCCAAGATACTGCATCCGGCATATCCGGCCCAATACCGGATAATTGGCAGTAGCCGGATATTACAATTATCCATCACTACATATTGCCAAAAATTATACACCGAGAAATAAGATAAATATAACTAAAAAATGCAAAATGTTAAGCAATAAACTATATGAAACAGTACGTATAAGTATTTTGAAGAATTATGTAAAAAAAAGAAAATAAAAAAATAGCTTTATGAAAAAAAAAAATTAGGTTTATCTATACATCCGGCAACATACTGCATCTGGCATATCCTGTTAATATGACGGATAATTGGCAGTAGCCGAATGTTACAATTATCCGCCAGTACATCTGGACAAAAATTATACACCGAGAAAAAAGATAAATATAACAAGAAAAAATGCAAAATGTTAAACAATATTCTATATGAAACAGTGCGTATAAGTGTTTAGGAGCATTATGTAAAGAAAATAAAATAAAAAAACAACTTTATGGAAAAAAATTAGGTTTATTTATACATCCGGCCAACATACTGCATCCGGCATATCCGGCTATTATACCGGATAATTGGCAGTATCCGGATTTTACAACTATTCATCACTACATCTTGCCAAAAATTATAGATCTAGAAATAATATAAATACAACAACAAAAAAAAAAAAATGCAAAATGTTAAACAATATAGTATATGAAACAGTGCGTATAAGTATTTTGAAGCATTATGAAAAAAAATTAACTTTATGGAAAATAAAATTAGGTTTATTTATTCATCCGGCCAACATACTGCATCCGGCATATCCGGCCACTATGCCGGATAATTTGCTTAGCCGGATATTACAATTATCCATCACTACATATTGCCAAAAATTATACACCCAGGAATAAGATAAATATAACAACAAAAAAAAATGCAAAATGTTAAACAATATACTATATGATACAATACGTATAAGTGTTTAGGAGTATTATGTAAAAAATATAAAATAAAAAAACAACTTTATGGGAAAAAATTAGGTTTATTTATACATCCGGCCAACATACTTCATCCGGCATATCCGGTCATTATACCGGATAATTGGCAGTACCCGGATATTACAATTATCCATCACTACATATTGCCAAAAATTATATACCTAGGAATAAGATAAATATAACAAAAAAAGCAAAATGTTAAACAATATACTATATGATACAACACGTATAAGTGTTTAGGAGCATTATGTAAAAAAATAAATAAATAAAACTTTATGGAAAAAAATTAGGTTTATTTATACATCCGGCCAACATACTTCATCCGTCATATCCGGTCACTATACCGGATAATTGACAGCTAAACAACTCAAGTGAAGGTGTGACAGCTGTCAGAAATGTTACAATTCCCTGTCATCATAAACATAAACTGTTAAGTGGGAAAGAGAGCTGAACCAGACAAGTTATAACCATTGCCAAATTTTTTAAATAAGTCATTATTATAAAACATACCGATTAAAAAATGTTAATTTTTCATATATAAAACTACAGTATGGTAATACATTGGATTCCGCTTAATGTGATTACGGTTAATGTTATCAATCGCTTATTGTTATCGAAATAACTTGGTCCCTATTTTCTCTATTGACTAGTTGTTAAAATTATTGCTATATCTGATCGTTACATTGGTTAATGGGATCAGTTTTCGAACCTCATTTTAACTGGCAAAGGAATATTCACAATATATTCAGAAGGAACCCATTCTTTTCCTTCCCGTCGCTGTTGTTTGAATTTTCGAAAAATTCTCCTCTTCCACCTAGTGAAATGAGTAATGAACAAAGGAGTGCGAAATTACACGTTCCTGGAATTTTTCAGAATTACGCACACCCTGCTGATGTTCAATAGTTGTCAGATAAGCAGAAGGCAACACATTCTATTCGGAACTGAGATGGAGCGTATTCACATTTTATGCCTTGCTCGCTTACATGTAGCTTGTCGGTATGGAAACCAGAAAGCGAAATGATTTAAGGTATCCGTCTACGTTAAAAATGTCATTTTTTGCCAAAAATCATTATTTTTTTATTTTTCTATTGTAAAACTTCATCTAAGATGCCACTAACGGAGTACTAATTTTAAAAGTAAAAGTGCAGTAAATTTAATCACAGAGACAACGAGTCTAAAACACCAAAATAAATATTAACAGCTTAAAGCCTCATCTCGCTGTAAGGCGATTTCATGCAGCAGGGCACATCTCAACTTATGACAATTTTGACTTTAGTTTCAAGTAGAAGGGCAGTTTATTGTTTGTCTATTGGCCGTTTTATGCATGAAAATGAATAGGAAGGGCATTATAGTTGTTTGTGACGCTGCGACAAATTGATGTAGAGTTGCATTGGTGAGTCACCTTTAAAAGCTCTGCGGCCCATAGTTTAAGCATCAATACATGCCACCACCTGTGTACAGCAGAGGGGAGCCCCGTATGAACAGGTTTTCTGTAGAACCCCATTTCTGTAAGTCGAGCCCTGGTTCTTAAGGTAAGGTAATAACGTTGTAAACGTCATTTTTTGCCAAAAATCATATTTTTTTTTAAATTTCTCTCTTGTAAAATTTGAATTTTTAGGCTTCTAAATCTGGTTTTGTTTTGTCTCTACGGCAGTTTAAAGAAAAGTTACAGCTTTTTAAACATCAGTGACAGCTGTCAAAACAAAACAGAAGTAGCGACTTCGGAACCGGAAGTTGTGAATTTAAAGCCTTTTAAAGAGCATTTTTTGGACAAAACTTTTTAAATTTTCATGAAGTTTAGTTTAAACATTTTTCTAGTATTTTTAATAATTAGCAACTTGGCAATTAGAACGTTTTGAAGCAAGAAAGTGTGGGGAATTTTAAACATGTATTTTAATTTTTTAATAGTTAAAGTTACTTTCATAAACTTCAAGTATGTTTTTCTCGGAATAGTATTTTCAATAAAATGTTGAAACTTGAAATGCGGTTTCTCAAAAAGTTCTTAAAATATTTTGTTGAAAATTATTATGAATGCTTTTGATAGTATTTACTAGTAAATGACCTAAAAGCTTTAAATTCTGATAATTTTTAATGATGTTTTCTCATAGTTATATATAATGGTAATGAAAATTATTTAAAAATTCAATGTGTATGATTTTGAAGGACCAAAATTTTTTTTAACCAAATGTAAATTATGCAAAGATTTTAGATGATTCACTAGTCCAGTGTATAATAAGAAATGTGTTGCATCAAAAATATTGAAATAATTTAATTTATTTAAAAATTAAACCATTTGAAAAAACCCAATTTTTTTACTAAATTTTCTTTATTTATTAGAAATTTTATAAAAACTTCTCCAGGAATAAACCATTTTGTTGAAAATTATTATGAATGCTTTTGATAGTATTTACTAGTAAATGACCTAAAAGCTTTAAATTCTGATAATTTTTAATGATGTTACACTCATAGTTATATATAAAGGTAATGAAAATTTTTTAAAAATTCAATGTGTATGATTTTGAAGGACCAAAATTTTTTTTAACCAAATGTAAATTATGCAAAGATTTTAGATGATTCACTAGTCCAGTGTATAATAAGAAATGTGTTGCATCAAAAATATTGAAATAAATTAATTTATTTAAAAATTAAACCATTTGAAAAAACCCAATTTTTTTACTAAATTTTCTTTATTTATTAGAAATTTTATAAAAACTTCTCCAGGAATAAACCATTTTGTTGAAAATTATTATGAATGCTTTTGATAGTATTTACTAGTAAATGACCTAAAAGCTTTAAATTTTGTTTTTTTAATATGTTACATTTTTATAGTATAAAGGTAATGAAAAAATTTTTTAAAAATTCAATAGTGTATGATTTTATAGGAACCCCCCAAAATTTTTTTTTCGAATTTGAAATTTCGGGATAGTTTTTATAGTACTGTTATAGTATGTATTAAAATGTTTATAAAAAAATATTGAAATAATTTATCTAAAAATTAAACCATTTGAAAAATCCTGTTTTTTTTTACTAAATTTTCTTTATTTATTAGAAATTTTATAAACTTTATAAATTTTTAAGTAATTTTATATAACATAAAAAATAATAAAACAAAATGTAAAAACATGAATAGTTTCTAAGTTTAAAGAAAAAAATTTAATAATGATACCTAATTTAAAATAAATATTGAAACTTTAAATCGGATACATTGATTTATGATTAGAACAATTTATAATAGTTTTAGAAAAAAATTGTAGACAGTCAAAAAATTTTGTAATTATATATATAATAGTTAAAATAAATAATTCTTTTTTCGAATTTGAACTATTTCGGGATAGTTCTTTTATAGTACTGTTATAAGGGATAATGTTTTAAACTTAAAAAAATGTACAACAATAGTACATAGTACATAGTACATAGTAAAAACAATAATACATAGAACCCCCCCAAAATTTTAATATTCTTTTTCGAATTTGAACTATTTCGGGACAGTTCTTTTATAGTACTGTTATAAGGGATAATGTTTTAAACTAAAAAAAAAATGTACAACAATAGTACATAGTACATAGTAAAAACAGTAGTACATAGAACCCCCCAAAATTTTAATATCTTTTTTCGAATTTGAACTATTTCGGGATGTTTTTTTATAGTACTGTTATAAGGGATAATGTTTTAAACTTAAAAAAAAACAATGTACAACAATAGTACATAGTACATAGTACATAGTACATAGTACATAGTAAAAACAATAATACATAGAACCCCCCAAAATTTTAATATTCTTTTTCGAATTTGAACTATTTCGGGATAGTTCTTTTATAGTACTGTTATAAGGGATAGTGTTTTAGACTTAAAAAAATGTACAACAATAGTACATAGTACATAGTACATAGTAAAAACAATAGTACATAGAATCCCCAAAATTTTAATATTCTTTTTCGAATTTGAACTATTTCGGGATAGTTCTGTTATAGTACTGTTATAAGGGATAATGTTTTAAACTTAAAAAAAAACAATGTACAACAATAGTATATAGTACGTAGTACATAGTACATAGTAAAAACAATAGTACATAGAACCCCCCAAAATTTTAATATTCTTTTTCGAATGTGAACTATTTCGGTATAGTTCTTTTATAGTACTGTTATAAGGGATAATGTTTTAAACTTAAAAACAATGTACAACAATAGTACATAGTACATAGTAAAAACAATAATACATAGAACCCCCCAAAATTTTAATATTCTTTTTCGAATTTGAACTATTTCGGGATAGTTCTTTTATAGTACTGTTATAAGGGATAATGTTTTAAACTTAATAAAAACTGTACAACAATAGTATATAGTACGTAGTACATAGTACATAGTAAAAACAATAGTACATAGAACCCCCCAAAATTTTAATATTCTTTTTCGAATTTGAACTATTTCGGGACAGTTCTTTTATAGTACTGTTATAAGGGATAATGTTTTAAACTTAAAAAAAACAATGTACAACAATAGTACATAGTACATAGTAAAAACAATAATACATAGAACCCCCCAAAATTTTAATATTCTTTTTCGAATTTGAACTATTTCGGGATAGTTCTTTTATAGTACTGTTATAAGGGATAATGTTTTAAACTTAAAAAAATGTACAACAATAGTACATAGTACATAGTACATAGTACATAAAAAATGTTTTAACCATTTCTAAATTATTTAAATAAGTCATTATTAATAAAACACATAGATTAAAAATGTAAACCATTGATAAATTATTTAAATGAGTCATTATTATAAAACACCCGATTAAAAATGTTACACCATTGCTAAATTATTTAAATGAGTCATTATTAATAAAAACATACCGATTAAAAATGTTAACCATTGCTAAATTATTTTAAATGAGTCATTATTATAAAAAACATACCGATTAAAAATGTTAACGATTGCTAAATTCTTTAAGTGAAGTCATTATTATAAAACATACCGATTAAAAAATGTTAACCATTGTTAAATTATTTAAATAAGTCATTATTATAAAACATACCGATTAAAAATTGTTAACCATTGCTAAATTATTTAATTGAGTCATTATTATAAAACACAACCGATTAAAAATGTTAACCATTGCTAAATTCTTTAAATGAGTCATTATTATAAAACACATAACCGATTAAAAAATGTTAACCATTGCTAAATTCTTTAAATAAGTCATTATTATAAAACATACCGATTAAAAATGTTAACCATTGCTAAATTATTTAAATGAGTCATTATTATAAAACATACTGATTAAAAATGTTAACCATTGCTAAAATTATTTAAATGAGTCATTATTATAAAACATACCGATTTAAAAATGTTAACCATTGCTAAATTATTTAAATGAGTCATTATTATAAAACATACCGATTAAAAAATGTTAACCATTGCTAAATTATTTAAATGAGTCATTATTATAAAAACATACCGATTAAAAAATGTTAACCATTGCTAAATTATTTAAATGAGTCATTATTATAAAACACACCGATTAAAAATGTTAACCATTGCTAAATTATTTAAATGAGTCATTATTATAAAACACATCGATTAAAAAATGTTAACCATTGCTAAATTATTTAAGTGATTCATTATTATAAAACATACCGATTAAAAATGTTAACATTGCTAAATTATTTAATGGTTCATTATTATAAAACATACCGATTAAATGTTAACCATTGCTAAATTATTTAAATGATCCTTATTATAAAAATACCGATTAAAAATGTTAAACCATTGCTAAATTATTAATTGAGTCATTATTATAAAACACACGATAAAAAATGTTAACCATTGCTAAATTATTTAAATGAGTCATTATTATAAAAATACCGATTAAAAATGTTAACCCATTGCTAAATTATTTAAATGAGTCATTATTATAAACAATTACGATTAAAAAATGTTAACCATTGCTAAATTATTTAATTGAGTCATTATTATAAAATATACCGATTAAAAAATGTTACTATTTATTTAATCAAACTAATTATATTATACTAAAATTTTACGGTTAATAATCTTTCAACTTATTATAGCAATAATAACTTCAAATGCTGTTTATTGAGAAGTAAAATTATACGGTATAATAAGATTCTCATTACTTATGGGTATAGCAATAATAACTTCAAATGCTGTTTACTCAGAAGTAAAATTTTACGGTATAATAAGCTTCTCATTACTTATGGGTATAGCAATAATAACTTCAAATGCTGTTTACTCAGAAGTAAAATTTTACGGTATAATAAGCTTCTCATTACTTATGGGTATAGCAATAATAACTTCAAATGCTGTTTACTCAGAAGTAAAATTTTCATGTATTACAAATGTTTAAAGTACTCCAGGCGCATTGAAAACAAATCATTGTCTCTGAAATTCCAGTATTATTTACGTTAAAGTTTATAAAATAAAGTCTAGTTGAAGCGGGTATGTTTTGAAGCATATAATATGTTAGTTATGCATTTTAATTAACCGCTATAGCTGTTTATTCTGCAAAATATGGGTATCATCATCATAATTATTTTTTTCTCTTTATATTTTCTATGAATGTTTATGGAAACAACTACATTTTTTTTGTAAAGTCTATAAGGTATACTAAACTTTTTTATAATATTTTATGCAAAATGGATGCGCCTGGAGCATTTTCAATTAAGCTAATTATGAAACAATTAATAATTAATAACTCCAAAACTAATTAATATCTTCCCTTCGAATTTTTAAATATTTATATATCAATAGTACTAATAACATAGTCAATCTTCAAGGAAATTCATTTAAAAGAAAATATGTTTTCATGACTCTAAAGATTCAGACTGTCGACTTAACACAGCTTAATCATGCTTTAACATAATAATAGCTAGTCTTATAAAACATAATGAGTATAATGAAATCACAAAACTTAAGGAGTATAATTTAAGTTTTCAGTGATGCAACGCAAAGTACTACATACTGGATACAACAGAAATGGCAAAACTTTTTTCAATGAGCGTTCCAGTTGAATTTAGATTTATTATTTTCCGGTGTCCAGTGTACCATTTGATATAATTCATTTAAAAAATATCTTTAAGGTATCCGTCTAAGTTGAAGACGTCATTTTTTTTTTTGCCAAAAATCATAATTTTGTTTTATTTCTCTATTGTAAAATTTCAACATTTAGGCTTCTAAATCTGTTTTTGTTTTGCCTCTACGGTATTTTAAAGAAAAGTTACAGCTGTTTAAACATCAGTGACAGCTGTCAAAACAAAACGGAAGTAGCGACTTCGGAACCGGAAGTTGTGAATTTAAAGCCTTTTAAAGAGCATTTTTTTGGACAAAACTTTTTAAATTTTCATGAAGATTAGTTTAAACATTTTTCTAGTATTTTTAATAGTTAGCAACTTGGCAATTAGAAAGTTTTGAAGCAAGAAAGTGTGGGGAATTTTAAACATGTATTTTAATTTTTTAATAGTTAAAGTTGCTTTCATAAACTTCAAATGCGTTTTTCTCAGAACGGTATTTTTAATAAAATGTCGAAACTTGAAATGTGATTTCTCAAAAAGTTCTTAAAATATTTTGTTGAAAATTATTATGAATGCTTTTGATAGTATTTACTAGTGAATGACCTAAAAGCTTTAAATTTGGATAATTTTTAATGATGTTACACTCATAGTTAGATATAAAGGTAATGAAAATTCGTTAAAAATTCAATGTGTATGATTTTGAAGGACCAACATTTTTTACCAAATGTAAATTAAGCAAAGATTTTGGGTGATTCACTAGTCCAGTGTATAAGAAATGTGTTGCATCAAAAAATATTGAAATAATTTAATTTATTAAAAATTAGACTTTTTTCAAAAAACCCGATTTTTTTATAATTTTTCTTTATTTATTAGAAATTTTATAAATGAGATACCATACATTAAATATTCAACTTCTTTCATCAAGATACCGCGTTTAATGTATTAAGGTATCCGTCTACGTTAGAAACGACATTTTTTGACAAAAATCATATTTATTTCTCCGTTGTAAAATTTTAACTTTTAGGCTTCTAAATCTGTTTTTGTTTTGTCTCTACGGCATTTTAGTGAAAAGTTACAGCTGTTTAAGCATCAGTGACAGCTGTCAAAGCAAACCGAAAGTAGGAACTTCGGAACCGGAAGTTGTGAATTTAAAGCCTTTTAAAGAGCATTTTTTGGACAAAACTTTTTAATTTTCATGAAGATTAGTTTAAACATTTTTCTACTATTTTTAATAATTAGCAACTTGGCAATTAGAAAGTTTTGAAGCAAAAAAGTGTGGGGAATTTTAAACATGTATTTTAATTTTTTAATAGTTAAAGTTGCTTTCATAAACTTCAAATGCGTTTTTCTCAGAACGGTATTTTTAATAAAATGTCGAAACTTGAAATGTGATTTCTCAAAAAGTTCTTAAAATATTTTGTTGAAAATATTATGAATGCTTTTGATAATATTTACTAGTGAATAACCTAAAAAAGATTTAAACTTGGATAATTTTAATGATGTTACACACATAGTTAGTATAAGGTAATGAAAATTCTAAAAATTCAATGTGTATGATTTTTAAGAATCAAAATTTTTTACCAATGTAAATTAAGCAAAGATTTTGGTGATTCACTATCCATTTATAAGAAATTTTGCGTCAAAAGAGATTGAAATAATTTAATATATTAAAAAATTAGACCTTTCGAAAAAGCCCAATTTTCTTACTAAATTTTTTTCATTCATTAGTAATTTTATAAAAACTTCTCCAGGAATAAATTTTTCAAGTGCAGTTCTCTATGATAATATAAAAAATAAGTCTAAAACTGTATAACATGAACTAGTTTCTACGTTTAAAGAAAAAAGTTCTCTGGATACCTTAAACACTTATAATCAACCAAATGTTTTGACTTTCTTAAGAGGATTGAAGCTTTTTACTTAGTGTATACTTATCAAAATATCTTCATTATTGCTGTTTTTGCCTTGTTTTTTTCATCTTTCCTTTTACTGCATTCCATTCCTGCTTTGTTTAATCTTTCACTCTATTGTTTGGCGCAGCTTATCCTTACGAGATCTTGCGCCATTAAATCCCAACCAACCAACCTTAAACACCTATAATTCACATAAAATTATTGCATTTTTAGAATTGCTTTTTCTCCTCTCGTCACAATGTGAAAATCACTGCTCTAATAATGGTTTAAAGGGACATTTATTTAAAAATTCAGTTTTTCTATGATATAGAAGCATTTTACCTTGTCAAAATTTTAGACTGTCATATTTATAAAATTAAATTATATGGATGAATAGAATTCAACGGTCTTCTCCCATTCTAAAAAACTAGCATATAGCCCGTCATATGACGGGATCAGTAAAATATTTAATTTTCCAGAATTGTAAAGTACCCTATGAGGAAGGTAAAAAAAAAAAAAAAAAAAAAGGTTTGTTTTTTGGCTGAGAATTATTTTGCAACAAAATATAATCGATGATTAAATTTAAATTTATCACATACATACGTAATCTATTATTTAAGCCAAATACAAAAGAAAATCATTTACGTCATATCTAAGTTTAGTAATAAAACGTATGGAAATAATGCAAAAGATATTTAAATAATCTAAAATAAATGATTAAATGAGATGGTTAAAGGAATGACGTCATAATGCTAGAAAAAGTTGTTATTTTTACCTATTTATTATGTGATAAATGGATAAATTTAATAGCCTGCTTTTAAAATGGGGCTTGATATAATGGCAATACGTAAATTTAATAAAATAAATAAGAGATTTGAAAAAAAATTTTCAATTTTACAACTCCTCTTCAACCTCCACTCAAAATACAGAATCAAAATTAAATTAATTTTACAATTTACACTAAATCACAAATTTGTGATGAAAATCACACTCAGTTTATTTAATTTGTGATTAAGTGAATGTTTCAGTCTATTTAGTATGAATGTTATGTGTTTCCTTTGTGTTTTCTTTGTTAATTCAATTAGATTTTAAATATTCAATTTTTGTAAAATTTTTCCTCAAAATGTTGTTTTTGTTTATGTATCAATTTGTTGAGTTACGATCCCCTCGCCAGATTTCAAACGCCACGCTGCAAGCACGCCACGCACGCAAGCTGCAAGCACGCCAATTTCGCCAAATGTGGTTGAAGCACCAACAAGATCCATGATTAGAAACAGGAGAGTGGGCTAAGAAGAGGAGTTGAAAAAAAAAATAAAAATCATAAAAATTTGAAAAAATAGAAAAAATTTATTTTAAAAGTAATAGGACTTTGAAAATAATAAAACAACTTTAGGAATAAGAATTCAAAAGAAAAAGCAAAAATTATTAAATTAATTAGACATTTAGAAAAATTCGGCTGCTTTGGGAGCCGAACCATCAAACCGAGAAGTACGACGATCAAATGGGCAGACACTCTACCCCATGTGCTAGCCTACACGTGGTGAAGAAAATGATTAGAGTATATAAGGGTCAAGTAAAAACAGTCCAGAAAATTAAATATTGCGCTCCGCCCTAGCCATCCTATCAAGGATGAATTTAGTATAGAATAAGAGGGAGAATAATGCTAGAAATAATAGCATTAAATGCTCGAAAAGGGGGGATGAGATGGATTTGGAACTCACTTTGAATTTTGCTAACCCTAACAAATAAAAAATCCAATCTGGATGCATATCCATTCCAGATACAACCGCTTCATAAATTCGCGGACAGACAACTTAGGCTATTATTATATAGGGTATGCATTCTCCCATATCTCGAAACACCACTTTCATTGCATATTAACTTCAATTTCAAATATAAGAAACCCATACACAAACTATGTTATAATTCACAATTTAGTTAGGTTCTGTCTCAATAACTCATCTCACCCACGTACTTCTGTCACTCCAAGAAAGAGTTAGTGTGACTTACAGGGACTTACAGAGTGTTTCAAAAATGACCACTATATTTGAAAAATCCATAAATCTAAACGGATACTGATAGAAATACACAGTTTATTGCGATATGTTTGGGACAATAGTAAATTTTAAGGTAGACAATATTGCAAAATTAGTTACAATGTTCCACAACAGATGGCGCTGCAGTATGTTCTTAACCGGGGAAAATAAAGGCTAAGACGACTTTATTTTTCGAGTGATGAATTATATTTATACAATTCGTAAAATGAGATCGATAGTTTAAGAGAAAATAAACTATTCGTTTTGAATTTTGCTAACCCTAACTCATCAAGAATCCAATATAGATGCCTCTATCCATTCCAGGTCCAACCGCTTCATAAATTCGAGGACAGACGGACAGATAACTTAGGCTATTATTATATAGGGGATTGCTTGAGGAGCTTGTGTAAGATAAGGACCAGTTGTTATGATGGATTATGCGGCTAAAAATAAAAGCATGGGATGGAACTGGAATCCGTGTCAAAGTAACGTATTTTCAATACAGATATAACTGTTGTACCGAGGTACTTTCTCACGGTGAGTTGCACGTGCATGCATAGCCGTGGGAGGATTTCCTTGACGAATTTAAGACCCCAATTATTTACGTCAAGTTTAGGGACCCCTGCAGAGAGGATACTTCACGGAATGGCAGCATAACGGTCAAGCTCGCACAGAACTGTAAGCGTGAATTATGGGAGCAGGGGCTAAAATGTAATGTCAGCTTAAACAAAAAGGCGCTACTTTAATGAGCCCACCTGCACTCCCGAAGGGCATTTGATGTGGTAAAATATCCCAAAGAGAAGGGATTGGATGACAAGAAAAGGAGGGGCGTTGGAAATGGAGGTGAGGTTTTTGGAAATGGAGTGAGAGCTGAGAGTTAGAAGTGGGCAGTCGAGAGAAGTGGAACAAGAATCCACTAGCACGAGCTCGTCCCGTGCGCCCGGACTGACACCGCCCCGCTCAACATCACCAACTCGTCCCGTATGCCCGTGAGAAAAGCCCCTGCCTGCTCCCCGGCGACTTCAATGGAGGTAATTTATAAATAATATTTACAGTCCTTTGACTTAGGCCTCTGTTAATAATAATAATTCCTTATAAAGTGATGTGGGATGATTAGTCTGTAAATAGAAAATATAAATGATTGATTTTGTTAACCAAGTATTTTTGTAAATAAATGTATAGAATAAATGTCTGAATCTATATAAGGTATTATATTCATTCTGTGTTTCCCCCTTGTAACGAACACTGGTGTATAGGTTGTATGTACATACAACAACAGTATAAGGGAATATTTATATAGAAATACTAACGACGTTTTAATTAGTATATCAAGATCCCACGCTTTTATTTTTAGCCGCATAACCCATCATAACAGCTGGCCCTTATCTTATAGAAGCTCTACACAGTCGAACACATTTTGCCACTTTGTTTCCGATCACTGTGTATAATTTTTTTTAAAAATTCATCACCGAATCTTGGCACAATCACCGGTGAAACGTCACATCCAGGCTTGTTTCCTTTTCTTTTCTGTACAAGTTTTTATATGAGATCTAAATTCTGTGATCTTTTACTTGTATGTTATTTTCCATTTTTAATTTTTAACTTAACAGATTTTTTATATAACAATTTATAATTTTTAATTTATCAGATTTTAATTTTTAATTAAACAATATTTAATTTTCAATTTATCAATTTTTAATTTTTAGTTTAACAATTTTTAATTTTCAATTTATCAATCTTTAATTTTACTCTAACAATTTTTAAATTTCAATTTATCATTTTTTAATTTTTAATTTAAAAATTTATAATTTTCAATTTATCAATTTTTAACTTTAATTTAAAAATTTATAATTTTCAATTTAACAATTTTTAATTTTTAATTTAACAATTTTTAATTTTTAATTTATCAATTTTTAATTTTTAATCTAACAAACAATTTTCAATTTATCAATTTTTAATTTATAATTTAACAATTTTTAATTTAACAATTTATAATTTTCAATTTATCAATTTTCAATTTTTAATTAAAAATTTTTTAATCTAACAGTTTTTAATTTTAAATTTATCATTTTTTAATTTTTAGTTTAACAATTTATAATTTTCAATTTATCAATTTTCAATTTTTAATTAAAAAATTTTTAATTTTCAATTTATCAATTTTCAATTTTTAATCTAACAGTTTTTAATTTTAAATTTATCATTTTTTAATATTTAGTTTAACAATTTATAATTTTCAATTTATCAATTTTTAATTTTTAATTAAACAATTTTTAATTTTCAATTTATCAGTTTTAAATTTTTAAACTAACAGTTTTTAATTTTCAATTTATCAATTTTTTTTTAACTTTTAATTAAACAATTTTTAGTTTTCAATTTATCAATTTTTAAGTTTTAATCTAATAATTTTTAAATTTCAATTTACCATTTTTTAATTTTTAATCTAATAATATATAATTTTCAATTTTTCAATTTTTAATTTTTAATTAAACAATTTTTAATTTCAATTTATCAACTTTTAAAAACAATTTTTAATTTTCAATTTATCAATTTTTAATTTTTAATTTAACAATTTTTAATTTTCATAAACTATACTAATTCATCTTGTATATATTTTCTATTTAAATATTTTTCATAATTTTTTGTTAAGTTATTTTATATGTACTTTTAACGGTTTTCAATTTGTTGTCTCTTTTACGTCCTCCTCAAAAATCCTTTCACTTGTTTATTTATCTATTTATTTTTTTATCAGTTACTTAGCTTATATTTTCGTTTTGTTAGGCGCTCTGTTTCTCCTGTAAAATTCGTCTTCGAGGCTATGTATATATATATATATATATATATATATATATATATATATATATATATATATATATATATATATATATATATATATATATATATATATATACATATATATATATATATATATATATATATATACATATATATATATATATATATATATATATATA
>CM063507.1:65097606-65107606 GCA_032207245.1 Pardosa pseudoannulata | reverse complement strand
TCGTACTTACATAATTGGCCATTTATCGTACAAATCTTCAGTATTAAATGTCAGTTTTAAATGCTTCCAACGCCTGTTCCGTAGCTATAGGGCAGAGATTAACAGCTTGTAAGGTTTCGAGGACCAAATTGGAAATTTTATGCATATTTGTATTCCGTACTTTCATAATTGGCCATTTACCATAAAATCTTCAGCATTGAATGTCAGTTTTAAATGATTCCAACGCCTGTTCCGTAGCTATAGGGTAGAGATTAGCAGCTTGTAAGGTTTCGAGGACCAAATTGGAAATTTTATGCATATTTGCCGGACGTACTTTCATAATTGGCCATTTACTGCAAAAATCTTCAGGCTTAAATGTCAGTTTTAAGTGCTTCCATCGCCTTTTACGTAGCTATAGGGCAGAGATTAGCAGCTTGTTAAGGTTAGAGGGCCACATTGGGAATTTTATGCATATTTGCCGGACGTACTTTCATAATTGGCCATTTATTGCAAAAATCTTCAGGCTTAAATGTCAGTTTTAAGTGCTTCCATCGCCTTTTACGTAGCTATAGGGCAGAGATTAGCAGCTTGTTAAGGTTAGAGGGCCACATTGAAAATTTTATGGACATTTGTGGGCCGTACTTTCATAATTGGCCATTTATTGCAAAAATCTTCGGGCTTAAATGTCTGTTTTAAGTGCTTCCATCGCCTTTTCAGTAGCTGTAGGACAGAGATTACCAGCTTGTGAGGGTTTGAGGGCCATATTGGGAATTTTATGCATATTTGCCGGACGTACTTTCATAATTGGCCATTTATTGCAAAAATCTTCAGGCTTAAATGTCAGTTTTAAGTGCTTCCATCGCTTTTTCCGTAACTATAGTGCAGAGATTAATAGCTTGTAAGGATTCGAGGACCTCATTGGGAATTTTATGCATATTTGCCGGACGTACTTTCATAATTGGCCATTTATTGCAAAAATCTTCGGGCTTAAATGTCTGTTTTAAGTGCTTCCAACGCTTTTTCCGTAACTATAGTGCAGAGATTAATAGCTTGTAAGGATTCGAGGACCTCATTGGGAATTTTATGCATATTTGCCGGACGTACTTTCATAATTGGCCATTTATCGTAAAATTCTTCCGTCTTAAATGTCAGTTTTAAGTGCTTCCAACGCTTTTTCCGTAACTATAGTGCAGAGATTAATAGCTTGTAAGGATTCGAGGACCTCATTGGGAATTTTATGCATATTTGCCGGACGTACTTTCATAATTGGCCATTTATCGTAAAATTCTTCCGTCTTAAATGTCAGTTTTTAAGTGCTTCCAACGCTTTTTCCGTAACTATAGTGCAGAGATTAATAGCTTGTAAGGATTCGAGGACCTCATTGGAAATTTTATGCATATTTGTGGGACGTACTTTCATAATTGGCCATTTATCGTAAAATTCTTCCGTCTTAAATGTCAGTTTTAAGTGCTTCCAACGCTTTTCCGTAGCTATAATGCAGAGATTAATAGCTTGTAAGGATTCGAGGACCTCATTGGAAATTTTATGCATATTTGTGGGACGTACTTTCATAATTGGCCATTTATCGTAAAATTCTTCCGTCTTAAATGTCAGTTTTAAGTGCTTCCAACGCTTTTTCCGTAACTATAGTGCAGAGATTAATAGCTTGTAAGGATTCGAGGACCTCATTGGAAATTTTATGCATATTTGTGGGCGTACTTTCATAATTGGCATTTATCGTAAAATTCTTCCGTCTTAAATGTCAGTTTTAAGTGCTTCAACGCTTTTTCCGTAGCTATAGTGCAGAGATTAATAGCTTGTAAGGATTCGAGGACCTCATTGGAAATTTTATGCATATTTGTGGGACGTACTTTCCTAATTGGCCATTTATTTAAAATTCTTCCGTCTTAAATGTCAGTTTTTTAAGTGCTTCCAACGCTTTTTCCGTAGCTATAGTGCAGAGATTAATAGCTTGTAAGGATTCGAGGACCTCATTGGAATTTTTTAACATATTTGTGGGACGTATCTTCATAATTGGCCATTTATTGCAAAATTCTTCAGGCTTAAATGTCAGTTGTAAGTGCTTCCAATGCCTTTTCTGTAGCTATAGGGAAGAGATTAGCAGCTTCTAAGGCTTCGAGGGCCATACTGGAAATTTTATGCATATCTGCAGACCACACTAAAGTAGCGCCAGCGAATGATCAGGGAAAGGAGGTTAAAGTCTGCAATTACTCTGGAAGAAAGGTGGAATTAATCTCCACCTCAGTTTTTTTCTAACAAGGGATAAATCTTGAAATGGGAAATGGCAATATGATTCACGGATTTACCTTGTATTTATCTCGGTTTTCGGGATACATAAACGAGGATCATGCATTTATTTTTATTGTACAGCTGTCGGATAAAAGAAGTAAGAATAGAGGTTAAAACGGAAAGAATTTCGAGTAAAATGAAAAATTTAACAAAATATGGAAAAATGCATTTTCCAAATAATGATGATTTACCCAAAATGTAAAAATGTGTGAATTTTGAAATGCCAGAATTTCATGCGTATGAAACTGGTTTATGAAGTGCGCGAAATTCGGTAGTAATAATTTTTTAATGTAAGAAAATATCAAATTATGCAAGTTTTCCATATAAGACACTAAACAGTTATATGTATAAGTTCATCATTTATACTATAATCATCGAACTCTTTACACTCTTTAATACTTTCAAACGATCTCAGTAAATTCGTTTATTTTTAAAGTATTTAATCTCTTATGTAATTCCCTTTTAGGGGAGTATATATACTCTTTTGTTGAGGTCATTCTCATGTTCCTTCTCATATCCTTTCAGGCTAAAGAGAGGAAAATTTAGCTTCCTCAATTTTTTTTTTGACATTTCAACTAAGCGTGTTGTCGTGAAGGGCTTATTTTTATCCTCTTGGTGCGCTGAAAGAATAGTGATTTCTAGGCATAGGAAATGAGAAAAATATTTGCTGACTGTTGGCATATCAACGTAGAGACATCATAATGTTTGACAGGAATTTGAAATTTGGAATGTATGTTCCTATCAGAACACTGAAGCACCAGAAAATGATTTTTAGAAATTCAACCCCTGGAGTAAGGAAATGGGAGATAAAAGAAATATGAAAGATTATCTATATTTTACTATAACGTCTTGAAACTCAGTAGGGATTTATAAATAGGCCTGTATATACACACACATATATATATATGCATATATATATATATATATATATATATATATATATATATATATATATATATATATACATACAAATATATATACAAGCATATGCATGTATATGTATACATATATAATATATATCATTTGTATATATGTATATATGCATATTATATATATATATATATATATATATATATATATATATATATTTATATATATATATATATATATGTATATATTTATACATATATGTATATATGTGTATATATATATATATATATATATATATATATATATATATATATATATAATATTATATATATATATATATATATATATATATATATACATATATATATATATATATATTTATAATTTTATATTATATGTCTAATATATATATTGTTTTATTATATATATTATATATGTATACAAATGTATAATATATAATATACATACATATATACAGATATATATATATATATATATATAATATATATATATATAACATATATATATATATATATAAAATATATATATATATATATATATACATATATAAATATATATATATTTATATAGACATATATATATATATATATATATATATATATATATATATATATATATATATATGCATATTTATAAATATATATACATATGTATATTTATGTATATATATATATATACATATGTATATATATATATGTAGACATATATATATATTTTATATATATACATATATATTTTATATATATAATATTTATACATATATATGTATATATTTATAAAGTATATGTATATATATATATATATATTATATAATATATATATATATACATATATACATATGCATGTATATATGTATACATATATGATATACATACATATATACATATATATGTATATATATATATATATATGTATATATATGTATATGTATATATATATATGTATATATATATATATATATATATATATATATGTATATATATATATATGTAGACATATATATATTATATATTTATTTTTATAATATATATATATATATATATATATATATATATATATATATATATATATATATATATATAAATATATATGTATATATACTTATATATATACATATATATATGTAATATATATATATGAATATGTATACGTATTTTTTATGTATATATATATATATATATATATATATTTATATTGTATATATATAATTTATGTTTATATATTATATATATATATAAATATTTATATATATGTATATATATTATATATATTATTATATATATATATATGTATATATATTTATGTATATATATTTATACATATATATATATATATATATATATAATTTATATCATATATATATGTATTATATATATATATATATATTATATTTTTTACATATGTACATATGTAAAACACACACATATATATATATAAGTTATATATACACTATATATGTATATGTAATACATCAAAATTATTATACCTTAAATATCTCTTAAATTTTTCATTTTCCCCTTATCAATTCTTTTAAATCTATTTTTACAGCCATAAAATATTTTATTAAAAGGTGTGTCCAAGACTTGATTTCTTCTCATTTTTCAAAGCTATCTCTGCAACAAATGCAAATGTTTTGTCCACTCACCGCATATTCCAGCTGTCGCTGGCGAATGGCTCAGTTTTTCCCATCCGATTTAAGTTACTCTTTAGTGTGAATTTCGCTGACTAGTTGCCGATTCCTTGGGAAAATTTTCAGCGTTTCACTCGCTGTGGGACTGGCTTTATATGTTCATGCATATCATTCCGTTCTCTGCCTTTGATTGAGAAACATGTTCTTTTGCTTAGCTCTCAACAGTTTAAGTTCCACGTTAGACGTGTGCTGCTCCTAATTTATGGAATGGCCTGACTGCATCATCTTTATTAATTTATAGTACTTAGATTTCTCATTGCCAGCAAGCCCAAGCAAGTAAAAATAGTAGGAGCTAATTAATTTTCGCCATGTTACATAATCACACACACACACACATATATATTTCGTGAGTTTTATAATTGCGTTTGTTTCATTTTCGCAGAGTATCTACTTCGGTCTTCCAGAAAGAGCCATTCACCACCTACATGACACTGGGACAGCAGACGAAATCCTGAAAGTGTCCAACCAAGTAAGTATCATTTTACAGCCTGGTCATTTCTCTGAATTACATGTGTTTATCCCTTATCTATTAATAGCCTAAGTTATCTGTCCGTCTGTCTTTTAATTTATGAATCGCTTCTACCTGGAACGGATAGAGACATCCATATTGGATTCTTGACCAGTTAGGGTTAGCAAAATTCAAAGCAAGTCTTTAAAACGTTCGAAATTTCGACGTTCTACCACCCCTTTCCACCTTTTCGAGCTTTGAATACCATTATATCAATCCCTATTTTCCCCCTATTAAGAGCATCTCCTAAGTATATCTTCTCCTAAACTATCGATCCGATTCTAAAATAAATTGGTATAAATATGCTTCATATCACATCGAAAAATACTGTCGTCTTTAATACATTCAAAATCCACCCCTTTCCCCCTTTTTGAGCGTTGAATGCCATTATATCAATCCCCATTTTTCCCTATTAAGAGCATCTCCTAAGTTTATCTTCTCCTAAACTATCGATCCGATTAAATTAAATTGGTATAAATAGGCTTCATATCACAGTGAAAAATATTGTCGTCTTCAATACGTTCGAAATCCACCCCTTCCCCTCTTCTTGAGTGTTATTTTAAGCGCTATTTTACCCGGTTAATAATTTCTCCTAAGTTTATCTTCCCCTAAACTATCGATCCGATTCTAAAATAAATTGGTATAAGTATGCTTCATATCACAGCGAAATATACGGTCGTCTTTAATACGTTTGAAATCCACCCTTTCCCCCTTTTTGAGCGTTATTTCAATCCCTATTTTCTTCGGTTAAGAGCATCTCCTAAGTTTATCTTCTCCTAAACTAACGATCCAATTCTAAAAATTGGTATAAATATGCTTCGTATCACATAGAAAAATACTGTTGTCTTTAATACGTTCGAAATCCACCCCTTCTCCCCTTTTTGAGCTTTATTTCAATTCCTATTTTCCCCGGTTAAGAGATCTCCTAAGTTTATCTTCTCCTAAACTATCGATCCGATTAAATTAAATTGGTATAAATAGGCTTCACATCACAGCGAAAAATACTATCGTCTTTAAAGCGTTCGCATTCCACTCCTCCCCCCACTTTTGAGCGTTATTTCAAGCCCTATTTTCCCCGGTTAAGAGCAGCCGATTAAATTTATCCATTTATCACATAACAAATAGGTAAAAATAACAATCTTTTCTAGCATTATGACTTCATTCCATCTCATTTAATCATTTCTTATTTTAAATTATTTAAGGTATCCGTCTACCTTAAAATCTTCATTTTTTGCCAAAAATCGTAATTTTTTTTATTTCTGTATTGTAAAATTTCAACTTTTAGACTTCTAAATCTGTTATTTTTTTGCCTCTACGGCATTTTAAAGAAAAGTTACAGCTGTTTAAACATCAGTGACAGTTGTCAAAACAAAACGGAAGTAGCGACTTAGGGACCGGAAGTTGTGAATTTAAAGCCTTTTAAAGAGCATTTTTTGGACAAAACTTTTTAAATTTTCATGAAGATTAGTTTAAACATTTTTCTAGTATTTTTAATAATTAGCAACTTGGCAATTAGAAAGTTTTGAAGCAAGAAAGTGTGGGAAATTTTAAACATGTATTTTAATTTTTTAACAGTTAAAGTTGCTTTCATAAACTTCAAATGTGTTTTTCTCAGAACGGTATTTTTAATAAAATGTTGAAACTTGAAATGTGATTTCTCAAAAAGTTCTTAAAATATTTTGTTGAAAATTATTATGAATGCTTTTGATAGTATTTACTAGTGAATGACCTAAAAGCTTTAAATTTGGATAATTTTTAATGATGTTACACTCATAGTTAGATATAAAGGTAATGAAAATTCGTTAAAAATTCAATGTGTATGATTTTGAAGGAACAACATTTTTTACCAAATGTAAATTAAGCAAAGATTTTAGATGATTCGCTAGTCCAGTGTATAAGATATGCGTTGCATCAAAAAATATTGAAATAATTTAATTTATTAAAAATTAGAACTTTTGAAAAAAAACCCGATTTTTTTTACTAAATTTTCTTCATTTATTAGAAATTTTATAAAAACTTCTCCAGGAATAAAAATTTTTAACTGCAATTTTCTATGATAATATAAAAAATAAATCTAAAACTGTAAAAACATGAACTAGTTTCTACGTTTAAAGAAAAAAAGTTCTCTGAATGTAGACGGATGCCTTAGATATCGTCTGCATTATTTTCATCTGTTTTAAATCGCTGAACTTAGGTATTACGTAAATAATTTTCGTTTATATTTGTCTACAATTGTCACAAAGAAGAGGAAATTCCCTTTGTTCTCTTTATAAGGTAACATAAAATTAGATTCTTTCACTGACAAATTGATTCCTTTTGCAGAACTAAAAGGATTCTAACTTGGTCACTCCGCATAATTCAAAATCGAAGTTTTCCGTGGATGGAAATAATGTTTCTAGTCTGCCAGATTTCAGAACATTTGCCTGCTGCAAAAGTTTCTACAACTTTCTTATCAAAAATCGTTATTTGAATGTCAAATGTCTATCGATTAATCGCTATCACGATATTTTTCGTGGGGCCACAGATAATAAGATGTTAGGTTATTTCATTGGTTTTTCTGAACCGTGGTTTCAGAAGATATATATATATATATATATATATATATATACTCGCATATAGCCCGTCATGTGACGGGATAAGTAAAATTTTCTATTTTCCAGAATTGTAAAGTACCCTATGAGGCAGGAAAAAAAATGATTTGTTTTTTGAATGAGAACTATATGGATTACGCTCAATAATTTGTTTATCTTTCATGACCGCATGTTAGTTTGCCAATTTTAATTTATCTTTTCATATTGCGTGATAGGATGGACAGCAGAGGTTTTAATATTGACAGGGATTACTTGGCGGTATATAGGAATGATGTCTAAAGTTTAGCGAATCGATAGCAAACTGTGTAGTTATGTATAAAAAACAAACGCACAAACGAACAAACTTCTTAATTTTCAAAGATATATAACTTAAACGCTAGATATTTATTAGTCCTTGAAATAGACTCCTAGACTTTTATGAAAAGAATTTGTTGTTAATACCGGTGATAAAATGTTCATTGCAACAAAAAATAATCGATGATTAAATTTAAAATTATCACGTATGTGCCTCATTATTTAAGATAAACATAAAAGAACATTATTGACGTCATATCTAAGTTCAGTGATAAAACATATCAAAATAATGCAGACGATATTTAAATATTTTAAAATAAGAAACAATTAAGGAGATGGTTAAAGGAATGACGGCATAATGCTAGAAAAAAATGTTATTTATATCTACTTATAATGTGATAAATTGATGTCATTAAACGATCGAAAAGGGGGGAAGGGGTGGATTTTCGAACGTTTTCACACTCTCTTTGAATTTTGCTAATCCTAACTCATCAAGAATCCAATATGGATGACTCTATCTCTTCCACGTTCAAACGCTTCCTAAATTCGAAGACGGACGGACATATAACAGGAGTAGATCGGGACATCCAATTATGGTGCTGCAATTCCAAAAAAAAATTGCTTGGTTCACTGGCGCCATCTATTCACTAATTTAGTAACTAACCCTATTCAAGTAATTTTGTAGGATCTTGGGCACTTTTTGAATTATTTTATTTATTGTTTTGACAATACTTTAAGTTGATTTTCTATTTTCTCCTTTTTATTTTTTGTTGCTTCAATTTTATATTTTTTATTTTTGTTTTTGTTAGTTTTTGTCGTTCTAAATTTAAAAAATTAATTTTTTTTAAGAAATAAGCTTGAAAAGTTCTAATATTTCTAATATCTTATTATATTTTAATAAAATTATTGTATTTTATTATTTATATTTATTATTATTATTATTTTATATTGTAATATTTTGTAATATTTTATGTTATTTCTAATTTTTTTCCTAATATTTTATTTACATTTTTGACAATTTTTAAAATTAATTTTTATTTTTTACTGTCAATGTTTTATTACCTTTTTTATTTTTTTAAATTTTAAATTTTTAAATTAATTTTTGCCATTATAATCTTTATACCTCAAGCTGTCTATAATGGGCAGTGAATAGCCTGATTTTTAAAGATAAAAACATTGTCCTGAAAAAATGTTATTCAATATAAGAATTCAGGAACTTTCATTTTTGTATCAAAGAATATTCATAAGTTTAAATTTTACTTTTCTTCTCAAAAGTTTACATCAATATTGAATAATTATTTCAGTTAATAAAGAATAAAAAAGAATTATTCTTGAATATTCTTTGATAGAAAATTATAAGCATATAAATTATTATATTGAATGATATTTCAATGAGTAATTTTTTCATGCTTAAATCAGGCTAGTTACTGTCCATTAAAATAAACTGAGAACAAGCATTGTTGTCTGAATAATCCAATGCGATTGCCTATTTTTACCTATTATTGTAAATAATTTTGAAAAGTAAAAGACCATACAAATAAAAACAAATAAATCTTGTTAACTATCTTAATAAATCTTATAACACTGTGTATTAAGAATCCTCGACGCGAGATCACGATTACTTTAGTTAATATATTCGTAAATAGATGGCGCCAATGAACCAGATAATTTTTCGGTAGATTTAAAGTTCCGGAGGCGCCGCCGCCATGTTTTTGGGTCTATTTTTGTACAAGTGAT
>CM063507.1:65075106-65090106 GCA_032207245.1 Pardosa pseudoannulata | reverse complement strand
CGCAACCCCCCTTGTAATAAAAAAATGGAAAATAAATTTAATAACAGATGAAAATTGGAAAGGGTAACGCCACAAACGTTTTTCAACACTCCTTCCTCCCTTAAAAAAAACTTTGAAATAATTCTACCCCCCGCACCCCCCCCCCAAAAAAAAAAAAATCAGATTAGGAATACCGTTAATCCTACACACTTGGAATTTAGAATGAAATGCAACACCCACCTCACACCTAAGAATATCCTGATGTTTTTTAACAATTTCAAAAACAGTAAGAACCGAAATAACTACACCCGCTATAATTATATTAAGTAAATCCCAGAAAATAAGAACAAAACGAAAATGTTCCATACCAAAGCATGTTGTTTGATTTAGAATGTCCTGATACTTTTTAACAATTACAAAAATAGTAAGAACCGAAATAGCTTCACCCGTCATAACTAAATTAACTAAATCTCGGAAAAAGATAAGAACAAAAAGAAAATTATTTACTAAATCTCAGAGAATAATAAGGGGAACAAAAAAAATACGACCTGACCTAGGCGATTGTGAATCAAAAGAACAGTTAAGATGGAAATTTTTCGAATACTGACGGGACTGATATCAGAAATCACGCGCACCAATCGGGTGCAAGAACATATTAGAGCTGCCATACCCCTAAACTAAAGTGAGGGCTAACAGACCAACTCACTCATTGCCCCATAAAATCGCCAAAATATCTCCAAATTTGGCGACGAAAAAACTCGGCGTTTATAATGCATCTGTACCAAGTTATTATAGGCAGGAATTTAGGGTATTTATAAAATTAATAAATTATGGATAGTCTTCTTTATCTTCTTTATGGATAGTCTATTCTGCAGCTGTTCAAGCAGGGGGGGGGGGGACGTAAAAAAGTACCCGAACAAGGATTATGTGAAATGGACTAGATAGCAATGCCAAGGGAGGGAATCCTGTATTCTGATTTCAACCTGTTTGTGTTTGTAGTGAGCTAAAAAGTTATTAAAATAGTATTTAGCTAGTGGAATAATCATTTTGTTTTCAACCGAATTCACATCTACTACAAACAATACTCAAAATAAAAAATAATTTTCATGGAAAAAATATTTTTTTGTAGAATTTGAGGGGGGGGGCTAGGGTATGGTATTTAATCGATCTGGTTAATTTAACAATATGATTAATAGTCAACCACACATTTAACTGACCCACTTATAGGTTTTGATTATAAAAAATATCCATATGAAAACTTCTAGTACTTTCTATATGATCTGAATTTTGTACTAGTTATTCACAAATTTTATATTTGTCACTCTTTGCTTTCCGCTTTAAAATTTAAGATTGTACTTGAACTTCTGAATTCATAAATCTGTTTATTTTTAACCACAGATAAAATCAGGAAAACGATAAGCCAATGAATGAAGAGCGTACAGGAAAAACAGACCTCATATCGCTGTCTTCTCTTCATCCTAAATTTACCATTATTGTTACTAATCATATGTAGTCAATGCGATTTTTACTGCTGTAGTTTTTTAACTTATTAATAGAACGTATCTCTAAAGAGATATGGCAAAAATATCACTATGCACATTTAAAAATTAATTATTTTGGTGATAAGTATACTTCCCACAACCTTGTTGCTAATCTCTCAACATCCTATTGAGTATCACAACTTCAAGTATGCTTCCAGCGACCTTGTTGCTGATCTCTGAACACCACATTGAGTCTCACATCAAGTATGTTTCCCACAACCTTGTTGCTGATCTCTCAACATCCTATTGAGTCTTAAACTTAAGTATATTTCCAACAACCTTGTTGCTTCACTCTGGACATCATATTGAGTCTCACATCAAGTATGTTTCCCACAACCTTGTTGCTGATCTCTCAACATCTCATTGATTCTCACTTCAGTATGCCTTCCACAATCTTGTTGCTGATCTCTCAACATCCTATTGAGTCTTAAACTTAAGTATATTTCTAACAACCTTGTTGCTGCTTCTTGGACATCATATTGAGTCTCACATCAAGTATGCTTTCCACAACCTTGTTTCTGATTTCTCAACATCACATTGAGTCTCACATTAAGTATGCTTTCCATAATCTTGTTGTTGATCTCTCAACATCACATTGAGTCTCACAATATCCCGTATGCTTCCCACAACTTTATTACTGACCTCTCAACATCACATTGAGTCTCACCACATTGAGCGAGGTCCAAGGGAATGATGACTAGAAGAAAGTCCAGTACAAAAAAAGGATGAGTAAACACGTTGCCTAGAAAAACCCAAACAACTAATAAAGGCTGCTACCATATTACAGTCGACATATGTAACTGGTTACTTCTGCGCCATAAAAACGTCAGGAACCGCCAGAGATGGGAATTTGGTACCAAAAATTTCCCTCTCTGATATCATTATGACGCAGAAGTCACGAGTGACATATGTCGACTGTAATATGGTAACACCCATAGTTGAAACTTGCCTGTTCATCATGGCACTAAAGTTTTATCACACATCAATATGTACGCTTTGAAAAAGTAACAGATTCAGATTATGATTCCTATTCCCGATGAAGAATGGATAAATGTTTCATATGATAGCGATAATACCTTATTAAATGGCTTATTACACATCAATCTGAACCAAAGCCATTCTGTTGAAAAAGTTTTGCCACCACATGAGAAACTGATGCAATCTTCAGAAAAGAGCCTTCTAAATTGACTCCGTTTCTATTTCAACGTATACTGGTTAAAGTGTGTTAAGACTTTTAGACGAGAGACACTTGATATGACCATTGCAATGTCTGGATAGTAGTGACTAAAATCGTCTATTATTTTTTTAAACAGCTGAGAAAGTTGAGCCTGGTTTCCTTCCTTTAAACCAGTGATGAAGTTGATGACTATGCTATCCTGTTCTGGGGCTCTCTAGAATAGTATAATGTTAAATTAACGAAGAAAGAGTAATAAAATTATAGCAATTCTTGACCAGTTTAACAATTAGTTTATTTTTTTTTAGAAATCCGAATGAGATGAAATCTACTGAACAGGAATATCACACCTTACGGGCCTTTACTGATTTGCCCGTACGGTGTACGGGCAATCTGATTTCTATTTAGCTTGTACTGTTTCGGCCTGTATTTTTTCCAATTTTAGTAACAAATTATTCGTTTAGATTCGTATTGTCCAGTAAAAGATAGTTTGCAGTTTATTGTAGTTTCTACTCTGATTGGTTCAAAAGCAAGGGTTTTTTCGCATGTTTTGTATCAGAAGACGAATTGTTATCTTTCAGTGTATAGCTTTCTGGTTATATTTTACTTCCCGCCTGATAATTTTATTGATGTAAGAGTGGAATAATATATTTTTACTTTTAAATAATGGATAATTCAGAGCGTATGGAGCTAATTTCTTGGGATTCGAACTGTGACTCGGAATCAGAAACTGAATTATCCGTAAATGATAGTAGCGAAAGTTTACTGGATGACCTGGATAGTAGTGACTCTGATAGTAGTATAGATGGAATCGGTCAAGCAAGACAATTTTTTTAAAATTAATTGTGATAATCCTTCGGATCCGCCTCCTAGATTTGCTTTCACTGGAATTCCAAAAATTAACTTGGATATCTATGAGACTAAAGGTAAAGTTGTATGACGCTTTCATAGAAAGATTAAAGTTGTAATAAATGCTTAATATTAGAAATGTTAATTTTTTTAATAACATATCTTTACTTAAAAATGTAAAATGAACAAAAAAATGTAGTAAAAATGTGACATTTTTTAACCGAATTCTGGAGAAAAATGAAACTGTCAAAGGGCTAAGTGTGCTAGAATAAAGATGGTGGTTTTATTCTAAACGAGGGACCAATCGCTAAAATGCGGTATCGAACTTCAACTATCGGACAAAATCCACAAAATGCTGAACTCTCTCTCGGCTAGTATAGCTTTAATTCCCTCATCAACTGCAATCAGATAACTTCAGAGTATTGAAACGGTCCGAGAAAGGTTAAAACGTCCATTAGGCCCAAAAGGTTTTTACGTACATTAAGTTATTGAGTCATTGTCATCATATAATTTCAAAAATGTCAGTTCGTAGTTGCAGTTGAGCTACATTGCCAGCATACCAAACGAGGAACTCTAGGTAGCTGATTCAGAGCTAAGCGTTACTAGATACACTAAGAAAAAAAATGGACTTTTTGACGCTAAAAGTTTGTAGATAGATTAAAAACATTTGTAATAGAATACAACTAAACTTAAAATCAAACCCCGATTAAGTAGAAATTAATTTGTGTTTTTTTTAAATGTAAATGGTAAGTTGTAAATCTTAATGTCAATGCGTTAGTTTGACATCTTGACATCTTGAAAGCTTCCCATCGTAAGCAATGACGTTCATTTTAAAATTCGCTTATCATTATCCAAAATTTTAATACCGACTGTATAGAACCAGTAGGGGCAACGCTTTATTGCTTGTTCTGCCGTTACTACTCCTGTTCCAGACTCATTGGTGTGTTTGTTTTTCTTTTTTTCTTGCAGCAGAAATCTCATTCCAAAAATGGATGCCAAATCGCCTGTCACGAGTAAGTTATTTCGCATGGTCTTAAACACATATTTATCTAGGAGAGTTCTTCTGTAGCGCGCCTAAACTAACGGGTTATCTAAATCGGGCAATCTGTTTAAGTGGACAGTTAGTGAAAAAGCTTGAAAATCGGCCAACGTAACTACAGTTTTGCCCGTACAACGCTTAGATTCTTAGAGACTTCCATGCCCCAGATAACTTAACCTAAGTCTTACCAAAGTCGTTTAATGGCTAACTGAGATTAATCTCTGTTTAAACGGAGAATTGCGGCCCACCATTTGTTGGCGCCATGGATTAATTGCGGTTAGCAGTTAAACGACTTTGGTGAGATCGACCATTGTATAGCTATATTTCGCCTTCGGAATTGAGACCACATCCGCTCTGTTTAAGGGCCTTTCTCACCAAATTCGATTAACAGCTAACCGTGATTAATCTGTTTAAATGGAGAATTGAAGCCCACCATAAGTTGGCACCATGGATTAATCGTGGTTAGCGGTTAAACGACTTTGGTGAGATCAGTCCTTATATAGCTATAATCCGCTCTCAGAATTGAGACCTCATCGCTCTGTTTAAGGGCCTGTCTCACCAAAATCGTTTAATGGCTAACCGCGATTAATCCACGGCGTCAACCATTAAGGGGATTTCATGCAGTAGGGCAAATTCTCAAATTATGACAATTCTGGCTTTAGTTTCAAACAGAAAGGGCAGTTTATTGTTTGTCTATTGCCTTTTGTAAACATGAAAATGAATGAGAAGGGCATTATAGTAGTTCGTGACGTTGCGACAAATTGCCTTATGGTGAGACGCAATGAGTATTATTCATCGCGTGGTATCGAGAGTATAGAAAATCACGTGATGCATTCGTTTACATATTTGTTTAGGTACTACTGAAGAATAGGGTACTCCTTGGAAAGTTTGGCGATGTTTAATATAATGCAAAGATATTTCATCCGAACAACATTGTATCCCTTGTTATTTGGGCGATTTTAATAATTGCAAAGTGCGCCATTGTAATAGAATTATATACATTTTAATTAACCAAAACCACTGAGAAAGCGAGCATCTACTTTTATGGGCAATTAATCTCTCAACAGTTTACAAAGCCAACATCTCCAAATTTTTTAAAATCAGCCATAGGGAACGTTTAATGGCTCTTTATATATAATATTTTTAAGCATTACGCTCATTTAATATATAAGAAATGGGTTCCACAAGGAAAGCTGGATGCAAATATAATATAAATTAAAATATAGATACAAATTGTTGGGACAAGACGAGATCAGTAGAAAATGACGGGCTACCATGCTCAGAGCTTTATCGCCAAGTTGGCGGAGGCACTCTGTTCTTCAGTCAAGCCTTTTTTTACACCATTGCTTACTGTTGATCATATATACACTTTCAATTTTTTTTATCATTTCCAGAAATGCCTCGCTCTTGTGCAACTTTGTATGTACTAACAACAGTATATAAAAGATATATGCAAGCAAAAAATATTAACTTTCATCGTTTTCCTTTAAAAAAAAAAAAAAAAAACCTAAATGTAAACAATGCCTTACCAAGTTGAAAAGAAAAGACTTCATTCCTGATGAATATAGCCACCTTTGCTTTTTATTTTAGCTTATGTTTAAAATATAGTTCATTATATATCACGTGCGATATACAAGCGTATAAACCAGAGGTGGGCAAAAGCCGGCCCGTTGAAAAATCCTGCATGCAATTTTTTTAATCTCTTATATGCGATTTTGTTGAAATCAATAGTATTTGTATGCGCGTAGTGTACATATAAATAATGAAAAATATATAAATAATAGAGAGTATTATAATTTGAACAGCTGTAACCCTATCCCTATTTTAATGTATGCAACATACATACTCTCATGAAGCGTGCGGTTGGCTTACTATTTGGTTCAACATATATTTGTGAAAGAAGTTTTTCGTTAATGATTTACACGAAAAATAAATATCGATCACAAATTACTGACGAAAATCTACACTTGTTATTAAGGATTACTACAAGTGATTTGGATAAAAGTTTTGAAGAAATAATATCAAATAAACATTCCAGATTTCACGTTTCGCATTCACTGAAACTATTCTATTTTAACGTTTGATGTTTGTCTTTTCTTTTTGTAATTCCATTTACTATTATATTTACAAAATGTAATATAAAAATGTAATAATTATGATCAAAATAAAATAATTTGCATCGTTAAGATATAAATAAATATCAAAATAAAATCTTTCATTAACTGATTTATTGAATGACCATTAATTTAATATAATGGATCCTATTTCTTTAAAAATTACGTGACATATTTTGCTGGGCACAAATTGTTCGCATATACACCTAAGTAAGACTATTATTACTATTATCTTTTATTAACTGTCAAATTTCTCTGTCCAAATGCTTTAAAATGATATTTATGGTGTTTTTGGCAGGGAAAAACTCCACCCAAAACATTCGCGTGTGCTCAGCGTATGCGGTATAATCCTCCGGCCATTTTGAAAATTTAATTTTGGCCCGCTTAAAAGTATTTGCCCACCTCTGGTATAAAGCATTAGATATGTTTATAATATGTAGTGTACAGGACAGGCAAACGGGCGATAAAAAAGGATATATTTAAATCAGAACAAATAAAAGTATAATTATTAAACTAAGGCATCATAAGTTATAGAATGTAGAATGTATTTTATAAGATAAATATAACAAGCAACTTGTTTCTTTTTTATTTGTAACAATAATAGTTACATAATAGGTAATTTCCTTGTATTCTGCTTTAACAGAAGCTTAAATAACGAGGTGTCACGACCGCGAAGTTTAGGTTTGCCGTTTGGCAACGGCGAAATAGTTTTTGATTTAGAAAAACCTTTGATGTTTGTGGAAGGATGCGATGAATTAAGAACGCATCGAAACATTCCACCTTTAGATTTAGATGATTTCGGTTATTGATGAAACGTAGATTTAGTTTTTAATGCTTTGTGTAGTGTCCGTGTTCGTTAAAATAAAATGTGGTGTTACAAACTTTTGAATTTATTTGAGAAATTTTGACACAAATAAAATAGAACACAAGGATTTGACTGTTTACCTGTAAAAACTTAAACTCTTTCACAAAATTCGACTTGGAATAACTTTGCTCCAAGTATACTCCGCTTTAATACAGTGGATTGTCCATCTGATTTGTTTTCGTCATTTATTTTCAATACATACTTCCGAATATTTTCGAAAGAAAAATCATAAATTAGTAAAGGTTGATCGAAAATGGAAGAAGCCATTTCAATTTATGTGTAGTGTAAAATATTAAGGTAAGAAATTAGACCAAACAGTTACATTTCAAACTTTTCTATGGGAATGCCAGCAAGTGGGAAAAGCAAAATGCATGCATCTCGTGGTTGTGCATAATCCTCATTCTCCATTTAAACAGAGATTAATCATGGTTAGCCGTTAACCGACTTTAGTGAGACAGGCCCTAAGATTCGTTATGGAAAACAGTTAGTAGGAAAACTTGAAAATTGGCCAACTTAACCACTGTTTTGCACTTATTCTTAGGAAAGACACTTTCTTGCCCCGGATAGCTTATTTAACTATAGTTCGCCCACGGAGTAGAGACCTCATCTGATCTGCGCATGTCTGATAAAGACCAGCCTATTTTTAGAAAAGGAAGAAATTCATTTCCGGCTTTGAGTTTGTATATAAAGAAATCAGAGTCGCGGGGTTTGTTTTTAAATATATTATTAAATGAAATATTGATCTGGTCTTAGGTTTGTTCCCATTAGTTGTAAAATAATTCAAAGTGCAAAAGATTATATTACAGAACAAAGCAAAGCAAACAGAATTAAAAAAAATTCTATAGTACGGGGCGCATCCAGAAAGTAAGTTTCCCTACTTAAAAGAAAAAAAACTTACACTTTCAGGGACATATTTACTCGCAACAAGTACAGCAATGTTTGTAGTATTGTGGGATCAACTTTTGTATCCTTCTATATTATTACTATAGTATAGTATAGATTAGTATAGCTCCCTATCCCAAAACACTGTGCACACCCCTTTCCGTACCGACAGACTTACAGGTTTCTCTTTTAGGAGAGCAATTTTTTTTTAACAAATAAATCCACTATGACGCTAATGCATTGATTGCTGCTTGATTTCCGGGGTGAAATGCGAAATCCAAGTCTCACTGCCCGTGACGATCCTGTCCAGGAACTCGTCGCCGTCGTCGTGATATCGTAGCAGAAATATCAGGGCTACTCCTAAGCGTTGAATTTTGTGTTCGGGTGTCAGTTTCGTCTCATAGACATATCAGAGCTGACGATGAATTTCAATTGGAGCAATGCTTTGTGCATTCAAGATCACCGACCGAACTTTGTCAATAATGCTGCTTCCTTACAATTAATGAAAAAGTTTCTAATTCCTGGATCGGGGATAAATTTGTGAGCCCAGGCACAGAAGCGAGTTATTATAGTTCCTGTTTAATCGGCTCTCAAGTAAGTTGTCCCTTCGATCCGTTTTCTTAGAATGTCGACTTCTTGGCTGTGCCACTGTTACCACGCTACTGCAGGAGTTGGGACCTGTGCTGCTGGCATATGACTGATACGGCATAGATCTGTTGCGCATGCGCAATTGACACGGCTAATTACATTTACTTTAAAGGGAAAAAACTTTCGCCTTATATAAGGAGCGTGTGGTGTCTGTGCCTCGTATATATCAAAGGAGAGATTTCAATTTTCTCCCCTTTTGTTTTATATAGTACAAATTGAATATTTTTGACGATTTGCAAACCGGTATCTTACGTCCGTGGATGTACTAAACAGTAGTATACTAATTTCACATTTTATTTAAACATTTTTTTAGTACTTCTATCACATGCCTGTAACAGTCCATTTATTTTTCCTGTTCACGCTGTTTCTATCAAATGACTACTGCAATCCGAACACTTTTTTAGTATGTAGATAATCTAACACATGGCTGTGGTAGTCCAGAACCATCTCTACTATTCTATATTATACTATAGTATAGTATAGATTAGTATATTCATCAGTATCCTACAACAGGTTTTACTGTTTTTCAACCGTTAGTGAAATGAAGCCAGTTTTGTTTTACACTTGCTCGGTGTTTCATCCTTCGACTTACAGGTTTCTCTTTTAAGAGAACAATTTTTTTAACAAATAATTCTTTTCCTGTGTTCCGAAAAACTTTGTCTATAATGCTGCTTCCTTATAGTTAATGAAAAAGTTTCTAAGTCCTGGATCGGGGAAAAATTTGTGAGCCCAGGCACTGAAGCGAGTTATTATAGTTCCTGGTCCGTCGGCTCTCAAGTAAGTTGTTTGTTTGATCCGTTTTCTTAGAAGTTCGACCACTTGGCTGTCTTTTATGCTATTATATTACACCTTAATATTGTACAATAATTTTATTTTAATGCCTATTTAATATGCTTAATGCTATTCTAAAATAAGCATCCGATACTACTAAAAAAAATCTATAGTTCCTTTCATAAACTTTCGCCTTATGTAAGGAGCGTGTGGTGTCGTAGTTTGTTTGCAAGAAGATAGACCGAAAGTATTAACTTATAAATTTATTGAAGCATTAACGGCGTTTGGCGGGATATTAACCCTCAGAGTGGAACACATCTAGAAAAAAATTCTCCAAAATACGTTAATGTCAGTGGCCAAAGAGTTCTATGATTTTTACCTTCACCCTTTGTCGACTAGAATGGAATATGGAAAACCCACCCTCGTTATTGTCCCTTTACTTCTGGTTACATATAGCTATATAAATAGATATTATAGATTGTTAATTTTTAATACACATAAAGCTCTTCAAGTCTGGAATATTACCCCATAATAAATAATGAATTCTAAAAGTACAAATAAAAATATTCTTTAAGAGAATTATTTATATTTTTTTGCAAAAGTTATCCAAGATATTTAAGTGGTGCAATTAGAGATCCATCTGTTACCGCAAACGGAATACTTCGAAATAGAGATTTACAAATCATGAAAAGCTATCAGTGTCTTTTCGATTTTATATAACGATGATCCAGAACCATCTCTACTATTCTATATTATCCTATAGTATAGTATAGATTAGTATATTCATCAGTACCATATAACGTCAGTAAAAGATGGGTGCAGTTTCTAAACAATAGACCTGACCCTTCCTACTTCATAACTCCATGGGGGAAAGCACTGGCAAAAATGTACATTACATCCATTTTCGGAGCGTTATTGGAGGTAGAAAACTGTACGCTTTGAAGTCATCATCGGTTTGGCGGAATTGTACGTGCGAACCGCTTAGAGGGTTAAAAATAAGTTGAACCTAATAGAACATTGAAAGCTACTTATGCAGAAGTCACAGCTGCTGTCAGAAAAGTTTCTGGAAAGTGCCTAGAAAAAGCTTTAACTACTACACTCAAGAGTCAAAACATTATTACCACTTGTCAATAACGAGTTGGCCCACCTTTGGTACGAAACACAGCTTCAACCCGCCTTGGCATGGATGCCACATGTCCTTGGTAGATGGTCGGAGAAAGATTGTACCACATGTTTAAGCAACTTGATTTCTTACAGGTTTCTCTTTTAGGAGAACAATCGCGAAAATGTTCTCGCGTCAACTCCATTTTCTCTTCTGTTTAAAATTTGTTCTTCGCTAAACAAGTTGAAGTAAGCCAGTGAAAAAAAAACGTCTGCTGTGTTAAAATACTTTGTATTTTAAAATTAAATTGTTATTTTTATTTTGTAAATTCACGTCTGCGCGTATCTCAAAAATTTCAGAGTGACCCTTGTATAAGTCAAAATATTCTTTAAGAAAACCAAACGCTGTTCCTTTCCTCACTAAAAGATATGCTATTCTATTTACAAATCAAGACAACAGTAACGGATTCCAAATACTGTTAGTTTTCATTAATGAAAGATATATTATATTATTTACAAATCAAACCATTCTTTAAGAATTTCAAACGCTGTTAGATTTTTTTCATAAAAGATATATTATGATATTTATAAATCAAACAATTCGTTACGAATTTCCAACGCTATTATTTTAATTAATAAAAGATAATATACTATTTACAAATAAAAGTAAATGAAAGATAATTAATAAAAAATATATTATGCTATTTACAAATCAAATCATTCTTTAAGAATTTCAAATATAATTCTGCTTCATTATAATTAATGAAAAAGTTTGTAAGTCCTGGATCGGGGAAAATTTGTGAACTCAGGCACAGAAGCGAGTTATTATAGTTCCTGTTTAATCGGCTCTCAATTAAGTTGTCCGTTATCAAACAATTTCTAAAACTGTTGTTTTCCTTAATAAAAGATAATTTAGTACTCACAAATTAAACCATTCACTACGAATTTCAAGCACTGTTATTTTCTCTAATAAAACATATATTTTTCTATTTACTAATCAAACTATTCCTTAAAAATTTCAAATACTGTTATTTTCCTTAATAAAAGATATATTATGCTACTTACAAATCAAACAATTCCATACGCATATCCAACGCTGTTGTTTTCCTTAATAAAAGATAATTTACTACTCACAAATTAAACCATTCCCTACAAATTTCAAATACTTATTTTCTGTAATAAAAGATATATTTTCCTATTTACTAATCAAACTATTCCTTAAAAATTTCAAAGACTGATGTTTTCCTTAATAAAAGATAATTTGCTACTCAAATTGAATCATTCACTATTTTCTCTAATAAAATATATATTTTCTCTATTTACTAATCAAACTATTTCTTACAAATTTCAAATTCTGTTATTTTCCTTAATAAAAGATAATTTACTACTCACAAATTAAACTATTCACTACGAATTTCAAACACTGTTATTTTCTCTAATGAAAGATATATTTTTCTATTTACTAATCAAACTATTCCTTACAAATTTCAAATTATGTTATTTTCCTTAATAAAAGATAATTTATTACTCACAAATTAAACCATTCACTACGAATTTCAAACACTGTTATTTTCTCTAATAAAAGATATATTTTCCTATTTACTAATTAAACTATTAATTACAAATTTCAAATGCTGTTATTTTCCTTAATAAAAGATATATTATGTTATTTACAAATCAAATAATTCCATACGCATATCCAACGCTGTTGTTTTCCTTAATAAAAGATAATTTACTACTCACAAATTGAACCATTCACTATTTTCTCTAATAAAATATATATTTTTCTATTTACTAATCAAACTATTTCTTACAAATTTCAAATACTGTTATTTTTCTTAATAAAATATATATTATGCTATTTACATATCAAACAATTCCATACGCATATCTAAAGCTGTTGTTTTCCTTAATAAAAGATAATTTACTCACAAATTAAACCATTCACTACGAATTTCAAACACTGTTATTTTCTCTAATAAAAGTTATATTTTTCTATTTACTAATTAAACCACTCCTCATAAATTTCAAATACTGATATTTTCCTTAATAACGGATATATTAGCTTATTTACAAATTAAACAATTCCATACGCATATCCAACGCTGTTGTTTTCCTTAATAAAAGATAATTTACTACTCACAAATTAAACCATTCACTACGAATTTCAAACACTGTTATTTTCTCTAATAAAAGATATATTTTTCTATTTACTAATCAAACTATTCCTTAAAAATTTCAAATGCTGTTATTTTCCTTAATAAAAGATATATTAGCCTATTTACAAATTAAAAAATTCCATACGCATATCCAATGCGGTTGTTTTCCTTAATAAAAGATAATTTACTACTCACAAATTGAACCATTCACTATTTTCTCTAAGAAAATATATATGATTCTATTTACTAATCAAACTATTACTTACAAATTTCAAATTCTGTTATTTTCCTTAATAAAAGATAATTTACTACTCACAAATTGAACCATTCACTATTTTCTCTAATAAAATATATGTTTTTCTATTTACTAATCAAATTATTCCTTACAAATTTCAAATGCTGTTATTTTCCTTAATAAAATATATATTAGCCTATTTACAAATCAAACAATTCCATACGCATATCCAACGCGGTTGTTTTCCCTAATGAAAGATAATTTACTACTCAGAAATTAAACCATTCACTACGAATTTCAAACACTGTTATTTTCTCTAATAAAAGATATGTTTTTCTCTTTACTAATCAAACTATTCTTTACAAATTTCAAATGCTGTTATTTTCCAGAATAAAAGATATATTAGCCTATTTACAAATTAAACTGTTAAATACTCATATCCAACGCTGTTGTTTTCCTTAACGAAAGATAATTTACTACTCACAAATTAAACCATTCACTACGAATTTCAAACACAGTTGTTTTCTCTCATTAAAGATATGTTTTGCTATTTACTAATCAAATTATTCCTTACAAATTTCAAATTGCTACTATTTTTCCTTAATAAAAGATATATTAGCCTATTTACAAATTAAAAAATTCCATACGCATATCCAACGCGGTTGTTTTCCTTAATAAAAGATAATTTACTACTCACATATTAAACCATTCACTACGAATTTCAAACACTGTTATTTTCTCTAATAAAAGATATATTTTCCTATTTACTAATCAAAGTGCTATTATTTTCCTCAATAAAATATATATTAGCCTATTTACAAATTAAGAAGTTCGTTGTAAACTTCAAACACTATTGTTTTTCTTAATAAACGATAATATACTATTTCCAGATATTAAAAATAAAATGACATACTTTGTCCATTTCAGGAGTGACACTTTCGATGCTCTCCGCAGGAACAGGATATTCGAAATTCGAAGACTGGTGGACGCCATAGTACAGCAGTTGGAACAAACAGTATAGAATGCATATTTGATGACTTGGTGAAAAGAATTATTTTAACACCCGTTTCATTTTTGCATGACTGCGAGTGTGACATGTCACACTATACACTCATGTTAAATGATATGCACATTATATATACGTATATATGTTACGGCCAAAGCCCGATATTTGGCCAGTTCCCGAATCGGCCGGCCAAATCGCGAAATAGTCAATACCGCCTCACAATGATTGGCCAATGTCCGATCGTTCCTTGATTTCTGGGTTTGGCCAGCCAGTTCGGGAACTGGCATGGGGCAATCAGCGAAAGTCAGAAGAAAAAAGTCATGAGCAAATTTTGGGTGTTTGTTTACCGTATGCTAATGATAATCATATTATAGCTACCACAGAAAAGTTTTCCAACAACTCCGCCACTCTTAGGCGCCTAGGATCGTCCTTCGGAACAAAGGCCAAGGAGGTAAGGTGGCCCTAGGTGGGCTGTAGTCTGAAGGGAGAAGTTTTTAGTGAGTAAGGATCTCACAGTACCAGAAACCTCCTGGTCTGTTATGAAAATTTTCTTTCTCTTGCAGAAAACAAACAAACAAAATGATAATCACATTATCTACTGAATTAGTTTATTACAGAAAATTATCAGTATCATTAC
>CM063507.1:65060106-65067606 GCA_032207245.1 Pardosa pseudoannulata | reverse complement strand
TTTTTTTTTTTGCCAAAAAATCATTATTATTTTTTATTTCTCTATTGTAAAATTTCACCTTTTAGGCTTCTAAATCTGTTTTTGTTTTGTCTCTTCGGCATTTTAAAGAAAAGTTACAGCTGTTTAAACATCAGTGACAGCTGTCAAAATAAAACGGAAGTAGCGCTTTCTTAACCGGAACTTGTGAATTTAGAGCCTTTTAAAGAGCATTTTTTGAACAAAATTTTTAAACTTTCATGAAGATTAGTTTAAGCATTATTCTAGTATTTTTAATAATTAGCAATTTGGCAATTAGAAAGTTTTGAAGCAAGAAAGTGTGGGGAATTTTAAACATGTATTTTAATTTTTTAATAGTTAAAGTTGCTTTCATAAACTTCGAATGCGTTTTTCTCAGAACGGTATATTTAATAAAATGTCGAAACTTGAAAAGTGATTTCTCAAAAAGTTCTTAAAATATTTTGTTGAAAATTATTATGAATGTTTTTGATAGTATTTACTAGTGAATAACCTAAAAAATTTAGATTTTGATTATTTTTTATGATGTTACATAAATAGTTAGATATAAAGATAATGAAAATTCTTTAAAAATTCAAGGTGTATGATTTTGAAGGGCCAAAATTTTTTACCAAGTGTAAATTGAGCAAAGCTTTTAGGTGATTCCCTAGTCCAGTGTATAAGAAATGTGTTGCGTCAAAAAATATTGAAATAATTTAATTTATTAAAAAATTTGACCTTTTAAAAAAACTGATTTTTAATAAAATCTCGAAACTTGAAATGTGATTTCTCAAAAAGTTCTTAAAATATTTTGTTGAAAATTATCATGAATGCTTTTGATAGTATTTACTAGTAAATGACCTAAAAGCTTTAAATTTAGATAATTTTTAATGATGTTACACCCATATTTAGATATAAAGGTAATGAAAATTCTTAAAAATTCATTGTGTATGATTTTGAAGGACCAATATTTTTTACCAAATTTAAATTAAGCAAAGATTTTAGGTGATTCCCTGGTCCAGTGTATAAAAAATGTGTTGATAAAAAATATTGAAATAATTTAATTTATTAAAAAATTAGGCCTTTTGAAAAAAAGCTGATTTTTTTACTAAATTTTCTTCATTTATTAGAAAGTTTATAAAAACTTCTCCAGGAATAAATTTTTTAAGTGCAATTCTCTATGATAATATAAAAAATAAATCTAAAAATGTTAAAACATGAACTAGTTTCTACGTTTAAAGAAAAAAGTTCTCCGAACGTAGACGGATACCTTAACACTAAACATACCATATAACGGGTCAGATGACCCACAAGGTTTATGTAAAAAAATGCGATGGGAAATGAATTAAAAATTCTTATTCTTTGTGTTTGCAATACATAAAAATTGACAATTTACAATTTTGTTTAATTATAATACAGTTTATTTGTCCATTTCCTACCAATTTTCATATTTCATACATTTATAATCAGAAAAAATAAAGTCGGGTCATTCCGGCTATGGTATTAATAGGTATGCATTAAGTGTTGGTATGTTTAGTGTTAAACGCGAAAGTGACATCAATGTATGCAGGTTGTATGATTTAAAAGTATGTTATTAAATATTTTCTGTCTAAACTTACAGGTCATAAGAGTCATATTTTTTTGAGGATGTATAGGACTTGAAGTTTTGTAAAAAACTATTCTTGGAGCGTGCAATAATGCATAGGAATTTCAGGCTATACAAACCGGTATTGGAGAGTTTGGCTACTGACTGTAATTTAGCTAAGAAACATTCTCACTTCAACAATTATTTTAATGAACAAACCAAATAATAAGTTACAGAAAACATAAAACTTAATCACAATTATCTCCACGTCGAGATGAGTGCACGAAGATGTGCGTACATGTCGAGAGAGAAGAAGGGCAGGTAGACCCAGGTTGTAGGTTGAATGGGGTACCTAGGCCGAAGGCCTTATCCCCAATTGGTGAGATCTATGAATTAATGATGTAGTGTCCTTCTTTTAAGTAATACAACAATTAAATCACTATGCAGGTCTTTAAGTTAAATACACACATATTAAGTTAAATTGGCCCCAAAACAATTAAAATAATAATTAAGCATAATAAAATAAAAAAAATAAAAGAAAATACTAGGAGAAAGTTTAAGGATAGCTACGTAAAAAGAAAGTTTATGGATAGCAAAAATAATAGGAAGTTTAAGGATAACAAAGGATATTTTTGATTTTATAAAAGAGAAGGTAGAACACCAGTTCGCCGGCTTTTATACGGTCAAAGTAGGCGTTCCCTGGAAAGCCGACCACGTAACCGTAGAGAGAGACAGTTGCATTTGCAGTGGCTTCAACCTAATCGGTGGCTCTACCGAAACGTCGGCTTCTGACGTCTGTGAGGCTAGCGGAAACCGCCACAGAGAGTATACGAGAAAGTTCTTTTAAGTCATAAGTACCACGCTTGTTTGAAAATTTAACACTTTCAGATCATAAAATCCACTCTTAGTTAAGGAAAGGATATACGAAGACTGTGTAGGATTATCATGTTATAAAACTACTTCTTATTTATTGACTGTATACGAGAAAAGACTTTCAGGTCATAAGTGACACTTTATTTAGAGCATCCAAGACAGTGTATGACTTTCTGGTCATAACCCAGATAGTATGCTGTAACAATAAGATACATTCGGTTCAGCTCTTTTTACCCCTCCCCATGCTTCTTCATCGGGGACATGGCAGGGCAGGACAGGTTTGAACTGCAGAGAAACTTCGGACTTCTCCCAGCCAATAGAGGTGTTCGTTCGTTTCTGGGATTTTGACCCCCCCCCCTGCCGTTCTAGAGTGGACCCCTGTTTTTTTCTCAGCGAGGCAGTCTAATTTATTGAGCGGACAAGGTTGTTACCAGAAGACGAGAAGGTGAACAGCTAGCTTCCGCGGCTTGTGGATAACCCTTTTGAAAAAAATCTTCGCCATTTTTACTTAGGACCGACGCCGACTCGAGAGCAGTCTTCGATATCTACAAATGATAAGTTGATTCCAGGTGTATTCTTTAGGCATTTATTTAATTGGATAAAAACACTTAATCAAGACCTATTTTCCATGTGTTTCTTAATAAGTTTTAATTTCTTCTTTCTCAAACACTAAGACAACATAACATTATTTTTTACATATGCATACTTGCAGCAAGTTTGCTTTATTCTGGACAATATCTTGTCATAACAAATGTGACTCGACAAACTTGCATCAAAACTCCTGTAAGTTAGACAGGGCATAAAGCGACCACTCCTTCGCATCGCAATTTTGCTGCAAAACTGTGGCAATCTTGTTATGACAATCTTGGAGCAAGAGGAAATTCCCATCATTGCAGCCCTCGAGTGCAAAGGGTTAATTAGCAAGAAATTAATTACTAATGAATTTTTAATATTTATTCAAAATTATCTAAAATCTTAGTCTCCAAAATTAACAGAAATTTCCCTTTATATATGCTATTTAAGCCAAACAAAAAGTTTTTTTTTGTCAAAAACAGCGGGGTTATTTCCAACCGTGGTTTGCAATGAACTTGCTGCAAGTTTAATATGACAAGTTTGCGGCAAACGTGCACGACAAGTGTATTGTAACTTGCATGACAAGATTGCTGCAAGTTGGAGGTATAGTGACTTCGAAGTTTGCGTTTTCCTGCTGCAGTCTTGTTTCAAACATGCAGACTTGTCATGATGAACTTGCTGCAAGTTTCCTGCAAACTAAATTTGCTATCTGGGAAGGGACACTTTATTTGAGAATATACAAGTAAGCGTATGACTTTCAGGTCATAAGAGCCACTCTTATTTGAGGGCATATAGAGAATGTGAAAGATTTTCGGGTCATAAGAGTCATTATTGTTTGAAAACAAAAGAGAAAGTGAGAACACAGCTATTTTCTTTACATTGAAAATCACATTCAGCTGCTATCCTGTTTGAAATACTTAATTTTGTACCAAAAATTTCCAAACTGTTCCATATAATTTTACTGATTTTGAAAATTCCTTATGTTCCAGCAACACCGAGAGTGGCTTTCAAACGACAAATTTCCGAAACAGTTGTTCCCAAAACGTTCGACTCTCCCAGGAGCCTCCCACAGAAAACGAAAAGGATGGTCGAGACCATGACACAGACGAACTCGTGGAGCCTGAAGACCCTCCACAGGGAAAGCCCAATTGAAGGAGAACCCATCGACCTCACAAATGGTGGGGAATCGGAAAGCGAATTCTACTGCAAGAGCGACACTCTCAACGATGCGAGCATGATTACGGAGGAAGTGGCATCAGAATTCGTCGAGGCTGCACCTTCAGACAAGGTCAAATCCTCGAGATCCTCCCTACAGAGGAAGAAGAGGTCCTCTGAACACAATGGCAGCGAAGGGTCAAACGAACTGGAGGGAACGAGAAACGGTACACATTCCAAATCAATGCGATTAGAGGCATCCCAAAACGGATCAATGCGTCCCAACTCGTCCGAACTGGAAGCCGAAGTACGTTCCGTGAGCGCAGTGGATGGTGGAGAAGATGATTTCTTCGACTCGAAATCTGTCAGAATGACTCGGAGCGCCGAGAAGTCCAAATCTGTAGAATTGAAGAAATCCCGAAGTATCGCAAAGTCTAGATCCGACGAGAGGGTTAAATCCCAGAGCATCCGAAAGTCCAAATCTGAAGAATTGAGGAAAACCCAGAGCATCACAAAGTCACAATCCGATGGATTAGAAAAATCTCAGAATGTCGCAAAGGCGAAATCCCAGGAATTGGAAAAAACCCAGAGTTACAGAAATTCCAGATCTTCAAGGCTTGACCCGAATCGAAGTATGGCTCAGTTCAGATCCGAAGAATTAGACGCTACCGATAACAATAGCTATTCTAAATGTCTAGAGTCGACAGAAGACAAACTTGCCAGTTCCGGAATGTTGGTCATAGCAGCGGATCATTCGAAGGAAACTAGAAGGGTCTCGTTGTCGGTTCACGTTGACGGAGACGATCGTTCCGAGGAAGCATTTGGTGAAGTTCCATCAGACTTGTTAGGAAGATTTGCCAAAAGAGGTTCACTTTCCAGATGTAAAACTTCCATACACGACAGCATCGGTATGGAATCTGAAGACGATGAACAAGCAGCGCCAATCTCAGAAATCGACAAATCAGAAGGTGATAGGCTTAAAAGTGAGATTGAAGTACAATCAGTGAGCGTGGACAGGGTTAAAAGCGGTGCCGAATCACCATCAGGAGGCGAAGTCATCAAGACGAGCGAGGCGTCACAGGACGAGTTGGCAGTAAAAAGTGAAGCCTCCCGAAACGACAGCGACCTGTGTCCAAGTGGCAAATCTGTAGAGGAAGTCGTAGAAAAAAGTGAAGAACTCAAGAAATCGTCAGAAAGTGACCGGCATCGGAATAACTCTTCCGGCATCAGTGTGGAGTCGACTGTGCTGAGTGAAGACGAGGAGGACACAACTTACTGTCCGAAATCCTCTTCATCCGGAAGCGGAAATGAGGATGAAGGAAGCGAAGGTTCCAGCATCAAAGAAAACGATAACATGTCCCTTGAGTACAGCAGCCATTGGACGGCAGAATATTCCTCGACAGAGGCTTCTGAATCCGAGGATGACGAATTCAAACAGCGATTCGCTGACTACAAGAGATCACTGCTAGAAGAGGACGAAGGAATAGCTGCGTCTTGTGAGGAGGAACTCTCCACTTTCGTCCATGAACCGAGGATGAAAGAGACGTGTGCACCGTGGAGTGACGAGAAGAGGCAGAGGTACCAAGACATGGTATCGAACGAGGAGATGACATCGTTTTACGTGGACAGTGAAACGGTCGGAGAAAACGCGGAATCTTATGAGGAAGTTTCATCCCAATGGCTAGACACTGGAGAAAACGGAGCTTCAATCGAAGAAAGCTCGTGTCAACTTGATAACAAAACAAATTTGGAGGACGAAGAGAACAAAGTCGAAGATGTATCTGTTGAAGACGATCACGAAAAAGATACAATCTCACCAGAATTAGAGGAAGTTTCCTGCCAACGTGATGACGAAGCAAACGAGGATAGTGCTAAAACTTTTGTTAGAGAGGACGGAAAAGTGTCAGAAGAAGAGATTTCGTTCCAACACGATGCTGAAGAGGATGAGAATAGTGCTAGAACTTTCGTTAAAGAGGATGACAAGTTAACGGAAGAGGAGGTTTCGTACCAACACGATGCTGAAGAAGATGAGGATAGTGCTAGAACTTTCGTAAAAGAGGATGCGAAGGTATTGGAAGAGGAGGCTTCGTATCAACGTGGCGTCGAAGAAGACGAGGGTGATGTCGGATCTTTTATCGAAGAGGAAGAGGAAGAAGAGAAGTCGTCAGAAATTGAAATTCCATCCGACACTGAAGCACAACAGGCTGAAATGTCGGAGAAGGAAGGTGTTTTGTTAAAAGATGATGCTGAGTTGAATGTAGAAAATGGTGTAACGCTCGAAGTATCATGGAATGACCTAGAGGAATGCAATTCTAGTCATGAAGTACCATCCGGGGTCTCACCTACTCCAGCGAATGAAAACGATCAAACTATTGTAGACGATGTTCAACCTACCCTAACAAATGAAGGATATCAAGAAATCTTAGACGAGGTTTTAGATACGCAAACAAATGAAGAGGAACAAGAATTTATAGACGAAGATCCTCTTCCTCAACTCAACGAAGACAGCCAAAAAATTGTAGACGAGATTTTAACTCTTCAATTAAGCAAAGAGGATCACGAAGCAGTAGAGGAGGTTCCGATTCCTCAAGAAAACGAAGACGTGGATCCATCTACCCAAACAAATGAAGATGATGAAGAAATAGTAAAAGAGGTTTTAACTACTAATACAAACAAAGATGACGAAGGAATAATAGAAGAGGCATTTACACATGAAGCCATCTTAAACATGCAAGGCGACCAACCTTCTGAAACCATAGGCATACATAACGAAGGAGAAAATCTTCAGGTCTGTGATACCCCTTTCAATGAGGAAATTTCGGAGATAACTAAAGAAGGAATATGTCATGCAGATGGTAATGCGACGAGCGAAGTCGAATCAGAATTATATGAAGAAGCTATTCCGTCCGATGAAAATGACGAGAATGCCAGTGCAGAGTGTGAGATGAATATTTCAAATCAGAACATCGACTTGACTGAAGACGTAGAAAGTGCAGAAGAACCTGAAGAGTTATTGTCTTGTTCAAGCAAAGAAAGTGGTGATGAGGATAAGGTGAAGGTTGAATATGATGAGGATGAAATGCATAATCAAGTAGAAGAAGGAGGCAGTGACATGATGAAAGAGGAAGGAGAAGAATTTAGCGAGGCAAAAGAAAGTATAGGGAATAAAGACGAAGTGTGTGAAGAGGAGGATGCCATTTCTCAAGATGAAAGTCTTGAACCAGCTGAAGAAGCGACGATTCTCCTGGACGAGGATGCTGCTGCAGGAGAAGCCAATATTGTGGAGGACATAGCAAGAGAGGAAATGAAATCTCCTGGGT
>CM063507.1:65047606-65055106 GCA_032207245.1 Pardosa pseudoannulata | reverse complement strand
TTAAATAATTTTAAATAAGAAATGATTATACAAGATGGTTAAAGGAATGGCGTCATAATGCTAGAAAAAATGTTATTTTCATTTGCTTATAATGGGATAAATTGATAAATTTAATCTCCTACTCTAAACCGAAAATAGCTTGAAATAATTATATAAAACGCTCGAAATGAAAGGTGTGAATTTCGGATGTTTTGAAGACGACAGTATTTTTCGCTGTGATATGAAGCACATATATACCAATTTATATATTTTTATATAAAATATATTTATATAATATTTAAAAAAATTTAAAATAAGAAATGATTAAATGAGATGGTTAAAGGAATGTCGTCATGATGCTAGAAAAAATGTTATTTTCATCTACTTATAATGTGATAAATTAATAAATTTAATCGCCTGCTTTTAATCGGGGAAAATAAGGCTTGAAATAATGATATGAAACGCTCGAAATGAGGGGGAAAGGGGATTTTTGAATTTTCAAAGACGACAGTATTTTTCGCTGTGATATGAAGCATATTTATACCAATTCATTTTAGAAGCTGATTGATAGTTTAGGAAAAGATAAACTTTATTCGCTTTGAATTTTGCTAATCCTAACTGATCAAGAATCCAATATTGATGCCTTTATCCATTTCAGGTCCAATCGCTTCATTAATTCGAGGTCAGACAGACAAATACCATATTATTCTATAGGAGAAAATATATATATATATATATATATATATATATATATATGTGTGTGTGTATGCATGCATGTACGTCTTTATGTATATGACATGTCAATTGCAGATGGTGACTGAAGGTGCAGAGAGCTTGTTAAGCGCGTTGCGTCATCCCAATAGTCCAATATTCGACATGGTGGACGAAAACGTTCTCGAGTAAGTAAACTCAATTATATATTCCCTTATTCTCTTCCAAGTACTGCCAGTTTATTATAAAACTAGCATATAGCCCGTCAAATGACTTGATTAGTAAAATTTTTAATTTTCCAGAACTGTACAGTACTCTATGAGGTAGATGAAAAAAATTGCTTGTTTTTTGACTGAGAATTATCTGATACACGCTCAATAACTTGTTTATCTTCATACCCCTCGAAAGTCTCCCGATACTGTGAATGCAGTTTAGAGTCACGCTAAATTCATTCAGTCAAACCGTGTGGTTATGTGTAACAAACAAACACACAAACGAACAAACTTCTTAATTTTTGCATATATATAACTTAAACGACTTTTATGAAAAGAATTTGCTTTTAATAGCGGAGTTAAAAGTTTCATTGCAACCAAATATAATCGATGATTAAATTTAAAATTAACACATATGTACCTAATTTACTATTTAAGCCAAATATAAAAGAAAATTATTTACGTAATATGCAAGTTCAGCGATAAAAACATGAAAATAATGCAGACGATATTTAAATAATTTAGAATAAGAAATGATTCAATGAGATGAAGGAATAACGTCATTAGGCTAGAAAAAAATGTTTATTCTTATCTATTTACTATGAAATAAGTTGATAAATTTAATCACCTGCTCATAACCGGGGAAAAAAGTGCTTGAAATAATGCTCAAAAATTGGGGGAGGGGTGAACTTTGAACATTTCAAAGATTTGCTTTGAATCAAGAATCTAATATGGATGCCTCTATCCATTCCAGGTCCAAGCGCTTCATAAATTTAAGGAGAGACGGACACATAACTTGGGCTATTATAGCAGGGATAAAACTAGCATATAGCCCGTCAATTGACTTGATTAGTAAAATTTTTAATTTTCCAGAACTGTAAAGTACACTTTGAGGTAGATAAAAATTGTTTGTTTTTTTTGTCCGAGAGTCATCTGGAAAACGCTCAATAAGTTGTTTATCTTCATACTCCTCTAAAGTCTTCCGATACTGTAAATGCAGTTTGGAATCACGTTAAATTCATTTAGTCAAACTGTGCGGTTATGCATAACAAGCAAGCACACAAAAAAACGTACTTCTTAATTTTTACATATATATAAATTAAACGATTTTTATGAAAAGAATTTGTTGTTAATAGAGGTTATAAGATTTTCATTGCAAAAAAAGGTGATTAATTTAAAATTGTCACATATGTACCTCATCTACTATTTAAGTCAAATATAAAAGAAAATTATTTACGTAATATCTAAGTTCAGAGACAAAACGTATGAAAATAATGCAGACGATATTTAAATAATCCCCTATATAATAATAGCCCAAGTTGTCTGTCCGCGAATTTCTGAAGCGGTTGTACCTGGAATGGACACAGGCATCCATATTGGATTTTTCAAGAGTTAGAGTTAGCAAAATGGAAAGCGAGTTCGAAATCCACCCCATCTCTCCTTTTCGATCGTTTAATGCTATTATTTCAAGCCTTATCCTTCCTCTTATTCTATACCAAATTCATTCCCGATAGGATGGCAAAAGCAGAGAGTAATATTTAAATTTCTGAACTGTTTCAACTTGACTAGCTGACTTCATATACTCTCTCACAACGAGCAGGCGTTGTACGTTTGGTAGAATGTTTGTCCATTTGATCGTCGTGCTTCGTGGGTTGACGGTTCTATCCCCGACGCAGCTAATTTCTTTTAATGTCTAATAAATTTAATATTTTCTGCTTTTTCTTTTAAATTGTTATTCCGAAAGTTGTTTTAATATTTTTAAAATAAATTTTTACTATTTTTTTACACTTTTTATAATTTTTATAGTTTTTATTTTATTCAATTCACGTATTGCTTTACGGATGTCCCTGGCCACATATACATTTCATGTTGTGTATCCTCAAACTTTCTTCTCGTAATGTAATAATTTTTTAAGTTATCTGTCCTCGAAGTTATGAAGCTGTTGGATCTGGAATGGATAGAGCATCCATATTGGATTTTTGATGAGTTAGGGTTTGCAAAATTCAAAGAGAGTAAAGTTTATCTTTTCCTAAACTATAGATACGATTCTGAAGTAAATTGGTATGAATAAGCTTCGTATCACAGCGAAAAATACTGTCCTCTTTAACAAGTTCGAAATCCACCCCGTCCCCTTTTCGAGCGTTTAATAGTATTATATCAAGCCCAATTTTAAGAGCATGCGATTAAATTTATCAATTTATCACATAATAAATAGGTAAAAATAACATTTTTTTCTAGCATTATGACTTATTCCTTTAACCATCTCATTGAATCATTTCTTATTTTAAATTATTTAAATATTTTCTGCATTATTTTCATACGTTTTATCACTAAACTTAGATATTACATAAATGATTTTCTTTTTTATTTGGCTTAAATAATAGATTAAGTACATATGTGATAATTTTAATCGATTATTTTTGTTGAAAGATAATTCTTAGCAAAAAAAAAAAAAAAAAAAAAAATTTTCATAGGGTTCTTTACAATTCTGGAAAATTAAAAAAGTTACTAATCCCGTCATATGACGGGCTATATGCTAGTCTAAAAGAGAATGATTAACTGAGGTGGTTAAGGGAATGACGTCATAATGCTAGAGAAAAAAAAGTTATTTTCATCTACTTATAATGTGATAAATTGATAAATTTAATCGCCTGCTCTTAACCGGGGAAAATAGAGCTTGAAATAATGGCATTAAGCACTCGAAGAGGGGGGAAGGGGTGGATTTCGAACGTTTTAAAGACTCTCTTTGAATTTTACTAACCCCAACTCGTTAAAAATCCAATATGGATGCATCTATCGATTCTAGGCCCAACGGCTTCATACAATTGAGGACGGACGGACAGGTAACTTAAGCTATTATTATACAGTGGACTAATCTATAGCCCGTCATGTGATGGGATCAGTAAAATTTTTAATTCTCAAGAATTGTAAAGAACCCTATGAGGCAGGTAAAAAAAAGTGGTTTGTTTTCAAGCTGAGAATTATCTTGCAACAAAAAATAATCGATGACTGAATTTAAAATTATCTCATATATGTTCCTAATCTATTATTTAATTCAAATATAAAAGAAAATTATTTACGTAATATCCAAGTTCAGCGATCAAACGCATGGAAATAATGCAGACGATATTTCAATAATTTAAAATAAGAAATGTTGAAATGAGATGGTTAAAGGAATGACGTCATAATGATAGAAACAAAAATGTTATTTTTACCTATTTATTATGTGATAAATTTTAATTTTATCGTTTCTGAAATACCCTGTATGTCTATTCAAACACATCACGGTGTTACCATGACAGGCAGTTTTGTAAAATAATGATCATATAATTGCAAGAATTTTACTTGATTACGAATCTAGATTGATGTTTTGGGAATAAAAGGAAATGTTTGATATTTTTGGTTGAATTCTGTCGTTTGGAAAGTAATGAGCTTGTTTTCGATTATTCCAGCATATCTGACGAGGATGGAATGAACTTGTTGCATGTTGCCGCCTCCAAAGGAATGGATCGTTTTGTAGAGGTAATATCACCTATTTCCTCATGAAAAGACAACAGTGAATTTTCAAATCCTATTGACCTTCATTATACACACATATATAATTTATTATTTATTTACACTATTCATCTGATTTTAACACTTTACACGTTTTTTATAATATACACTCAACATTATGACCACACCTACATTTTGCTATGAACTTGCCTGGATGACGTGTAAGGCACGTGATCAGGTGGAAGTGGTATTTAACTGCTGCTGGAGAGTCTGAAGAATCATTCTTTCACTTACTTCTGTGTGTGATGGGAAAGGCTGCGGATCTAAGCGGTTTTGATAGAGGGCAGATTGTAATGGCTCGAAGGCTCGGAACAAGTATTTCCGAAACTGCACGACTCGTGGGTTGTTCACGATCTACAGTTGTTAGTACTTATGCAAAGTGGATGAATGACGGTGAAACCAGCAGTAGATGACATGGTGTTGGACGTCCACACGCTATCAAAGAAAAAGGTCGTCGGAGACTGTCTCGCATGGTGAAGCAAAACCGGAGCCAGACAGTGGCTCAGCTGACAACCCAATACAGTGCAGGGCCAAGTAGAATAGTATCGGAGCACACTGTTCAGCGGACACTGTTGGATATGGTGTTACGCAACAAACGTCCCATCGTGTGCCTTTGCTGACGAAGCGACATCGCCAACTACGCCTACGCTGGGCCCGGGAACATCGCGACTGGTCCATGGATCAGTGGGAGAGAGTTGCCTGGTCAGATGAATCACGGTTTGTGATTAATCACGCCGATGGCCGTGTCAGGATACGCCGTCTTCCAGGCGGACAGTTGCTCCCTCAATGTAGAGTAGATCATACACAGGCCGGTGGTGGCGGTATTATGCTTCGGGGGACGTTCTCTTGGGCGCCTCTGGTACCCGATGTTGTGGTAGAGCTGACCATTAATGCTACAGGGTATCTGAACATCATTGCGGATCAGTTGCACCCTTACATGGCCTCTGTTTTTCCAGCTGGAAATTGAATGTTCCAACAGGACAACGCCCTTTGTCACAAGGCTAAAATTGTGTTGGAGTGGTTCCAGGGACACGAGGCTGAATTCCAGTTGATGTCCCGACCGCCTAACTCACCGGATCTCAATCCGATAGAACACATTTGGGATGTCATGGGACGGCAGCTCAGAGTTCAAAGACCACCCATTCGCAATATCTGGTATTTGCTTAACCGTTGCTTAAACATCTAGTACAATCTGTCTCCGGCCATCTACCAAGGACTTGTGGCATCCATGCCAAGGCGAGTTGAAGCTGTGTTGCACACCAAATTTGTTTCAACTCGGTATTGACAGGTGGTCTTAATGTTTTGACTCTTGAGTGTATATTTTAAATCTTTTCATCCCAGTTTGAATAAACTTTTGGCTGAAACTGCTCACCAAAACTTGTTTGACTTCCTGAAGAGGATTGACACTTTTAACTTAGCTTAAACTGTGCTATTGTTTTTTACGTTAATTTTTTTTTACACTTTTGACTGTACTACACTTGATTTCTGCACTGTTTGAATCTTTTACTGATTTATTTGGCGCAGCATGTCCTTGATTCGGATCTTGTGCCTTTAAACTTCAACCAACCAATCAACCATTATTATTTTAAGATATTGGTAGTTTTAGATAGTTTTAACGAATCATTAACCCATTGCCTGTGGAATATATTTGAGAAAAACTCGCCAAGAGTGAAACTTTTTTTTCTCTTTAATTTTTTTATCCCCAAAAGTTTAGAAATAGATTATTTTTGGAAAACAAAATTTAAGCGAAATAACTACTATTTTCAATATTTTCCCATATATGAGAAATGTTAATGAATTACAGTGATATTTGATGAAATGACAGCAAAATAAATAAAATATCATAATTTTCTGGATAAATATTATAAACTAATACAAGGATATTATTATCTACATCAACTGTTATGAATTCTGCGTCCCTCAGATTCCTTTGAATTTCACAACTCGTTTACATTATCGGAGAAATAGCGACAAATGGCGCGAAACTGCCGCATGGGAAAGTATCTTTATTAGGGAAATGGCAAATAAAATATTATGCAATGGACGAATCGATTTCGGGCTTCACGGAATTGAAATATCGTTTTTCTTTTGCCCGAATTCATATCGGGCATTCCAGAATGGGCGTAATTGCGTTGCCCGAACTGAGTTCGGGCGTCACAAGCAAGAAGATAATTTAATAATAGTATAATTATAATTTAATAGTTTATATATTATTATAGTATAATATTACATTATTATAATTATTATAATAGTAATATAGTTTAATAATTTAATAATAGATTTTGAATATCTTATCCATAATGTATATTCTATTAAATACGGAGTAAATCAACAGACAAATTAGTAATTAAGATTGAACAGGCGTAGTAAAAAAAATCGGGAACATAGAAATTATTCCGTGAACATAAAAATTATCCATCTTTAAATTTCAAACTTGCTAAATGTGTTTCATCTAAACCACAACAGAGGGGTGTTTTCTCAAGGCCTAATATAGAATACAAAATGTGGCGTTAAATGCATCTACTATAAGTCCACGCATGAGCTTCCAGATTAGCGGGCTTCCATATATGCGGCCTTCAAGATAAGGGGACTTCCAGATTAGTGGACTTTGAAAGAAGCCGACTTCTATAAATGAGTAGTTCCAGATTAGAGGACTTTGAAATCAGCAGGCTTACATATATGTGGACTTCAAGATAAGGGGACTTTCAGATTAGAGGATTTTGAAATAAGCCGGCTTCCATATATGCAGACTTCAAGATAAGGGAACTTCCATCTTAGAGGACTTTGAAATAAGCCGGCTTCCATATATGTGGACTTCAAAATAAAAGGACTTCCAGATTAGAGAACTTTAATATCAGCAGGATTCCATATATGCGGACTTCAAGATTAGAGGACTTTGAAATAAGCAGGCTTCGCGATAAGAGGACTTTGAGATTAGCAGACTTAGAAGGATTTCGAGATAAGATTTAGTGGGACTTAAAAATTAGCAGACTTCGACATAAGTGTACTTCCAGATAAGTGAATTTCGAGATTAGCGGAATTC
>CM063507.1:64990106-65042606 GCA_032207245.1 Pardosa pseudoannulata | reverse complement strand
GAAAAATAACAGAAAGCTGCAGGAAAAGATTTGTGCATCCAAATAAAAACAAATGATTTGGATTGTTTCGATGATGTGGACTTTCGGTCGTGTTATCGTTTTAATAAATATACAGCTGAATCATTAATTTGAATGCTAGATGACACGATTTAGGCTCCTTCGGAAAAGAATTAATGCTCTATCTTCTGCTGAAAAATAACAGAAACCCGTAGGAAAATATTTGTGCATCCAGATAAAACAAATGATTTGGATTGTTTGGATGATGTGGACTTTCGGTCGCGTTATCGTTGTAATAAATATACAGCTGAATCATTAATTTGAATGCTAGATGACACGAATTCAGTTCCTTCGGAAAAGAATAATTCTCTATCTTCTGCTGAAAAATAACAGAAAGCCGCAGGAAAAGATTTGTGCATAGAAATAGAACAAATGATTTGGACTGTTTGGACTGTTTTATCTCGATTATTAGCACTATCGGTTTTTTTTAATTTTCTATAATATGTTTGAATTTGTCGAGGCAGATCAGAAAAGATTCTGCCTCGGTTTCATCAAAATTCTTCCTTTTATATTCTTCATTCTTATTTCGTGAGCAAATATCAGTGAAACTACAGATCCTCGACTAAATTTATAATTTACCCAAACGATATTTATGTCTGGTTGAGTAAATATGTAAATCAACTTAGCATGAGAACTATCCCCGGAAAATCCCATTTATTTACCAATCAACACATAGCTTACATATTTGCAATAATTAATCTCTAGATCAGCGAATCCCCTCATGGTGCATATGGCGTCAATTTAAGTCACAGTTAACGGCGTGTAATCGCTGATCTACCGATTCCATGATCCGCTCTTTGATTCTGGATACCCTGTATTTGGTGAATATGACCCTTAGTTATCTGCCCGTCTGTACTCGAATTTTTGAAGCGGTTGGACCTGGAATGGATATGGCATCCATACTGGATTCTTGATAAGTTTTAGCCCTCGTGTTGCAAAAAAGTAGACCGTAGTACTCCAAAATAAAAAAAATCCAAAATCTTGATGAGTTAGGGTTCGCATAATTCAAACCGAGTGAAGTTTATCTTCTCCTAAACTACCCATCCGATTCTAAAATAAATTTGCATAAATATGCTTCATATCATAGCGAAACATACTGTCGTCTTTAAAACTTTCGAAACCCACCCTTTCCCCCATTTCGAGTCATGCGGTGCCTGCAACAGACTTTGTTTAGTTATACATATTTGTTTGAAAAAGTCAGTTCATTTTTTCCCCAAAATGCATGATTTGGCGACAGTTTCAAGGCGCTAATCAAGCCGTATTTTTTTCAGCCAAAATAAAGAGTCAACGGGACCCTTTTCCAAAACTGTCCTCCAAGCGCTGGCTGACCTAAGCATCGACGGACAACAGACACAATCGGGCGTACCAGAGGAAGACCCTTCAGAGCTTTGAGGTACAAATGCAAGACACTTTTGGGCTCTACTTTGCCCGGAATGGAACTGATCAACGAACGATTTGTTTATTTCTTCATATTTTAAAGTACCAAGGTGTGTGATATGATGTCTGTCGTCGAATCGAACACCTGGTGAGAAGAAATGAGAGGAATGAAAAGGAACACCGAAGACCATTTGGCACATTTCGAAGCGAAATTGATCTAAAAAAAAATAGACATACAACCAGAATATGTAAATATAATGTATTATGCATGTATCTACTTACGTTTAGTCGGCATAGGTAGAAATGACCAAGTCAAAATGTGTTGTTTATGGCAGATGGGATCTTTAAGAAAGATAACCGTAGAACGCTATCCTGTTTTTGTCGAATATTATTACTACTTTTACGTCTTCTAGACAATTTAGAAAAAAAAACTTTTTAAAAGTAAATAAATACAAGTAATACATATGCTTTAATTTAAAATATGACTTATTGCATATTCAAATCATATTCATCTTTTATAGGTTTATTATTTTAATTTCAACACAACTCCTAGACGTAAAGATAGCGTTTTAGGGTTAGACAGTTCTTCCTCAACTATGGTTGGTCAATTCGTTTCATGTTTTATTGCAGCTAACTTATTACTTTTATATGATTTAATCAAAACAATCAGAATAAAGATGCTTTTGATTTTTTTACGCTAACGGTTGTATTTGTATGTATGTATGTATTACACGATACGACAAATATACAGTTTATGCAGAGATGGTCAACACGTACAAGTAAGTATACAATGTATGGACCAATACACTGTATAAGCATTGATAGAACTTTGGAAAAGAACTAACTTTATTCAAAATCAATAGTTGGTAGAGCCTCCACGAGAGGCAATGACAGCGTGAACCCTCCGGGGCATACTTTCCACAAGTCTTTGTATTACAGATAGTGGTATTGTCTTCCATTCGGCTTGGAGTAGACATACAAGTTCCTTCCCCGATTTTGGACGGGTAGTGCACCCCTTAATTCGGCGATCCAACTCGTCCCAGATGTTTTCGATAGGGTTCAGGTCTGGGCTCTGGGAAGGCCGGTCCATTCGATGAACTCCATTGGCACCATGCCAAGCCTTGATTAACTTCGAAACATGACAACTGGCATTGTCGTCCTGAAAGGAACAAGGGCCCAACCCGTAAAACCGCACACAACCGATGAGGGCCATCGGTTGGGTGCGGTTCTTCCGAATTTCTCTGGACAGCACTCGTCGGTCTCTATCTCCCAGTTTCGCTGGTCTGACGACTCGGGGCACATTCCGACAATCACCGCTCTTATTCCAATTCTTAATCACATAGGTCATTGTCGAATTTGGGTACTTCAGATCACTAGATATGTCCCTTAACCCTCCGAGTGGAACACACCGGGGAGAAAAAGTTTCCAAAAATACGCTAAAGTTTTATTGTGTCAGTGACCAAAGTGTTCTATGATTTTTTACTTCACCCTTTGCCCCACCCTCGTTATTGTCCCTTTACTTCCGGTTATAAATATATATATATATAAATACACATTATTGATTGTTAATATTTAATACACATAAAGCTCGTCAAGTCTCGAAGATCATCACATAAGAAATAATGTATTCTAAAAGAACGAATAAAATATTTTTTTTTGAGAATTATTTATATTTTTTTACTAAAGTCATCCAAGATATTTCAGTGGTGCATTTAGAGATATATATGTTATCGCAAACGAAATACTTCGAAATAGAGATTAACAAAGCCCTGAGAAACTATCAGTGTCTTTGTTCCTCAGAGAGTAGGAGTGCATCCCTCTATAAATGTCAGTCAAAGAGGGGTTCAGTTCCTAAACAATCGACCTGACCCTCCTACCTCATAATTTCATAGGGGAAAGCACTGTCATAAATGCACAATACATCTATTTTTTGGAACGTTTTGGGGGGTCGAAAATTGACTGTGACAGCTGGCGGAATTGTACGTGCAAACCGCTTAGAGGGTTAAGGATCGGCCACATTTGTGATACCCGATAATTATACCTTTCTCGAAATTCGAAAGCTCCGAACTGCGCGGCATCTTGCATGCGACTAATGCCGAAGTTGTTTCCTACGCGATGTGTACAAGCGGAGGCCGTGACGTACCTCAGGACTACAGATATCGTCATTTGCATAGGTGTCCGAATACTTATTCGTAGACAGTGTAGAAGGAATGACTGTCTTTAAGGAGAGAACATTTATCGAAACAAACACAAGCTTTGCACATTTGCGAATACTTCTTGTCTTCAAGTATCGGCAGAATGTCTATCTTTTGTATAAAAGGCAGCTCCCTTTTGTTCTGCTGTTTTGCACACATTGTCAATAGACACTTTCCTCAAAGTAGAAAAAATGAATATTAAAAATATTTTTGAAAATAAATAGCGTAAGCTTCGTTTTGTGTTTTTCTTTCTCAACAAAAAATAATTTCAGCTACACACTTGAAGAAATAACAGACTGTCGTTTGCATTTTATAAAAGCGGTTTAGGCAGTACCTGTTGTAATACAGTAGAACCTCGATTATCCGAAGTAATTTTGACCGAACCTACTTGGGATAATCGGCAATTCATCAATAATCATCTAGTTGTATAATTTTTTTTCTAACTTTGTATTTTAAAATATATACAGGGTGTTTCAAAAATAACCGGTATCTTTGAATAATCAATACAGTGATAGAAATACACAGTTTATTGCAATACTATACTATACTACGGAGCATCGGAATCTTGCAGACACAACATGCTCCCTAAAATACACTATACTACGGAGCGACGGAATCTTGCACACTCACTATACTATACCATACGGGAGCGCCGGAATATTTGAGACACAACATGCTCCTTATATAAGGCGAAAGTTTATGAACGGAAGTATAAAGCTTTTCTTACGTCAGCGGAAAATCTCCCTGTTGCAGTCGCCGTAAAAGCAGTCGGTCGAGTCAAACTTGTCCGGCACGGGGATCGAACCTGGAACCTCTACCATGGAATAGCATGCTACGCAGCAGAGCGTAATAGCGGCTGGAATAGCATGCTACGCAGCAGAGCGTAATAGCGGCTGGAATAGCATGCTACGCAGCAGAGCGTAATAGCGGGCGGCTATATAGCATGCTACGCAGCAGAGCCTAACAGCGGCTATATAGCATGCTACGCAGCAGAGCCTAACAGCGGCTGGAATAGCATGCTACGCAGCAGAGCGTAATAGCGGCTGGAATAGCATGCTACGCAGCAGAGCATAATAGCGGCTGGAATAGCATGCTACGCAGCAGTAGACGTAAGAGGCGGCTGGAATTAGATGGACGCGAGCAGAGCGTAATAGCGGCTGAATAGCATCGACGCAGCAGAGCCTTAATAGCGGCTGGAATTGGCATGCTACGCAGCAGAGCGTAACAGCGGGCTGCTATATAGCATGCTACGCAGCAGAGCGTAACAGCGGCTGGAATAGCATGCTACGCAGCAGAGCGTAATAGCGGCTGGAATAGCATGCTACGCAGCAGAGCCTAATAGCGGCTGGAATAGCATGCTACGCAGCAGAGCGTAATGCGCAGTGGGCGAAGGGCTACCCTAACGCCCACTGGACTTGTGTAATGCATTATTACATTACTTTATATGATGATTGATCATGTTCTATTAAATTAAAACATATTCTTTTAAATTCTGATATATTAAAATATATTAATTTAGATGGCATTTTATTTTATTGTTATATTATTTTATATTATATTATATAATCTTGTATGTAAAGGATATTCCTTAATAATACACTATTTTATAAAATATTCTTTAATATTACATTATCTTATGAGAAAAGATTAAATACAAAAATTAAATTATACCGACGGATATTCTTTAGTATTAAACGGTACCGCCTCATATTCTTTAAAACTAGCTGGTACCGCCGGATATTCCCTAAAACTACCCGGTACCGCCGGACATTAATTAAAACTATAAGGTACCGCCGGATATTCCTGAAAACTACCCGGTACAGACGGATGTTTCTTAAATGTAATCGAGATCGCCGGACATTCCTTAAAACTACCCGGTACCACCGGATATTCCTTAAAACTACCCGGTACCGCCGGATATTTCTTAAAAGTAACCGGGACCGCCGCACAATCCTTAAAATTTCACGGTACCGTCGGATATTCCTTAAAACTACCCAGTACCACCGGATATTCCTTAAAAGTAACCGGAACCGCCAGACATTCCTTAAAACTACCCGGTACCGCCGAATACTTCTTAAAATTACCCGGTGCTACCCGATACCAATCGACATTCCTTAATACTACCAGAAACCACTTGTTTTAATATTCTATTCTATCCTATTCTAAACTGGAGAGCCGGAATTTTAAGACACAACATGCTCCCTATATAAGGTGAAATTTTATGAACAGAAGTATAAATATGCGGCGGGGTCGGGTAAAATTTGGGAAAATCCGGTGGGGTCGGGTAAAATTTTGGAATATCTGGCGGGGTATCGGAATATCCGGCTTGTTCTCTTAAAATCCGGCGAGGTAGGGTAAAATTTTGAAAATATCACGTGGGGTATCGAATATCCGGCTTCTTCTCTTAAAATCCGGCGAGGTAAGGTAAAATTTTGGAATATCCGGTGGGGTATCGGAATACCGGCTTGTTCTCTTAAAATCCGGCGAGGAAGGGTAAAATTTTTGAAAATCCGGGGGTCTACACTACACTACTCCGTCAACGGAAATCTGCGTGAGGTAGTAGTCGTAAATGCAGTCTTTCGAATCAAACTTGCCCACTCCGGGGATCGAACCTGCAACCGCTTTCGGGGAAGCGCGAAGCGCTACCCTAAAGCCACCCGACTTCTCTCTTGTTTTATTATATTAGTCATATGAAGATATATTATATTCTATTAAAATATATTATGATACATTATAATATAGTCATTTATATTATATCTCATTTTATATTTTAATTTTATTTTATATTTTTTTCCGAAACCAGACGATATTCCATAATATAACCCGATATTAGACGACATTTCAAAATATTTCCCGATACTAGACGATGTTTCATAACATTTCCCGATATTAGGCGATATTCCGTAATATTTCCCCATACCAGACAATATTCCTTAACATTATCCGGTATTAGACGATATTAAATAACATTTTTCTATACCAGACGATATACCATACTATTTCAAGATATCAGACGATATACCGTAATATTTCCGGACATTAGACGATATTCCAAAATATTTCCATACACCAGACGATATTCCGTATTATTTTCCGATATTAGATGATATTCCAAAATATTTTAATATATTAGACGATACTTCTTAATATTTCCTTACACCAGACGATGTTCTATAATATTTTCCGATTTTAGACGATATTCCAAAATATTTTAACATATTAGACGATACTTCTTACTATTTCCCGATATTAAACGATATTCCATATTATATCAATATAAAAGACGATATTCCAAAATATTTTAACATATTAGACGATACTTCTTATTATTTCCCTATATTAGACGATATTCCATATTATTTCCCTATAAAAGACGATATTCCATAATATTTTCCGATATTGGACGATATTCCATAATATTTTCCGATATTAGACGATATTCCAAAATATTTTAACATATTAGACAATACTTCTTAATATTTCTAGATAATAGATGATATTCCATATTATTTCCCTATAAAAGACGATATTCCATAATATTTTCCGATATTAGACGATATTCCAAAATATTTCAACATAATAGACGGTATTTCTTAACATTTCCCGATATTAGACGATATTCCATATTATTTCCCTATAAAAGATGATATTCCATAATATTTCCCGATATTAGACAATATTCCTAAATTTTAACAGACCCTGCTGGATTTTCCCAAATTTTTCCGACATCTCTGAATTTTAACAAATTCGACCAACTTTTTTCAATACCGAGGAATTTTCTGAAATTGGAGCAAATTTTTACAACCCCGAGGAATTTTCCCAAATTGGATCAACTTTTTTCGATAATGCGGAATTATCCGAAATTGGACCAAATTTTTCCGACCCCGCGGAATTTTCCGAAATTGGACTAACTTTTTCCGACAACGAGGAATTTTCCGATATTGCACCGACATTTTTCGACCCCGCGGAATTTTCCGAAATTGGACCGACTATTTCGACCTCGTGGAATTTTCCGAAATTGGACCAAATTTTTCCGAAACTGGACCAAATTTTTCAGACCCCGCGGAATTTTCCCAAATTGGACCGACTTTTTTCAACCCCTTGGAATTTTCCGAAATTAAACAAAATTTTTTCGACCCCACGGAATTTTCTAAAAATGGACCAAACTTTTCCGATACCGCTGAATTTTCACAAAATGGACCACCTTTTTTCGACCCCGCGGAATTTTCCTAAATTGGACCAAACATTTCCGACCATGAGGAATTTTCCCAAATTGGATTAAATGTTTCCGACCCCTAGGAATTTTCCCAAATTGGACAGATTATTTTCGACCCCGCGGAATTTTCCGAATTTAAATAAAATTTTTCCGAAACCGGACAAAATTTTTCCGACACGGCGAATTTTCTAAAATTCGACCGCTTTTTTCGACCCCGCGGTATTTTTCGAAATTGGACCGATTTTTTCGACGCCGTTTAAATTTCCCAAATTGGACCAAATTTTCCGACATCACAGTATTTTCCAAAATTTGACCGACTTTTTTCGACCTAGGAGAATTTTCCCAAATTGGACCGACTTTTACGACGCCGCGGAATTTTCTGAAATTGGACCAAATTTTTCCGACCCCGAGGAATTTCTCCAAATTGGACCGACTTCTTTCGACCCCGCGGAATTTTCCGAAATTAAACAAAATTTTTCCGACCCTGGACCAAATTTTTCCGACCCGCGGAATTTTCTAAAATTGGACCAACTTCTATCGACCTTGAAGAATTTCCGAAATTGAACCGACTTTTTTCGACACCGTGGAATTTTCTAAAATTGCACCAAATTTTTCCGACCCCGGACGAAATGTTTCTGACCCCGCAGAATTTTCCCGAATTAGAAAGACTATTTTCGACTACGCGGAATTTTCCGAAATTAAACAAAATTTTTCCGATCCCGGACCAAATTTTTCCGACCTCGCGGAATTTTTTAAAATTGGACCAACTTTTTCCGATACCTCGGAATTTTCCGAAATTGGACCGACTTTTTTCGCCCCCTCTTAATTTTCCGAAATTGGACCAAATTTTTCCGACTCGTGACCAAATTTTTCTGAACACACGGAATTTTCCCAAATTGGACCAAATATTTCCGACCCCGCGGTTTTTTCCCAAATTGGACCGACTTTTTCCGACCCACGGAATTTTCTAAAATTGGACCAACTTTTTTCGACCCAGCGGAATTTTCCGAAATTAAACAAAATTTTTCTGACCCCACGGAATTTTCTAAAAATGGACCGACTTTTTTTCGACTCCGTGGAATTTTCCGAAATTATACCAAATTTTTCCGAATTAAAAAAATTTTTTTTCCGAAACCGGGCCAAATATTTCCGACCCGCGGAATTTTCCAAAATTGGACCGACTTTTTATAAACACGCGGAATTTTCCAAAATTGGAAAGACTATTTTCGACACCGCGGAATTTTCCGAAATTAAACAAAAGTTTTTCGACCCCAGACCAAATTTTTCCGACCTCGCGGTATTTTTTAATATAGGACCAAATTTTTCCGACACCGCGGAATTTTCTGAAATTGGAACGACTTTTTTCGACCCCGCGGAATTTTCTGAAATGGAACCAAATTTTTCCGACCCCGATGAATTTCCCGAAATTGGACCGACTTTTTTCGACTCCGCGGAATTTTCCGAAATTGGACCAAATTTTTCCGACTCCTTTCCAAATTTTTCCGACCTCGTGGAATTTTCCCAAATTGGACTGACTTTTTTCGACAGAGCGAAATTTTCCCATATTGGCCCAAATTTTTCGACCCCGGACCAAATTTTTCCGACCCCGCGGAATTTTTTCCAAATTGGATGGTCTTTTTTCGACCCTCCAGAATTTTCCCAAATTGGCCCAAATTTTTCCGATTCCGGACCAAATTTTCCGACCCCGTGGAATTTTCCCAAATTGGACCGACTTTTTCTGACGCCGCCGTGTTTTCCGGGTTCTGAAAAGTTGGTCCAATTTTGGAAAATTTTGCGGGATCGAAAAAGTTTGGTCCGGGGTTGAAAATTTTTTGTCCAATTTGGGAAAATTCCGCGGGGTCGGAAAAAGTTAGTCCAATTTTGGAAAATTCCGGGGGGTCGGATAAATTTGGTCTGGGATCGGAAAATTTTTGTCAAATTTGGAATAATTCCGTAAGGTCGGAAAAATTTTGTCCAATTTGGGAAAATTCCGCTTGTTTGGAAAAATTGGTCTAAATTTGAAAAATTCCGCTTGGTCGGAAAAAGTGTCAGGGGTCGGAAAATTTTTGTCCAGTTTTGGAAAATTCCGCGGGTTCGGAAAAATTTTGTACAATTTGGGAAAGTTCCGCGAGTTCGGAAAAATTTTGTCAAATTTGAGGAAATTTTGCGGGGTCTGAAAAAAGTTGGTCCAATTTTGGAAAATTTCGCGGGGTCGGAAAATTTTTGTCCAATTTGGAAAAATTCCACGGGGTCGGAAAATTTTTGTATAATTTGGGAAAATTTTACGGGGTCGAAAAAAATTTGGTCCCAGGCACTGAAGCGAGTTATTTTAGTTCCTGGTCAGTTGGCTCTCAAGTAAGTTGTCCGTTCGTTCCGTTTTCTTAGAAAGTCGACCGTGTTAAATATTGTTCGCTAGTAGAGGGCGACAGATGGCGCTACTTCCTGTTTTATGATTTTGTTTATGTTCTTCTAGTCATTGTAGCGTTTCTGTGCGTGTGAGTAATAAAATGTGTTATGTAAAGAGTGGTGTGTTTTTGTGATGCTCCTGATGAAAGAATTTGAAGGTCGGCTGGCAGTCCCACGAATTCTGGACTATAAAGGAAGGTAAGCCCTTTACCTTATTACGAAATTATATTGGAAAACCACATTTTTTGGCGCCCGAACAGGGACTGCCATGCCTGACTAATTTGGAACTTTAAAATGTGAATATTCTTTTTTTTTTTTTTTTTTTTTTTTTTTTTTTTTTTTTTTTTTTTTTTTTTTTTTTTTTTTTTTTGATGAATTCGCCACCTTTTCGCGAATAATTTACAAGCAAGTCTGTGACGGAATTAGATAAAATGAAAAGGAAGCGCACAACCCTAAACGGAATGTGCACGAAATTAATTAATCAAATTAATGTGATATTGGTTGAACCTGTACAAGGTTTAAAACTTCAAGAATTTGAATCGCAACTACAAAAGTTGCAAATTAAAGAAAATGAAATTTTAGAAGTTGAGGAAAAAATTGAAACTCAAATCGAAACCTTGGATGATCTCCAGGGAGAAATAGAAACCAGACAAGAATATAGAGATCAAATTATTAATGTTAAGCTGAAACTGATTAGGGCAATTGAGAATATTAACAGTCCTAGTGCGTTAAAGAACGTTCAAAATCAGGGAAATGATCACAGAACAAATTTCCAAACCGAAAGTTCGAGTTCTATTTCTGTTAAATTACCGAAAATTTCAATTCTACATTACGAAGGATCACCAGAAAACTGTCTGGAATTCTGAAGCCAATACGAAGTGACGATCCATAAAAATACATCATTATCTAATGTAGAAAAATTTGTTTATTTACGCAGTTTTTTAAAACCTCCTGCATTAACAACTATACAAGGCTTAGCATTGTCAGAAAGCAATTATAATACTGCTATCGATTTATTAAAAACGAGATTTTGAAAAAATTACATTATTATACGATATAAAATTGATACTCTTTTGAACCTAAATTCTGTGAAATCTGCGAACCAAATCAAAGAACTTCGCTCACTGCACGACGCCCTTGATATTAATATAAAATCACTTGAAAATTTGGGAGTAGATTTAAAATCTTATGGGAATTTATTATTTCCGATTGTAACTAAATTAATACCTACCAGTATTATGATAGACTATAATAGATCGAAAACCGAAACTGATGAATGGGACGTTCAGGATTTGTTAAAGTATTTGAAGTTAGAAGTTCAAACTAGGGAAAAAACCTTTCTCTTTCTAAAACGTGAAACCGAAACTTATAGTAACGGCTACAAAAATTCCAACACAAGATTTGAAACTAAACACTCGGGAACTTCCGATTTCCCATATAGAAAATCAGCTTCAGGATATAAAAATTCTAATTCTATACCAAAGGCATCAGCTTTTAAATTAACAGTTAGTAAATGTATCTTTTGTGTAGATAAAGTAAACGATCATGATAGTAAAGCGTGTAGATTGAATATAGAAGATAAAAAATTCTCTTTACGTAAACAGGGAATCTGTTACTTGTGTTTTAAAAGGGGAAAACATTTAGCAAAAAATTGCATGTCGGGTCTCAAATGCGAACTGTGCTTAGGTAGACATAATACACTTCTTTGTTATAAGCAAAATTCGGAAGCACCAACGTCGGATGAAATTACCAATAAAAACCAAATCGAAAAACCCCGAGCGTCGAAAAATTCATACGAAAGTAACACTACTGGAAGTGATAATTTCGTAATATCATATAAATGTTCTGTTAAATCACCCCTTGAAAATAACGAAATATTCCTACAAGCTTGCTTTGCGAGGATAACAAATAAATTAAATTTAAATTCCCTAAAATGTGTCGTGATGTTTGATTCAGCATCCCAACGTAATTTTATCAATGCATCTCTCTCACAAGAATTAAAATTGCCGATAGTTAGGAAAGAAACATTGATTATTTATTCATTCTCATGTGATCAACCTAAAAAAAAAAGGAATATTCAGTCGTTGCATTTGAATTATCAAATTTAAAAAACAAAGGGCAAAGGTGCATCGTGGAGGCTTTGGTTGTAAACCAAATTTCGTATACGAAGCTTAAAATTTGTGATGAGATAACAGTTCAGAATATTTTCTCTATCACTGAAAAGGAAAAGAAATCTTTTCCTGAAACGAAAGCAGAATTCCCAGACGTTCTGATAGGCGCCGGTTTGTATTGGCAATTATATAAAAATAACAAGAAAATTTCGCACTCTCTTTTTGCAGTTGAAACAACATTGGGTTGGACTGTTTCCGGAAATATTGCTGACGTGAAATCTAGTCAAATAGACGTTTCGATCATGAAAGTTGAATGCGTTAGTTCGGATGTAATATATCGAAAGCATAATTGTTTGGAAAGTAGTGACTCTGGCACGGCTAACGATTTGCAGAATTTATGGGCGTTAGATGCAATAGGAATAAAAGGTGATACTTTGTTATCAGATTCTGATCAGCAAATAATACACGATTTTGAGAACCAGTTGGAATTTAAAGAAGGACATTATGTAACTCACCTTCTGTGGAAAGAAAAATCTAGCGATAAAATGGGGAACAATTTTGAAAACGCTAAACGTCAATTTGATAGTTTGTGGAGAAGATTAAAGAGGGATAAATTGGTTTTTGAAGAATATAAAAAAATAATTAATGAACAAGAACAATTGGGAATAGTCGAAGAATGTGACCTATCAGAGAACGAGTATTTTTTTCCATCGAGAGGTTTTAAGAAAGGATAAGAAAACTACTAAGGTAAGAATTGTATTTAATTGTTCTAGTAAAATTTTAGGCTGCGAATCTTTAAATGATTGTCTCGTTCAGGGTCCAAGTCTTACACCACCTATTCTAGATGTAATGAATAGATTTCGAATGTTTAAAATTGCGTTTTGCGCAGACATTGAGAAAGCATTTTTAATGATAGGAATTGCCGAATCCGATAGAAATTTTCTGAAATTTTTATGGTTTGACGATAACATTCAAAATTACAAACTGATGAGGATGGCAAGAGTAACATTTGGTTGTACGACCTCTCCTTTTTTTCTTACGGCTACTATTAAGAAACATATTAAAGATTATAGGGAGAAATATCCTGAAACTTATGAAATGTTGAATTCAGCTCTCTTTGTCGATGATTTACTTTTCGGATCCTCCACCGTAAATGAAGCATATGAATTGACTTCATCTGCTGTACGTATCTTGGGAAATGCGGGAATGAAATTAAGAAAATTTAATACGAATTCAGAAGAATTAAAGAATATGTGGGATAGAAATGATTGTTTTTCGGAGGTAATTAATGACAGTGTGATAAATATTCTTGGAATGGTGTGGGATAAAGATAGTGACAAATTGGGATTGGCTATTCAAAGTATAGTTGAAAACTTGGATATATCTTTATGTACGAAAAGATATGTATTCCACACCGCTGCAAAATTTTTTGACCCAATTGGGATTATTTCACCTTTTTTTAATTAGAATAAAGTGTTTCCTTCAAAAATTATGGATTAGAGGTATAGATTTGATTTAATTTCTTTTGGGGATTGGATAAATTTGTAATGAGATTATTTATTTCTCCGGATTGAAAGATGTCATTTCTTCAATTAATTTTTCAGATTTGAACTTCATATTTTTTCAGATGCAATATTTTTTTTTAGTATTAAGATTTTATGTTAATAATAAAATTTTTTTTATAAAGGTTAGAGTTTATGTGATATTTAATATATTTATTTTTTATTTATTTTTAATTAAAACTATTGTTACATTTGGGAAGGCTTGTTATTTTGATTGTTAATAAATTTTTAATATTGTTAAATATAAGTAAAATTGATTTTTTTTTGAATTTATTGAATTTTTGTTTTTTTGATGTAGTGAATTTGTTTTTTTTGATTTTTTTTTTTTGTAAAGGTTGTCAGAGTTAATTGGATTTTTTTTTATATTTAAAATTGATAATGTGTAATTTTTAAAATTTAAATTTTCGGAATGAATTAATTTGTTTAGAAAAAAATTTCTTAATTTTTTTGAATTTTTTTTTTTTTTTAAGATTTATTTTTTAGAATTAAATAATTTTGATTGGTTTTTTTTTAACGAAAATTATATTACTAAAGAATTACTATTAAATGATAAAGTTTTTCATTTTGGCATTAATGATACACTAGTTCAGTTACGTGAAGAGTTTTGGGTAATCAAGGGCAGACAGGCAGTGAAGAGAGTATTAAAGAAATGTTCAATATGCAGACGCTACAATGCTACTGCAGGAGCCCAAATTGAAGCTCCTTTACCTCTTGATCGAAATCAAGAACAGAAGCCATTTTCGGTCATCGGAATTGACTTTGCAGGCCCATTATTCATAAGAAATACCGATCATAGATATTACATTTTGTTGTGTACCTGTGCCGTCACCAGAGCGGTACATCTTGAGCTAGTGGAAAATCTGTCCACAGAGACATTTTTATTAGCATTTCGAAGACTAGTTGCCAGAAGAGGACTGTGTCATACAGTACATTCAGACAATGCCCGCCCATTTCATCGTGCTGAAGGGGAATTACGAGCTATATAGAAAATTATCAGTCATACCGACGTTAAAAATTACTATAGCTGCAACAGAATCAAATGGAAATTTAATGTTGAACTGTCTCCGTGGTGGGGTGGATTTTACGAACGTATGGTTCGTTCCGTCAAAACTGCATTACGAAAAGTTGTTGGAAAAACTAGACTATCTATCACCCAACTGCAAACTGTTTTAACTGAAATTGAAGCATCAATAAATTCACGGCCGTTAACACATGTATTTTCGAATTTTGGAGAACCTACTCTAATTACGCCAGCTCACTTTCTCGTAGGCCAAAGATTAACTGCTTTGCCAATAGTGCACATGAAGTCACTAAATATTCCTGGAACTTCTGATGCCTGCATTAAAAGATTCAATTTGAAGGAACGTGTATTGGACCATCTTTGGTCAAGATGGAAAAAGGAATATCTTCTCCAATTGAAATCAGCATTGAACAACCGTCCATCCCCAGTTCGTGAATTCTCCGTCAATGATCGAGTACTAATACATGATGACAAATTGCCAAGACACCTTTGGAAACTTGGACTTGTTACACAAGTGTTCACCGGTAGAGACGGAAAGGTACGATCATGTGAACTGAAAACAGCTACTGGGAATTTAAAAAGACCATTTCAGCTGATCTATCCATTGGAACTGAGTAACACTTAAAAGCTTATAAGTTTAATTTTGTTTTTAATTTTTTTTTACTATTGTATTTGATTGAAATTTTTGATTGGATTTGTTAAGTAAACTATATTGTAATGAATGAACATATATAATGTTCATCCGGGGGCAAGATGTTAAATATTGTTCGCTAGTAGAGGGCGACAGATGGCGCTCTACTTCCTTTTTTATGATTTTGTTTATGTTCTTCTAGTCGTTGTACCGTTTCTGTGCGTGTGAGTAATAAAATGTGTTATGTAAAGAGTGGTGTGTTTTTGTGATGCTCCTGATGAAAGAATTTGAAGGTCGGCTGGCAGTCCCACGAATTCTGGACTATAAAGGAAGGTAAGCCCTTTACCTTATTATATTGGAAAACCACACACCGCTTGGTTGTCGACGGAGAATGGTACACAGTGTCCGATGCTACTAAAATAAAGCTACAGTTCCTTTCATAATCATTCGCTTTATATAAGCAGCGTGTGGTGTCTGGAATACGATTTGAGAGATATATCGGTTTTGTATTTCTACTTATAGGAAAATTTGCAAATTCGATTTTATATAAAATGATCCAGAATCATCTCTACTATATTATATGTACTTTAATATAATATAGATTAGTATATATATATATCAGTACCGTATACATCCTTCGATTTACATATTTCTATTTTAAGAGAACAAATTTTTAACAAATAATTCTTTTCCTGTGTTCCGAAAAACTTTGTCTATAATGCTGATTCCTTATAATTAGTGAAAGAATTTCTAAGTCCTAGATCGGGGCGAAATTTGTCAACATAGGCACTGAAGAAAGTTATTATAGTTCCTGGTCAGTCGGCTCTCAAGTAAGTTGTCCGTTCGATCCGTTTTCTTAGAAGGTCGACCACTTGGCTGTCGACGGTGAATGGTACACTGTTTTCGATGCTACTAAAATAAATCTATAGTTCCTTTCATATACTTTCGCCTTATATAAGGAGAGTGTGGAATCTGGAATACGATTTGTGAGATATATCGGATTTGCACGTCTACTTAAAGGAAAATTTGCATATTCGATTTTATATAACGATGATCCAGAACCATCTCTACTATTCTATATTATACTATAGTATAGTATAGATTAGTATATTCATCAGTACCATATACATCCTTCGACTTACAGGTTTCTCTTTTAAGAGAACAATTTTTTTAACAAATAATTCTTTTCCTGTGTTCCGAAAAACTTTGTCTATAATGCTGCTTAATTGTAATTAATGAAAATTTTCTACGTCCTGGATCGGGGAAAAATTTGTGAGCCCAGGCACTGAAGCGAATTATTATAGTTCTTGGTCAGTCGGCTCTCAAGTAAGTTGTCCGTTCGATCCGTTTTCTTAGAACGTCAATCGCTTGGTTGTCGACGGAGTATGGTACACTGTTTCCGATGCTACTAAAATATATCTATAGTTCCTTTCATAATCATTCGCTTTATATAAGCAGCGTGTGGTGTCTGGAATACGATATGAAAGATTATATCGGTTTTGTATTTCTACTTATAGGAAAATTTGAAAATTCGATTTTTTATAAGATGATCCAGAATCATCTCTACTATATTATATGTACTATAGTATAATATAGATTAGTATATATATATATCAGTACCGTATACATCCTTCGATTTACATATTTCTCCTTTAAGAGAACAAATTTTTAACAAATAATTCTTTTCCTGTGTTCCGAAAAACTTTGTCTATAATGCTGCTTCCTTATAATTAATGAAAAAGATTTTAAGTCCTGGATCGGGGAAAAATTTGTGAGCCGAGGCACTGAAGGGAATTATTATAGTTCCTGGTCAGTCGGCTCGCAAATAAGTTGTCCGTTCGATCCGTTTTCTTAGAACGTCGACCGCTTGGTTGCCGGCGGAGAATGGTACACTGTTTCCGATGCTACTAAAATAAATCTATAGTTCCTTTCATATACTTTCGCCTTATATAAGGAGAGTGTGGAATCTGGAATACGATTTGTGAGATATATCGGATTTGCATTTCTACTTATAGGAAAATTTGCAAATTCGATTTTATATAACGATGATCCAGAACCATCTGAACTATTCTATATTATACTATAGTATATTATAGATTAGTATATATATCAGTACCGTATGCATGCTTCGACTTACAGGTTTCTCTTTTAGGAGAACAATTTTTTTTAACAAATAATTCTTTTCCTGTGTTCCGAAAAACTTTGTCTATAATGCTGCTTACTTATAATTAATGAAAAAGTTTCTAAGTCCTGGATCGGGGAAAAATTTGTGATCCCAGGCACAGAAGCGAGTTATTATAGTTCCTGTTTAATCGGCTCTCAAGTAAGTTGTCTGTTCGATCCGTTTTCTTAGAAGGTCGACCACTTGGCTGTCGACGGAGAATGGTACACTGTTTCCGATACTACTAAAAAAAATCTATAGTTCCTTTCATAAACTTTCGCCTTATGTAAGGAGCGTGTGGTGTCTGGAATACGATTTATGAGATATATCGAATTTGAATTTCTACTTATAGGAATATTTGCAAATTCGTTTTTATATAAAGGTGATCCAGAACAATCTGTACTAATTTATATTATACTATAGTATAATAAAGATTAGTATATTCATCAGTACCATATACATCCTTCGACTTGCAACTTTCTCTTTTAGGAGAACAATTTTTTTAACATATAATTCTTTTCCTGTGTTCCGAAAAACTTAGACTATAATGCTGATTCCTTATGATTAGTAAAAAGATTTTAAGTCCTGGATCGGGGAAAAATTTGTGAGCAAAGGCACTGAAGCGAGTTATTATAGTTCCTGGTCAGTCGGCTCTCAAGTAAGTTGTCCGTTCGATCCGTTTTCTTAGAACGTCGATCGCTTGGTTGTCAACAGAGTATGGTACACTGTTTCCGATACTACTAAAATAAATCTATAGTTCCTTTCATAAACTTTCGCCTTATGTAAGGAGCGTGTGGTGTCTGGAATACGATTTCAGAGATATATCGGATTTGCATTTCTACTTATAGGAAAATTTGCAAATTCGATTTTATATAACGATGATCCAGAACCATCTCTACTATTCTATATTATACTATAGTATAGTATAGATTAGTATATTCATCAGTACCATATACATCCTTCGACTTACAGGTTTCTCTTTTAGGTGAATAATTTTTTTTTAACAAATAATTCTTTTCCTGTGTTCCGAAAAACTTTGTCTATAATGGTGCTTCCTTATAATTAATGAAAAAGTTTCTAAGACCTGGATCGGGGAAAAAGTTTTGAGACCAGGCGCAGAATCGAGATATTATATTTCCTGGTTAGTCGGCTCTCAAATAAGTTGTCTGTTCGATCCGTTCTCTTAGAAGGTCGACCACTTGGCTGTCGACGGAGAATGGAACACTGTTTCCGATGCTACTAAAATAAATCTATATTTCCTTTCATAAACTTTCGCCTTATGTAAGGAGAGTGTGGTGTCTGGAATACGATTTAAGAGATATATCGGATTTGCATTTCTACTTATAGGAAAATTTGCAAATTCGATTTTATATAACGATGATCCAGAACCATCTCTACTATTCTATATTATACTATAGTATAGTATAGATTAGTATATTCATCAGTATCATATACATCCTTCGAATTACAGGTTTCTCTTTTAGGAGAACAATTTTTTTAACAAATAATTCTTTTCCTGTGTTCCGAAAAACTTTGCCTATAAATCTGATTAGTTATAATTAATGAAAAATTTTCTAAGTCCTTGATGGGGGAAAAATTTGTGAGCCCAGGCACTGAAGCGAATTATTATAGTTCCTGGTCCGTCGGATCTCAAGTAAGTTGTCTGTTCGATCCGTTTTCTTAGAAGGTCGACCACTTGGCTGTCGACGGTGAATGATACACTGTTTCCGATTCTACTAATATAAATCTATAGTTAATTTCATAAACTTTCGCCTTATATAAGGAGAGTGTGGTGTCTGGAATACGATTTAAGAGATATATCGGATTTGCATTTCTACTTATAGGAAAATTTGCAAATTCGATTTTATATAACGATGATCCAGAACCATCTCTACTATTCTATATTATACTATAGTATAGTATAGATTAGTATATTCATCAGTACCATATACATCCTTCGACTTACAGGTTTCTCTTTTAGGAGAGCAATTTTTTTAACAAATAATTCTTTTCCTGTGTTCCGAAAAACTTTGTCTATAATGCTGATTCCTTATAATTAATGAAAAGTTTTTAAGTCCTGGATCGGGGAAAAATTTGTGAGCCCAGGCACTGAAGCGAGTTATTATAGTTCCTGGTCAGTCGGCTCTCAAGTAAGTTGTCCGTTCGATCCGTTTTCTTAGAACGTCGATCGCTTGGTTGTCGACGGAGAATGGTACACTGTTTCCGATACTACTAATATAAATCTAGAGTTCCTTTCATAAACTTTCGCCTTATATAAGGAGAGTGTGGTGTCTGGAATACGATTTGAGAGATATATCGGATTTGCATTTCTACTTATAGGAAAATTTGCAAATTCGATTTTATATAACGATAATGCAGAACCCTCTGTATTATTCTATATTAAACTATAGTATATCATAGTGTCATGACCGCGAAGTTTAGGTTTGCCGTTTTCGCAACGGCTAAAGTGTTTGTTGTCTTTAATAGAATAAAAACTTTTGATGTGTGTGGAAGGATGCGAGAAAAACGCATCGAAACATTCCAACCTTTTGATTTCGATATGATGAAAATAGAATTTAGTTATTAATGTTTGTGTGGTGTTCGTGTTTGTTGAAATAAAAATGTGGTGGTACGAACTTTTGAAGTTATTTTGAGAACTTTCGACATAGAGAATAGAACAATTTTTTGGTGCCGAAATTTAGGTTTGGATTACTTCGATTAAATTGGATTACTACACTTTTATCTGCAACAGATATTTTAATTGATTATTGTTTTGATTATTATTTGTTAAATGATTTAAGAATTAAATATTCTTAAGAAGAGGTAAACACCTCACAGAACTTTAACTACAAGATTATTCAGTAAAATTGATGATTATTTAAGTAATGATAAATTAGAATTAGAAGATCTAGAGAACTTGTTAGAGCAGTTATTGGCTAAATCCATAATTTTAAAAGAACTTGATCAGAAAATATTAGGTTACTTAAAAGACGTCGAAATCGAAACTGAAGTGTTCTCTTGGTCAGAATATGAAGATAAAATAATTACTTACAAAACAAAACTAAATCGACGTATTAAGAACTGTAAAATTGATTCTACTAATCATAACATTTCAAATGATAATAGTACTATACTCTGTGTAAACTCAATAGGCACTTCAAGGTCATTGATTTTTCCCCAATGACCAACTGTAACTGTAGTAACGACAGTTGGAGAATTATTTTACTCTTTTTTCCCACTGTGTTAAGGGGTGTCATGCATCGTGTGGGCTCTCCGTGCATGATGAAAGTATGTTTATTTAGACTACACTTTGAAGAATACTTAATACTTTACACAAAATTTTATGAGTCATTTCAGACCAGTTTCTAAGTTCATAAATTTAAGATATAATCCCATTTCATAAAATTACAATTTGAAATTGTATGTTATATTCTAATCCGTAAGATTTAAAAAATTCTACTGAAAAAGTAAATCTAATTTTTTCCACACACAGTTGCATTATTTACAGAAATAATTAATATCATTAAGATGATTGAATATTTGGCTAATTTTAATGAGTAATTAGTTATAATTTCTCACTATTTTTCTTTATATTTGTATGATTCTTTTAATCTAAATATCAAAAGTATTTCTTAATAATTAATTTATTTAAGAGAATGTAGTTCTGAAATTCCTTAAATTTAAGTTGTATGTTAATAAGTATATTATGAAGTTATGTGGACCATAGTGAAGTTTCTATTCCAAAATTGTACTGTATTAATTATTTTATGATTTTACAAGAATTGAAAGAGGTCTTAATGCAATAACAATATTTTGTATAATTTTATTATGTATTTAAAGACTTATGGCCTGTTGACACATTTTTAGAAAGTGAAAATTTCTTTAGAAGGTAGAGATTCCTAATGTTTTAGTAAGAATTCTAAATTAAAGTGAATTTTTGTATTTTTACAAAAATATCTGTGATTTATTATAACCATTTTATACATATTGTTAAACTTTCTTTATGCAAATAGTTAACGCATTTATACGCAACTGAAAAATTTGACTTTGCTTATAATAATAAAGCAAGTCGTCTGAACGTATTGGAATCAAATCCTCAACTGAAGTGTTGAAAATAAGTGTGAATGCACAGGCTTCTTGGTCGCTACCATAGTAACCGATGACTGGGGAAACGAGAAAGTGTGACCTTGAAGCGCCAATAGATTTTACATGGACTATAGTAACAGCAATAAACTTCAGACAGAAGAAATTATTCCGAAGATTAAAACTGTTAAATTACCAAAATTGTATATTCCCAAATTTTATGGTGAACCTGAGAAATACTTAAATTTTTGGAACCAATTTGAGAGTTGTATATACAAAAATCCACATTTATCAGATGTTGATAAATTTTCCTATTTACAAGGTTTGGTTGGCGGTGTCGCTGCTAATGCTATTGGCGGTTTTGCTTTGTCAGAACAAAATTACGCCGCAGCAATTAAAATTTTAGAATCCAGGTTTGGCAGAAAAGATATGCTAATTCAAGCGCATTTAAATAATCTTTTGAATATAAATCCGGTAAAAAGTTCTGATGACTTACGCGGATTACGAAATTTGTATGATAAATGTGAAATCGAAACAAGAAGTTTACAGTTCACTTGGGTGTTGCTTCAGATAAGTATGATAGTTTACTTTGCCCCATAATATTGAAATTACTGCCTTCGGATTTAACTCTAAGTTTTTCACGTAAACAGGACAAGAACGAAAAATGGGAAATTAAGTTGTTAATTGATTTTCTCCGATGTGAAATCGAAAGTCGTGAACGGGCATTTGCTATTCATAAAACTTACGATTCTAAACGTTCATATTCTCAGAATACTACCAAATTTGAAAATAATTTTGTAAACAAAACAAAAACTGCTTACAAACCTAAAATTCCTTCTAAAAACTTTAAACCTAACATTTCTACCGCTGTTGAACTTTTAACAAATCAAAATGAGAACTCTTGCATTTTTTGTGACACCTTAGAACATAAAAGTGAATTTTGTAGTTCTTTAAATGTAAATGAGAAAAAAGAATTGTTGAAAATTCATGGACGTTGTTTTGTTTGTTTGGGTAAAAATCGTAGAATAATTGATTGTGATAATAAAAAACCTTGTTCTGTTTGCCATAAAATGCATAATATTACCTTATGTTTTAAAAAGGAAAACTCTAAAGCAAAAGATAACAATCCGAAAACTGAGAAAACAACTAGTACTGTTTCAAATTATGCCATTAATGGGAAAAACAAAATTTTGCTGCAGACAGCACTTGTCGAAATAATTAGTGAAAAATCAAAATAACATCCTACGTTGCATTTTTTTGACAGCGGCGCTCAAAGAACGTATATAAAAAGGAATGTTTCGAGAGCCATGTGTTTTTGCCCATTGTGGGGAAAGAAGAGGATTTGTTTATCCATACGTTTCAATCATCGGCACCTACTCATCAAGTGTGTTCCAAAGTAGAGATAAGAATAAAAAATAAAATTCAACGGACAGGAAATAAAAATTGAAGCTCTTGAAATTGACGAGATTACTCGAGCTACGCTTGAACCACCAGATACGGCTATAAGTGATGAATTAAAAAATAAAAGGGATAATGTTGGCGGGGGGGGGGGGGGGATTTATGTGAAAATGTAGGAAGCAATAGGAAAAATTTTCGATGTTAATCGGAGCTGACTATTATTGGCAACTTTTGACAGGAAAAATAGAACGCTTAAGTGACGACCTAGTTGCAAAACCGAAAGTAAAGTAGGATGGCTTTTGATGGGACAAACAGTAGGGAATAAATGAAGAAAATAAAAATTCATATCGGCTAATATAGTAACTGCTATGTTAGTTCACTCTCGTCTAACATTGAAAATCTGTGGAATTTAGACACAATAGGAATTAGGGATCCAATTGAAGTTAAAACTAGAGAAGAGTGTGAAAGAAAGGCAATAGAACAATTTCGTTAAACAGTAACTGTAAATAAAGAGGGGCGGTACGAAATTCAGTTACCTTGGATTGAAGGAATAGAAAAGTTTAAAAATAAACAAATAGAGATACAGGCAGCGAACAACGTTTAAGATCTACAACGAATAAAATTAATTCGAAAATCAGAAACTTTTTAGAGTATGAAGCTGTATTTAATGAATGGTTTCTCTGAAGGTGTTATTGAAGAAGTTCCTGTTTGAAGAATTTCTAAATCCCTGTCACTACTTGCCCCACAGAGGTGTATATAAAGAAAATTCCACGACTAAAATTAAGACCGGTTTTTTGATGCTTCTTGTCGCGGTGTAGAGTCCTCCATTTTCCTTAAAGGGTTGTCTAGAAAAGGGGCCCCAACCTCCTTGAGAAAAATACCACCCATTTTACTTAGATTCCGCAAAGACCAGATAGGAGTAATATCCGACATTAGAAAGGCATTTTTACAAATTTCAGTTTCAAAAAAAAGATAGAAAACTTTTTGCGTTTTTTTTTTGGTGGAAAAAGACTTTGATGAAAAAATATTCAAGATGTATAGACACAGACGAGTTGTTATTTGGACTAAATTGTAGTCCGTTTTTGCTCGCAGCAGTTTTAAATCACCATATTAACATAAATTCAGAACAGTTTCCAGAAACGTCAAATATTTTACAAGACTCCTTTTATGTTGATAATTGTGTAACATCCGTGTCAGATGAATGTCAACTTCACCGCTTCATAAATGAATCAACATATATTTTGAAATTGGCATGTTTTGATTTAAGAGGGTGGGAGCATACAAACATTTTCTCAGAAGAGAAAGTCTGAAGAATCAGTATACAAGTTTTTTTTATTGCTTAGGTCTTTTATGGGACAAAAAAATGATCTTCTATTTTGTAATGTTAAAGACATTGATTCACAACCCCTTGAACTCACTCGTAGAAATCTGCTTTCGACTGTTCATAAATTTTTGATATTTTTAGGCATTTTATGTCCTACGACTTTAATACCAAAACTTATAGTGCAAAGAAGTTGGAATTTAAAGATAGGCTGGGACACACCCTTACCCGAAAGTGATCAATCGGAATTTAAATCATGGGTCGAATACGTGCATCTACTGTCAAATGTGAAAATACCAAGGTGTTTGAATATAGATGACTCAACAGAACTTAGTCTGCACACATTTTGTGATGGCAGTAAGCATGCTTATAAGCGCAGTGGTGTTTCTTCGAACAGTGAAAAAATAATGAAGTTGGGTTGCATTTTGTCCAAGCGAAAAACCGAGTTACACCTTTGCGTAAAACACCATACCAAGGATTGAACTTTTAGCATGTTTCATCGAAAAAGAGAAAGGCTCGTCTGGCATCTTCTATTTTACAAGCTTTGAAGATTAAGAACATTTTTGGTTTTCTTGTTTCTATTGGTCTGATTCGACAACAGCACTCACGTGGATCAAGAAGGAAAAAACCCTGGGGGTGTTTTTGTTGAAAATAGAGTGAAAGAGATTAGAAAGCTCACCGAGAAAACTAACTGGAGACACATACCCAGCGGTCTTAACACATCAGATTTACCATCTCGAGGATGCTCAATTAAGACTCTAGTGAAGTCGAAGTGGTGGCTTGGTCCAGACTGGCTGAAAGAAGATGAGAGTTTTTGGCCAACCACAGAAATGGAAATCAAACGAAGAAGAAATCATACGAGAAAAGAGAAAGGGCGTGGTTTTATCTTGCCTTATTTCAGACAAACGGTACTTGAAATATTTCTCAAGCTTCATCCAAAATCGTGAGGATGATATTTCCTGGATACTCAGATTTGTAAAAAATTGTAGAACACGAGAAAGAAAATTGGACAAAACGTTAAGCGTTGATGAAATAGACACTGCAGAGAAAGAAATTACTCAAAATAGTGCAACAGGAGTCATTTCCTTGTGAAGTGAGGCTGAAGGGTCATTTAACTTTTTTTGATGAAGAGGGCATTCTCCGTTTGAAAACAAAAATTTTAAGAAGAGATGATGACGAAAATTTCCGTTGCCCAATTCTTCTTCCTTCCAAACATGAGCTTGTGGAAAGATTAATACATTATTATCATCTACAATTTCACCATGCCGGCACTCAAGTTGTTTTAATTAATTTACGTTACAAGTTTTGGATTATACGAGGTAGAAAAACAGTTCAACGAGTGATATCTAAATGTGTCCGGTGCAAGAGACATTCAGCAAAATCCATTGACACAGTGCCGTGTCCTCTCCCAGAAGATAGAGTGCGAGATGCATATGCTTTTGAAATTACTGGTGTAGACATCGCAGGACCTCTTTACTTAAAAGAAAATAGAAAAGCTTGGATTCTGTTATTTACCTGCGGAGTATATCGTGCAGTTCATTTAGAATTGATTGAAAGCCATATGCTTGTCGACAAATACAAAAAAAAAAAAAAATTTTTTCCTTGGATTTAGAAGATTCATCGCACGCAGAGGTCGTCCAAGAGTCATTTTACAGCGACAATGGCACCAATTTTTGTTGGTGCAAGAAAATTTGCTAAGATCTATCGACTGGAATCCAATTACTAACAGTTCTACAACTATGAAAATACAATGGAAGCTGAACCCACCGACCGCGACTTTGGTGGGGCGGTTGGTGGGAGCGAATGGTTCAAATGATCAAAAAGTTACTGAGAAGAGTCTTAGGAAAAGCTTTACTTTCGTACGAAGGGATGTCAACTATTATTTGCGATGCTGAGGCCACTATTAATTCTAGACAGCTTACTTACCTGTCAGAAAAGATTCCAGTGATTTAGCACCTCTTACAGCATCGATGTTTATACAAGATGTCAGGACTGAAGGTGTCCCGGATTTAGATAATCTGGACAAAACCAGTTTTTCGAAGAGGTGGAAATATCATCAAAGATTGCGTGTTGAGTTTTCGAAAACGATTTTAGAGATGAATACCTCGGTATGTTAGTACATCGTCCAAAGATTATGCCAATCACAATCCCTCAAGGAAGGTGATATAGTACTCGTAGAAAATGATAGAAAGAAGAGATCTGACTGGCCCTTAGGTCGTATAATCGCAGTGTACCCAGGAAAAGAACAACAACGTCAGAGTCGTGAGAATTAAGACTTCTAATGGTGAACTAGTTAGAGACCTATTTCAACGAGTATTTCCTTCGGAAATAAATAATGAAAAATTCTTTGGCATGAAAATCTTCAAAATAGCAATCCGGTTCAACCTCTTAGAGTTCATGACGATGTTGATGAACAATTTAAGGACAGCAACACAGTAGACTCTGATAAGAACAGTCAAATAACTAGATATGGTAGAAAGATTGTAAAACCTAAAATTTTCAGTTAATATTTTTCTTGTGATATATTTATTGGCTATTTTTCCTTAAATTTTAAATTGTACTTTTTATACGTATATTTTTCATAATATTTATAATTTGAATATGTTAGAAGTTTAATTCATTTTGAGTATTTTACAGAAGATTGAAAATTGTATTCAGTTTAATGTCTCTCCCTAGATGAAGTAATTCGCTGATTAGAAAAGTACTAAGTATTGTTTAATATTATTATTGTATTTCAGTCATTCTTTATACATTATTGTTGTTTTGATTTTCTTATGTTAATCGAAAATCAAATGGTGGGAGGAATGTCATGACCGCGAAGTTTAGGTTTGCCGTTTTGGCAACGGCGAAAGAGGTTCTTGTATTTAATAGAATAAAAACGTTTGATGTGTGTGGAAGGATGCGAGAAAAACGCATCGAAACATTCCACCTTTTGATTTCGATATGATGAAAATAGAATTTAGTTATTAATGTTTGTGTGGTGTTCGTGTTTGTTGAAATAAAAATGTGGTGTTACGAACTTTTGAAGTTATTTTGAGAAATTTCGACATAGAGAATAGAACACATAGATTAGTATATTCATCAGTACCATATACATCCTTCGACTTACAGGTTTCTCTTTTAGGAGAACAATTTTTTTTAACAAATAATTCTTTTCCTGTGTTCCGAAAAACTTTGTCTATAATGCTGATTAGTTGTAATTAATGAAAAAATTTCTAAGTCCTTGATCGGGGAAAAATTTGTGAGCCCAGGCACTAAAGCGAGTTATTATAGTTTCTGGTTAGTCGGCTCTCAAGTAAGTTGTCCTTTCGATCCGTTTTCTTAGAAGTTTGACCACTTGGCTGTCCACGGAGAATGGAACACTGTTTCCGATGCTACTAAAATAAATCTATAGTTCCTTTCATAAACTTTCGCCTTATATAAGGAGCGTGTGGTGTCTGGAATACGATTTGAGAGATATATAGGATTTGCATTTCTACTTAAAGAATAATTTGCAAATTCGATTTTATATAACGATGATCCAGAACAATCTGAACTATTCTATATTATACCTAGAATATTATGGATTAGTATATATATCAGTACCGTATACATCCTTCGACTTACAGGTTTCTCTTTTAGGAGAACAATTTTTTTTAACAAATAATTCTTTTCCTGTGTTCCGAAAAACTTTGCCTATAATGCTGATTCCTTGTAATTAAGGAAAAATTTTCTAAGTCCTAGATCGGGGCAAAATTTGTGAGGCCAAGGCACGGAAGCGAACTATTTTAATTCCTCGGCAATCGGCTCTCAAGTAAATTGTCCGTTCGATCCGTTTTTTTAGGACGTCGACCGCTTGGTTGTCGACGGAGAATGGCACACTGTTTCCGATGCTACAAAAATAAATCTATAGTTCCGTCCATAAACTTTCGCCTTATATAAGGAGCGTGTGGTGTCTGGAATAAGATTTGAGAGATATATCGGATTTGCATTTCTACTTAAAGGAAAATTTGCAAATTCGATTTTATAGAACGATGATCCAGAACCATCTGAACTATTCTATATTATACCTAGTATATTATGGATTAGTATATATATATCAGTACCGTATACATCCTTCGACTTACATTTTTCTCTTTTAGGAGAACAATTTTTTTTAAAAAATAATTCTTTTCCTGTGTTCCGAAAAACTTTGTCTCTAATGGTGATACATTATAATTAATGAAAAAACTTCTAAGTCCTAGATCGGTGTAAAAGTTTTTTAATTTCAAGGCACTAAAGCGAGTTATTATAGTTCCTGGTCAGTCGGCTCTCAAGTAAATTGTCCGTTCGATCCGTTTTCTTAGAACGTCGACCGCTTGGTTGTCGACGGAGAATGAAACGCTGTTTCCGATGCTACTAAAATAAATCTATACTTCCTTTCATAAACTTTCGCCTTATATAAGGTTCGTGTGGTGTCTGGAATACGATTTGAGAGATATATCGGATTTGCATCTCTACATATACGAAAATTTGCAAATTCGATTTTATAAAGTCGATCCAGAACCATCTGAACTATTCTATATTATACCTAGTATATTATAGATTAGTATATATATATATATCAGTACCGTATACATCCTTCGACTTACAGGTTTCTCTTTTAGGAGAACAATTTTTTTAAAAAAATATTTCTTTTCCTGTGTTCCGAAAAACATTGTCTCTAATGGTGATTCCTTGTAATTAATCGAAAAAATTTTCTAAGTCCTAGATCGGGGCAAAAATTTGTGAAGCCAGGAACGGAAGCGAGCTATTTTAGTTCCTGGTCAGTCGTCTCTCAAGTAAATTGTCCGTTCGATCCGTTTTCTTAGAACGTCGACCTCTTGGTTGTCGACGGAGAATGGAACACTGTTTCCGATGCTACTAAAATAAATCTATAGTTCCTTTCATAAACTTTCGCCTTATATAAGGAGCGTGTGGTGTCTGGAATACGATTTGAGAGATATATCGGATTTGCATGTCTACTTAAAGGAAAATTTGCAAATTCGATTTTATATAACGATGATCCAGAACCATCTGAACTATTCTATATTATACCTAGTATATTATGGATTAGTATATATATATCAGTACCGTATACATCCTTCGACTTACAGGTTTCTCTTTTAGGAGAACAATTTTTTTAAAAAAATATTTCTTTTCCTGTGTTCCGAAAAACTTTGTCTCTAATGCTGATTCATTATTTTTAATGAAAAAATTTTCTAAGTCCTAGATCGGGGTAAAATTTTTAAGGCAAGACACGGAAGCGAGTTATTATAGTTTCTGGTTAGTCGGCTCTCAAGTAAGTTGTCCGTTCGATCCGTTTTATTATGACGTCGACCGCTTGGTTGTCGACGGAGAATGGAACACTGTTTCCGATGCTACTAAAATAAATCTATAGTTCCTTTCATAAACTTTCGCCTTATATAAGGAGCGTGTGGTGTCTGGAATACGATTTGAGAGATATATCGGATTTGCATTTCTACTTAAAGGAAAATTTGCAAATTCGATTTTATATAACGATGATCCAGAACCATCTGAACTATTCTATATTATACCTAGTATATTATGGATTAGTATATATATCAGTACCGTATACATCCTTCGACTTACAGGTTTCTCTTTTAGGAGAACAATTTTTTTTAACAAATAATTCTTTTCCTGTGTTCCGAAAAACTTTGTCTATAATTCTGATTTGTTATAATTAATGAAAAAATTTTCTAAGTCCTAGATCGGGGCAAAATTTGTGAGGCCAGGCACGGAAGCGATCTATTTTAGTTCCTGGTCAGTCGGCTCTCAAGTAAGTTGTCCGTTCGATCCGTTTTCATAGGACGTCGACCGCTTGGTTGTCGACGGAGAATGGAACACTGTTTCCGATGCTACTAAAATAAATCTATAGTTCCTTTCATAAACTTTCGCCTTATATAAGGAGCGTGTGGTGTCTGGAATACGTGTTGAGAGATATATCGGATTTGCAGTTCTACATAAACGAAAATTTGCAAATTCGATTTTATAGACCGATGATCCAGAACCATCTGAACTATTCTATATTATACCTAGTATATTATGGATTAGTATATATATCAGTACCGTATACATCCTTCGACTTACAGGTTTCTCTTTTAGGAGAACAATTTTTTTTACAAATAATTCTTTTCCTGTGTTCCGAAAAACTTTGTCTATAATGCTGATTACTTATAATTAATGAAAAAATTTTCTAAGTCCTAGATTGGGGCAAAATTTGTGAGGTCAGGCACGGAAGCGTGCCATTTTAGTTCCTGGTCAGTCGGCTCTCAAGTAAGTTGTCCGTTCGATCCGTTTTCATAGGACGTCGACCGCTTGGTTGTCGACGGAGAATGGAACACTGTTTCCGATGCTACTAAAATAAATCTATAGTTCCTTTCATAAACTTTCGCCTTATATAAGAAGCGTGTGGTGTCTGGAATACGATTTGAGAGATATATCGGATTCGCATGTCTACTTAAAGGAAAATTTGCAAATTCGATTTTATATAACGATGATCCAGAACCATCTGAACTATTCTATATTATACCTAGTATATTATGGATTAGTATATATATCAGTACCGCATACATCCTTCGACTTACAGGTTTCTCTTTTAGGAGAACAATTTTTTTTGACAAATAATTCTTTTCCTGTGTTCCGAAAAACTTTGTCTATAATGCTGATTAGTTGTAATTAATGAAAAAATTTCTAAGTCCTTGATCGGGGAAAAATTTTTTAAGGCAAGACACGGAAGCGTGCCATTTTAGTTCCTGGTCAGTCGGCTCTCAAGTAAATTGTCCGTTCGATCCGTTTTCTTAGAACGTCGACCGCTTGGTTGTCGACGGAGAATGAAACGCTCTTTCCGATGCTACTAAAATAAATCTATACTTCCTTTCATAAACTTTCGCCTTATATAAGAAGCGTGTGGTGTCTGGAATACGATTTGAGAGATATATCGGATTCGCATGTCTACTTAAAGGAAAATTTGCAAATTCGATTTTATATAACGATGATCCAGAACCATCTGAACTATTCTATATTATACCTAGTATATTATGGATTAGTATATATATATATCAGTACCGTATACATCCTTCGACTTACAGGTTTCTCTTTTAGGAGAACAATTTTTTTTTAAAAAAATATTTCTTTTCCTGTGTTCCGAAAAACTTTGTCTCTAATGGTGATACATTATAATTAATGAAAAAATTTTCAAAGTCCTAGATCGGGGTAAAATTTTTTAAGGCAAGGCACGGAATGCGAGCTATTTTAGTTCCTGGTCAGTCGGTCTCTCAAGTAAATTGTCCGTTCGATCCGTTTTATTATGACGTCGACCGCTTGGTTGTCGACGGAGAATGGAACACTGTTTCCGATGCTACTAAAATAAATCTATAGTTCCTTTCATAAACTTTCGCCTTATATAAGGAGCGTGTGGTGTCTGGAATACGATTTGAGAGATATATCGGATTTGCATTTCTACTTAAAGAAAAATTTGCAAATTCGATTTTATATAACGATGATCCAGAACAATCTGAACTATTCTATATTATACCTAGAATATTATGGATTAGTATAGATATCAGTACCGTATACATCCTTCGACTTACAGGTTTCTCTTTTAGGAGAACAATTTTTTTTTTTAAATATTATTCTATTTCCTGTGTTCCGAAAAACTTTGTCTCTAATGGTGATTCATTATATTAATGAAAAAATTTTCTAAGTCCTAGATCGATGTAAAAGTTTGTAATTCAAGGCACTGAAAGTGATCTATTTTAGTTCCTGGTCAGTCGGCTCTCAAGTAAATTGTCCGTTCGATCCGTTTTCTTAGAACGTCGAGCGCTTGGTTGTCGACGGAGAATGGAACGCTGTTTCCGATGCTACTAAAATAAATCTATACTTCCTTTCATAAACTTTCGCCTTATATAAGGTTCGTGTGGTGTCTGGAATACGATTTGAGAGATATATCGGATTTGCATCGGATTTGCATATAGGAAAATTTGCAAATTCGATTTTATAGAACGATGATACAGAACCATCTGAACTATTCTATATTATACCTAGTATATTATAGATTAGTATATATATATATCAGTACCGTATACATCCTTCGACTTACAGGTTTCTCTTTTAGGAGAACAATTTTTTTAACAAATAATTCTTTTCCTGTGTTCCGAAAAACTTTGTCTCTAATGGTGATACATTATAATTAATGAAAAAATTTTCTAAGTCCTAGATCGGGGTAAAAAATTTTTAAGGCAAGGCACGGAAGCGTGCTATTTTAGTTCCTGGTCAGTCGGCTCTCAAGTAAATTGTCCGTTCGATCCGTTTTCTTAGAACGTCGAGCGCTTGGTTGTCGACGGAGAATGGAAAGCTGTTTCCGATGCTACTAAAATAAATCTATACTTCCTTTCATAAACTTTCGCCTTATATAAGGTTCGTGTGGTGTCTGGAATAGGTGTTGAGAGATATATCGGATTTGCAGTTCTACATAAACGAAAATTTGCAAATTCGATTTTATAGACCGATGATCCAGAACCATCTGAAATATTCTATATTAAACCTAGTATATTATAGATTAGTATATATATATCAGTACCGTATACATTCTTCGACTTAGAGGTTTCTTTTTTAGGAGAACAATTTTTTTAAAAAAATATTTCTTTTCCTGTGTTCCGAAAAACTTTGTCTCTAATGGTGATTCATTAGAATTAATGAAAAAATTTTCTAAGTCCTAGATCGGGGCAAAATTTGTGAGGCCAGGCACGGAAGCGTGCCATTTTAGTTCCTGGTCAGTCGGCTCTCAAGTAAATTGTCCGTTCGATCCGTTTTCTTAGAACGTCGAGCGCTTGGTTGTCGACGGAGAATGGAACGCTGTTTCCGATGCTACTAAATAAAATCTATACTTCCTTTCATAAACTTTCGCCTTATATATGGAGCGTGTGGTGTCTGGAATACGTGTTGAGAGATATATCGGATTTGCATCTCTACATATACGAAAATTTGCAAATTCGATTTTATAGACCGATGATCCAGAACCATCTGAACTATTCTATATTATACCTAGTATATTATAGATTAGTATATATATATCAGTACCGTATACATTCTTCGACTTAGAGGTTTCTTTTTTAGGAGAACAATTTTTTTAAAAAAATATTTCTTTTCCTGTGTTCCGAAAAACTTTGTCTCTAATGCTGATTCATTATTTTTAATGAAAAAATTTTCTAAGTCCTAGATCGGGGTAAAATTTTTAAGGCAAGACACGGAAGCGAGCTATTTTAGTTCCTGGTCAGTCGTCTCTCAAGTAAATTGTCCGTTCGATACGTTTTCTTAGAACGTCGTTGGTTGTCGACGGAGAATGAAACGCTGTTTCCGATGCTACTAAAATAAATCTATACTTCCTTTCATAAACTTTCGCCTTATATAAGGTTCGTGTGGTGTCTGGAATACGTGTTGAGAGATATATCGGATTTGCATCTCTACATATACGAAAATTTGCAAATTCGATTTTATAGACCGATGATCCAGAACCATCTGAACTATTCTATATTATACCTAGTATATTATAGATTAGTATATATATATCAGTACCGTATACATCCTTCGACTTACAGGTTTCTCTTTTAGGAGAACAATTTTTTTAAAAAAATATTTCTTTTCCTGTGTTCCGAAAAACTTTGTCTCTAATGCTGATTCATTATTTTTAATGAAAAAATTTTCTAAGTCCTAGATCGGGGTAAAATTTTTAAGGCAAGGCACGGAAGCGAGCTATTTTAGTTCCTGGTCAGTCGTCTCTCAAGTAAATTGTCCGTTCGATCCGTTTTCTTAGAACGTCGAGCGCTTGGTTGTCGACGGAGTATGGAACGCTGTTTCCGATGCTACTAAAATAAATCTATACTTCCTTTCATATACTTTCGCCTTATATAAGGTTCGTGTGGTGTCTGGAATACGATTTGAGAGATATATCGGATTTGCATTTCTACATATACGAAAATTTGCAAATTCGATTTTATAGACCGATGATCCAGAACCATCTGAACTATTCTATATTATACCTAGTATATTATAGATTAGTATATATATATCAGTACCGTATACATCATTCGACTTACAGGTTTCTCTTTTAGGAGAACAATTTTTTAAAAAAAATATTTCTTTTCCTGTGTTCCGAAAAACTTTGTCTCTAATGGTGATTCATTGGAATTAATGAAATAATTTTCTAAGTCCTAGATCGGGGCAAAATTTGTGAGGCCAGGCACGGAAGTGATCTATTTTAGTTCCTGGTCAGTCGGCTCTCAAGTAAATTGTCCGTTCGATCCGTTTTCTTAGAACGTCGAGCGCTTGGTTGTCGACGGAGTATGGAACACTGTTTCCGATGCTACTAAAATAAATCTATACTTCCTTTCATAAACTTTCGCCTTATATAAGGATTGTGTGGTGTCTGGAATACAATTTGAGAGATATATCGGATTTGCATTTCTACTTAAAGGAAAATTTGCAAATTCGAATTTATATAACGATGATCTAGAACCATCTGAACTATTCTATATTATACCTATTATTTTATGGATTAGTATTTATATCAGTACCGTATACATTCTTCGACTTACAGTTTTCTCTTTTAGGAGAACGATTTTTTTAAAGAAATAATTCTTTTCCTGTGTTCCGAAAAACTTTGTCTCTAATGCTGATTAGTTGTTTTTAATGAAAAAATTTTCTAAGTCCTAGATCGGGGCAAAATTTTTGTGAGGCAAGCACGGAATGCGAGCTATTTTAGTTCCTGGTCAGTCGTCTCAAGTAAATTGTCCGTTCGATATCCGTTTTCTTAGAACGTCGAGCGCTTGGTTGTCGACGGAGAATGGAACGCTGTTTCCGATGCTACTAAAATAAATCTATACTTCCTTTCATATACTTTCGCCTTATATAAGGTTCGTGTGGTGTCTGGAATACGATTTGAGAGATATATCGGATTTGCATTTCTACATATACGAAAATTTGCAAATTCGATTTTATAGACCGATGATCCAGAACCATCTGAACTATTCTATATTATACCTAGTATATTATAGATTAGTATATATATATATCAGTACCGTATACATCCTTCGACTTACAGGTTTCTCTTTTAGGAGAACAATTTTTTTAAAAAAATATTTCTTTTCCTGTGTTCCGAAAAACATTGTCTCTAATGCTGATTCATTATTTTTAATGAAAAAATTTTCTAAGTTCTAGATGGGGGTAAAATTTTTAAGGCACGGAAGCGAGCTATTTTAGTTCCTGGTCAGTCGTCTCTCAAGTAAATTGTCCGTTCGATCCGTTTTCTTAGAACGTCGAGCGCTTGGTTGTCGACGGAGTATGGAACGCTGTTTCCGATGCTACTAAAATAAATCTATACTTCCTTTCATAAACTTTCGCCTTATATAAGGTGCGTGTGGTGTCTGGAATACGATTTGAGAGATATATCGGATTTGCATTTCTACATATACGAAAATTTGCAAATTCGATTTTATATAACGATGATCCAGAACCATCTGAACTATTCTATATTATACCTAGTATATTATGGATTAGTATATATATCAGTACCGTATACATCCTTCGACTTACAGGTTTCTCTTTTAGGAGAACAATTTTTTTAAATAATTCTTTTCCTGTGTTCCGAAAAACTTTGTCTCTAATGGTGATTCATTTAATGAAAAAATTTTCTAAGTCCTAGATCGGGGCAAAATTTGTGAGGCCAGGCACGGAAGTGAGCTATTTTAGTTCCTGGTCAGTCGTCTCTCAAGTAAATTGTCCGTTCGATCCGTTTTCTTAGAACGTCGAGCGCTTGGTTGTCGACGGAGTATGGAACGCTGTTTCCGATGCTACTAAAATAAATCTATACTTCCTTTCATAAACTTTCGCCTTATATAAGGTTCGTGTGGTGTCTGGAATACGATTTGAGAGATATATCGGATTTGCATTTCTACATATACGAAAATTTGCAAATTCGATTTTATAGACCGATGATCCAGAACCATCTGAACTATTCTATATTATACCTAGTATATTATAGATTAGTATATATATATATCAGTACCGTATACATCCTTCGACTTACAGGTTTCTCTTTTAGGAGAACAATTTTTTTAAAAAAATATTTCTTTTCCTGTGTTCCGAAAAACTTTGTCTCTAATGCTGATTCATTATTTTTAATGAAAAAATTTTCTAAGTCCTAGATCGGGGTAAAATTTTTAAGGCAAGGCACGGAAGCGAGCTATTTTAGTTCCTGGTCAGTCGTCTCTCAAGTAAATTGTCCGTTCGATCCGTTTTCTTAGAACGTCGAGCGCTTGGTTGTCGACGGAGTATGGAACGCTGTTTCCGATGCTACTAAAATAAATCTATACTTCCTTTCATAAACTTTCGCCTTATATAAGGTTCGTGTGGTGTCTGGAATACGATTTGAGAGATATATCGGATTTGCATTTCTACATATACGAAAATTTGCAAATTCGATTTTATAGACCGATGATCCAGAACCATCTGAACTATTCTATATTATACCTAGTATATTATAGATTAGTATATATATATATCAGTACCGTATACATCCTTCGACTTACAGGTTTCTCTTTTAGGAGAACAATTTTTTTAAAAAAATATTTCTTTTCCTGTGTTCCGAAAAACTTTGTCTATAATTCTGATTAGTTATAATAAATGAAAAAATTTCTAAGTCCTTGATCGGGGAAAAATTTGTGAGCCCAGGCACGAAAAGCGAGCTATTTTAGTTCCTGGTCAGTCGGCTCTTAAGTAAATTGTCCGTTCGATACGTTTTCTTAGAACGTCGAGCGCTTGGTTGTCGACGGAGAATGGAACGCTGTTTCCGATGCTACTAAATAAAATCTATACTTCCTTTCATAAACTTTCGCCTTATATATGGAGCGTGTGGTGTCTGGAATACAATTTGAGAGATATATCGGATTTGCATTTCTACTTATAGGAAAATTTGCAAATTCGATTTTATAGACCGATGATCCAGAACCATCTGAACTATTCTATATTATACCTAGTATATTATAGATTAGTATATATATATCAGTACCGTATACATCCTTCGACTTACAGGTTTCTCTTTTAGGAGAACAATTTTTTTAAAAAAATATTTCTTTTCCTGTGTTCCGAAAAACTTTGTCTCTAATGCTGATTCATTATTTTTAATGAAAAAATTTTCTAAGTCCTAGATCGGGGTAAAATTTTTAAGGCAAGGCACGGAAGCGAGCTATTTTAGTTCCTGGTCAGTCGTCTCTCAAGTAAATTGTCCGTTCGATCCGTTTTCTTAGAACGTCGAGCGCTTGGTTGTCGACGGAGTATGGAACGCTGTTTCCGATGCTACTAAAATAAATCTATACTTCCTTTCATAAACTTTCGCCTTATATAAGGTTCGTGTGGTGTCTGGAATACGATTTGAGAGATATATCGGATTTGCATTTCTACATATACGAAAATTTGCAAATTCGATTTTATAGACCGATGATCCAGAACCATCTGAACTATTCTATATTATACCTAGTATATTATAGATTAGTATATATATATCAGTACCGTATACATCCTTCGACTTACAGGTTTCTCTTTTAGGAGAACAATTTTTTTAAAAAAATATTTCTTTTCCTGTGTTCCGAAAAAAAATAAAAAAAAAAAAAACTTTGTCTCTAATGGTGATTCATTATAATTAATGAAAAAAATTTTCTAAGTCCTAGATCGGGGTAAAATTTGTGAGGCCAGGCACGGAAGCGATCTATTTTATTTCCTGGTCAGTCGGCTCTCAACTAAATTGTCCGTTCGATACGTTTTCTTAGAACGTCGAGAGCTTGGTTGTCGACGGAGTATGGAACGCTGTTTCCGATGCTACTAAAATAAATCTATACTTCCTTTCATATACTTTCGCTTTATATAAGGTTCGTGTGGTGTCTGGAATACGATTTGAGAGATATATCGGATTTGCATTTCTACATATACGAAAATTTGCAAATTCGATTTTATAGACCGATGATCCAGAACCATCTGAACTATTCTATATTATTCCTAGTATATTATAGATTAGTATATATATATATCAGTACCGTATACATCATTCGACTTACAGGTTTCTCTTTTAGGAGAACAATTTTTTAAAAAAAATATTTCTTTTCCTGTGTTCCGAAAAAACTTTGCCTCTAATGGTGATTCATTAGAATTAATGAAAAAATTTTCTAAGTCCTAGATCGGGGCAAAATTTGTGAGGCCAGGCACGGAAGTGATCTATTTTAGTTCCTGGTCAGTCGGCTCTTAAGTAAATTGTCCGTTCGATACGTTTTCTTAGAACGTCGAGCGCTTGGTTGTCGACGGAGAATGGAACGCTGTTTCCGATGCTACTAAATAAAATCTATACTTCCTTTCATAAACTTTCGCCTTATATATGGAGCGTGTGGTGTCTGGAATACGTGTTGAGAGATATATCGGATTTGCATCTCTACATATACGAAAATTTGCAAATTCGATTTTATAGACCGATGATCCAGAACCATCTGAACTATTCTATATTATACCTAGTATATTATAGATTAGTATATATATATATATCAGTACCGTATACATCCTTCGACTTACAGGTTTCTCTTTTAGGAGAACAATTTTTTTAAAAAAATATTTCTTTTCCTGTGTTCCGAAAAACTTTGTCTCTAATGGTGATTCATTAGAATTAATGAAAAAATTTTCTAAGTCCTAGATCGGGGCAAAATTTGTGAGGCCAGGCACGGAAGCGATCTATTTTAGTTCCTGGTCAGTCGGCTCTCAAGTAAATTGTCCGTTCGATACGTTTTCTTAGAACGTCGAGCGCTTGGTTGTCGACGGAGAATGGAACGCTGTTTCCGATGCTACTAAAATAAATCTATACTTCCTTTCATAAACTTTCGCCTTATATAAGGTTCGTGTGGTGTCTGGAATACGATTTGAGAGATATATCGGATTTGCATTTCTACATATACGAAAATTTGCAAATTCGATTTTATAGACCGATGATCCAGAACCATCTGAACTATTCTATATTATACCTAGTATATTATAGATTAGTATATATATATCAGTACCGTATACATCCTTCGACTTACAGGTTTCTCTTTTAGGAGAACAATTTTTTAAAAAAAATATTTCTTTTCCTGTGTTCCGAAAAACTTTGTCTCTAATGGTGATTCATTAGAATTAATGAAAAAATTTTCTAAGTCCTAGATCGGGGCAAAATTTGTGAGGCCAGGCACGGAAGTGATCTATTTTAGTTCCTGGTCAGTCGGCTCTCAAGTAAATTGTCCGTTCGATACGTTTTCTTAGAACGTCGAGCGCTTGGTTGTCGACGGAGAATGGAACGCTGTTTCCGATGCTACTAAATAAAATCTATACTTCCTTTCATAAACTTTCGCCTTATATAAGGTTCGTGTGGTGTCTGGAATACGATTTGAGAGATATATCGGATTTGCATCTCTACATATACGAAAATTTGCAAATTCGATTTTATAGACCGATGATCCAGAACCATCTGAACTATTCTATATTATACCTAGTATATTATAGATTAGTATATATATATCAGTACCGTATACATCCTTCGACTTACAGGTTTCTCTTTTAGGAGAACAATTTTTTAAAAAAAATATTTCTTTTCCTGTGTTCCGAAAAAAAAACACTTTGTCTCTAATGGTGATTCATTAGAATTAATGAAAAAATTTTCTAAGTCCTAGATCGGGGCAAAATTTGTGAGGCCAGGCACGGAAGTGATCTATTTTAGTTCCTGGTCAGTCGGCTCTTAAGTAAATTGTCCGTTCGATACGTTTTCTTAGAACGTCGAGCGCTTGGTTGTCGACGGAGAATGGAACGCTGTTTCCGATGCTACTAAAATAAATCTATACTTCCTTTCATAAACTTTCGCCTTATATAAGGTTCGTGTGGTGTCTGGAATACGATTTGAGAGATATATCGGATTTGCATTTCTACATATACGAAAATTTGCAAATTCGATTTTATAGACCGATGATCCAGAACCATCTGAACTATTCTATATTATACCTAGTATATTATAGATTAGTATATATATATATCAGTACCGTATACATCCTTCGACTTACAGGTTTCTCTTTTAGGAGAACAATTTTTTTAAAAAAATATTTCTTTTCCTGTGTTCCGAAAAACTTTGTCTCTAATGGTGATTCTTTATTTTTAATGAAAAAATTTTCTAAGTCCTAGATCGGGGTAAAATTTTTAAGGCAAGGCACGGAAGCGAGCTATTTTAGTTCCTGGTCAGTCGGCTCTCAAGTAAATTGTCCGTTCGATCCGTTTTCTTAGAACGTCGAGCGCTTGGTTGTCGACGGAGAATGGAACGCTGTTTCCGATGCTACTAAAATAAATCTATACTTCCTTTCATAAACTTTCGCCTTATATAAGGTTCGTGTGGTGTCTGGAATACGATTTGAGAGATATATCGGATTTGCATTTCTACATATACGAAAATTTGCAAATTCGATTTTATAGACCGATGATCCAGAACCATCTGAACTATTCTATATTATACCTAGTATATTATAGATTAGTATATATATATCAGTACCGTATACATCCTTCGACTTACAGGTTTCTCTTTTAGGAGAACAATTTTTTTTTTAAATATTTCTTTTCCTGTGTTCCGAAAAACTTTGTCTCTAATGGTGATTCATTAGAATTAATGAAAAAAAATTTTCAAACTAAGTCCTAGATCGGGGCAAAATTTTGAGGCCAAGGCACTGAAGCGAGTTATTATAGTTCCTGGTCAGCCGGCTCTCAAGTAAGTTGTCCGTTCGATCCGTTTTTTTAGGACGTCGACCGCTTGGTTGTCGACGGAGAATGGAACACTGTTTTCGATGCTACTTAAATAAATCTATAGTTCCTTTGATAAACTTTCGCCTTATATAAGGATTGTGTGGTGTCTGGAATACAATTTGAGAGATATATCGGATTTGCATTTCTACTTAAAGGAAAATTTGCATATTCGATTTTATAAAACGATGATCCAGAACAATCAGAACTATTCTATATTATACCTAGTATATTATAGATTAGTATATATATATATATATATATATATATATATATATATCAGTACCGTATACATCCTTCGACTTACAGGTTTCTCTTTAAGAGAACAATTTTTTTTTAAAAATATTTCTTTTCCTGTGTTCCGAAAAACTTTGTCTCTAATGGTGATTCATTAGAATTAATGAAAAAATTTTCTAAGTCCTAGATCGGGGTAAAATTTTTAAGGCAAGGCACGGAAGCGAGCTATTTTAGTTCCTGGTCAGTCGTCTCTCAAGTAAATTGTCCGTTCGATCCGTTTTCTTAGAACGTCGAGCGCTTGGTTGTCGACGGAGTATGGAACGCTGTTTCCGATGCTACTAAAATAAATCTATACTTCCTTTCATATACTTTCGCCTTATATAAGGTTCGTGTGGTGTCTGGAATACGATTTGAGAGATATATCGGATTTGCATTTCTACATATACGAAAATTTGCAAATTCGATTTTATAGACCGATGATCCAGAACCATCTGAACTATTCTATATTATACCTAGTATATTATAGATTAGTATATATATATATCAGTACCGTATACATCCTTCGACTTACAGGTTTCTCTTTTAGGAGAACAATTTTTTAAAAAAAATATTTCTTTTCCTGTGTTCCGAAAAACTTTGTCTCTAATGCTGATTCATTATATTTAATGAAAAAATTTTCTAAGTCCTAGATCGGGGCAAAATTTGTGAGGCCAGGCACGGAAGCGATCTATTTTATTTCCTGGTCAGTCGGCTCTCAACTAAATTGTCCGTTCGATACGTTTTCTTAGAACGTCGAGAGCTTGGTTGTCGACGGAGAATGGAACGCTGTTTCCGATGCTACTAAAATAAATCTATACTTCCTTTCATAAACTTTCGCCTTATATATGGAGCGTGTGGTGTCTGGAATACGTGTTGAGAGATATATCGGATTTGCATCTCTACATATACGAAAATTTGCAAATTCGATTTTATAGACCGATGATCCAGAACCATCTGAACTATTCTATATTATACCTAGTATATTATAGATTAGTATATATATATATCAGTACCGTATACATCCTTCGACTTACAGGTTTCTCTTTTAGGAGAACAATTTTTTTAAAAAAATATTTCTTTTCCTGTGTTCCGAAAAACTTTGTCTCTAATGCTGATTCATTATTTTTAATGAAAAAATTTTCTAAGTCCTAGATCGGGGTAAAATTTTTGAGGCCAGGCACGGAAGCGATCTATTTTATTTCCTGGTCAGTCGGCTCTCAACTAAATTGTCCGTTCGATACGTTTTCTTAGAACGTCGAGAGCTTGGTTGTCGACGGAGTATGGAACGCTGTTTCCGATGCTACTAAAATAAATCTATACTTCCTTTCATATACTTTCGCTTTATATAAGGTTCGTGTGGTGTCTGGAATACGATTTGAGAGATATATCGGATTTGCATTTCTACATATACGAAAATTTGCAAATTCGATTTTATAGACCGATGATCCAGAACCATCTGAACTATTCTATATTATACCTAGTATATTATAGATTAGTATATATATATCAGTACCGTATACATCCTTCGACTTACAGGTTTCTCTTTTAGGAGAACAATTTTTTTAAAAAAATATTTCTTTTCCTGTGTTCCGAAAAACTTTGTCTCTAATGCTGATACATTATAATTAATGAAAAAACTTCTAAGTCCTAGATTGTTGCAAAATTTGTGAGGCCAGGTACGGAAGCGAGCTATTTTAGTTCCTGGTCAGTCGTCTCTCAAGTAAATTGTCCGTTCGATCCGTTTTCTTAGAACGTCGAGCGCTTGGTTGTCGACGGAGAATGAAACGCTGTTTCCGATGCTACTAAAATAAATCTATACTTCCTTTCATAAACTTTCGCCTTATATAAGGTTCGTGTGGTGTCTGGAATACGATTTGAGAGATATATCGGATTTGCATCTCTACATATACGAAAATTTGCAAATTCGATTTTATAAAGTCGATCCAGAACCATCTGAACTATTCTATATTATACCTAGTATATTATAGATTAGTATATATATATATATCAGTACCGTATACATCCTTCGACTTACAGGTTTCTCTTTTAGGAGAACAATTTTTTTAAAAAAATATTTCTTTTCCTGTGTTCCGAAAAACTTTGTCTCTAATGGTGATTCATTATAATTAATGAAAAAATTTTCTAAGTCCTAGATCGGGGCAAAATTTGTGAGGCCAGGCACGGAAAGCGATCTATTTTAGTTCCTGGTCAGTCGTCTCTCAAGTAAATTGTCCGTTCGATCCGTTTTCTTAGAACGTCGAGCGCTTGGTTGTCGACGGAGTATGGAACGCTGTTTCCGATGCTACTAAAATAAATCTATACTTCCTTTCATAAACTTTCGCCTTATATAAGGTTCGTGTGGTGTCTGGAATACGATTTGAGAGATATATCGGATTTGCATCTCTACATATACGAAAATTTGCAAATTCGATTTTATAGACCGATGATCCAGAACCATCTGAACTATTCTATATTATACCTAGTATATTATAGATTAGTATATATATATCAGTACCGTATACATCCTTCGACTTACAGGTTTCCCTTTTAGGAGAACAATTTTTTTAAAAAAATATTTCTTTTCCTGTGTTCCGAAAAACTTTGTCTCTAATGGTGATTCATTAGAATTAATGAAAAAATTTTCTAAGTCCTAGATCGGGGCAAAATTTGTGAGGCCAGGCACGGAAGCGATCTATTTTATTTCCTGGTCAGTCGGCTCTCAACTAAATTGTCCGTTCGATACGTTTTCTTAGAACGTCGAGAGCTTGGTTGTCGACGGAGAATGGAACGCTGTTTCCGATGCTACTAAAATAAATCTATACTTCCTTTCATAAACTTTCGCCTTATATATGGAGCGTGTGGTGTCTGGAATACGTGTTGAGAGATATATCGGATTTGCATCTCTACATATACGAAAATTTGCAAATTCGATTTTATAGAGTCGATCCAGAACCATCTGAACTATTCTATATTATACCTAGTATATTATAGATTAGTATATATATATATATATCAGTACCGTATACATCCTTCGACTTACAGGTTTCTCTTTTAGGAGAACAATTTTTTTAAAAAAATATTTCTTTTCCTGTGTTCCGAAAAACTTTGTCTCTAATGCTGATTCATTATAATTAATGAAAAAATTTTCTAAGTCCTAGATCGGGGCAAAATTTGTGAGGCCAGGCACGGAAGTGATCTATTTTAGTTCCTGGTCAGTCGGCTCTCAAGTAAATTGTCCGTTCGATCCGTTTTCTTAGAACGTCGAGCGCTTGGTTGTCGACGGAGAATGGAAAGCTGTTTCCGATGCTACTAAAATAAATCTATACTTCCTTTCATAAACTTTCGCCTTATATAAGGTTCGTGTGGTGTCTGGAATAGGTGTTGAGAGATATATCGGATTTGCAGTTCTACATAAACGAAAATTTGCAAATTCGATTTTATAGACCGATGATCCAGAACCATCTGAAATATTCTATATTAAACCTAGTATATTATAGATTAGTATATATATATCAGTACCGTATACATTCTTCGACTTAGAGGTTTCTCTTTTAGGAGAACAATTTTTTTAAAAAAATATTTTCTTCTTCCTGTGTTCCGAAAAACTTTGTCTCTAATGCTGATTCATTATTTTTAATGAAAAAATTTTCTAAGTCCTAGATCGGGGCAAAATTTGTGAGGCCAGGCACGGAAGCGAGCTATTTTAGTTCCTGGTCAGTCGTCTCTCAAGTAAATTGTCCGTTCGATCCGTTTTCTTAGAACGTCGAGCGCTTGGTTGTCGACGGAGTATGGAACGCTGTTTCCGATGCTACTAAAATAAATCTATACTTCCTTTCATATACTTTCGCCTTATATAAGGTTCGTGTGGTGTCTGGAATACGATTTGAGAGATATATCGGATTTGCATTTCTACATATACGAAAATTTGCAAATTCGATTTTATAGACCGATGATCCAGAACCATCTGAACTATTCTATATTATACCTAGTATATTATAGATTAGTATATATATATATCAGTACCGTATACATCATTCGACTTACAGGTTTCTCTTTTAGGAGAACAATTTTTTAAAAAAAATATTTCTTTTCCTGTGTTCCGAAAAACTTTGTCTCTAATGCTGATTCATTATATTTAATGAAAAAATTTTCTAAGTCCTAGATGGGGGTAAAATTTTTAAGGCAAGGCACGGAAGCGAGCTATTTTAGTTCCTGGTCAGTCGTCTCTCAAGTAAATTGTCCGTTCGATCCGTTTTCTTAGAACGTCGAGCGCTTGGTTGTCGACGGAGTATGGAACGCTGTTTCCGATGCTACTAAAATAAATCTATACTTCCTTTCATAAACTTTCGCCTTATATAAGGTTTGTTCTGTGTTTGTTTCGGATAAAATACCATGATACATATACAAAATTCGATTTATAAAATTAAATTCTAACTATAATACCTAATATTATATTTATTTTAAATATTTTATATAATTTCATAATATCTTTCGACTTAGGTTCTCTTTTAAAACATTTTTAAAAAAATATTTCTTTTCCTTATTTCCGAAAAAATTAATGCCTTCATTTTTTTTCTAATCCTAGATCGGAAAATTTAGTTTGGTGAGTCCTTTTTATCCTGGTTCGGCTCTGTAACCGCTTGTTTTCTTAGAATCCGTTTTTTTAAAAATACTTCTTCCTTAATTTCTATAAGCGTCTTTCACTTTCGCCTTATATATTTTGGTGTCTAAATACGTGTTTGATTTTATGCATACATATACGAAAAAATTCTTTTTATAGACCGATGATCCAGAACCATCTGAAACCAACATAACTATTATTTAAATACATTTTTATAAAATATTCTTTTTCCGTAGAGAACAATTTTAAAAATTTTTCCTGTGTTCCGAAAAAAATTTTCTGTGATTCATTAAAAAAAAAACGTCCTATTTTTTTTTTTTTTAGCAATTTAAGGCACGGAAGCGAGCTATTAGTTTCGATCGTTTTCTTAAGTAAATCCGTCGATCGTTTCTTAGAACGTCGAGCTTGGTTGTCGACGGAGAATGGAACGCTGTTTCCGATGCTACTAAATAAAATTTATACTTCCTTTCATAAACTTTCGCCTTATATATGGAGCGTGTGGTGTCTGGAATACGTGTTGAGAGATATATCGGATTTGCATTTCTACATATACGAAAATTTGCAAATTCGATTTTATAGACCGATGATCCAGAACCATCTGATCTATTCTATATTATACCTAGTATATTATAGATTAGTATATATATCAGTACTGTATACATCCTTCGACTTACAGGTTTCTCTTTTAGGAGAACAATTTTTTTTAAAAAAATATTTCTTTTCCTGTGTTCCGAAAAACTTTGTCTCTAATGCTGATTTTCATTATATTTAATGAAAAAATTTTTCTAAGTCCTAGATCGGGGTAAAATTTTTTAAGGCAAGACACGGAAGCGAGCTATTTTAGTTCCTGGTCAGTCGTCTCTCAAGTAAATTGTCCGTTCGATCCGTTTTCTTAGAACGTCGAGCGCTTGGTTGTCGACGGAGTATGGAACGCTGTTTCCGATGCTACTAAAATAAATCTATACTTCCTTTCATAAACTTTCGCCTTATATAAGGTTCGTGTGGTGTCTGGAATACGATTTGAGAGATATATCGGATTTGCATTTCTACATATACGAAAATTTGCAAATTCGATTTTATAGACCGATGATCCAGAACCATCTGAACTATTCTATATTATACCTAGTATATTATAGATTAGTATATATATATCAGTACCGTATACATCCTTCGACTTACAGGTTTCTCTTTTAGGAGAACAATTTTTTTAAAAAAATATTTCTTTTCCTGTGTTCCGAAAAACTTTGTCTCTAATGGTGATTCATTATAATTAATGAAAAAATTTTCTAAGTCCTAGATCGGGGCAAAATTTGTGAGGCCAGGCACGGAAGTGATCTATTTTAGTTCCTGGTCAGTCGGCTCTCAAGTAAATTGTCCGTTCGATCCGTTTTCTTAGAACGTCGAGCGCTTGGTTGTCGACGGAGAATGGAACGCTGTTTCCGATGCTACTAAAATAAATCTATACTTCCTTTCATAAACTTTCGCCTTATATAAGGTTCGTGTGGTGTCTGGAATACGATTTGAGAGATATATCGGATTTGCATCTCTACATATACGAAAATTTGCAAATTCGATTTTATAGACCGATGATCCAGAACCATCTGAACTATTCTATATTATACCTAGTATATTATAGATTAGTATATATATATATCAGTACCGTATACATCCTTCGACTTACAGGTTTCTCTTTTAGGAGAACAATTTTTTTAAAAAAATATTTCTTTTCCTGTGTTCCGAAAAACTTTGTCTCTAATGCTGATTCATTATTTTTAATGAAAAAATTTTCTAAGTCCTAGATCGGGGTAAATTTTTAAGGCCAGGCACGGAAGTGATCTATTTTAGTTCCTGGTCAGTCGGCTCTCAAGTAAATTGTCCGTTCGATCCGTTTTCTTAGAACGTCGAGCGCTTGGTTGTCGACGGAGAATGGAACGCTGTTTCCGATGCTACTAAAATAAATCTATACTTCCTTTCATAAACTTTCGCCTTATATAAGGTTCGTGTGGTGTCTGGAATACGATTTGAGAGATATATCGGATTTGCATTTCTACATATACGAAAATTTGCAAATTCGATTTTATAGACCGATGATCCAGAACCATCTGAACTATTCTATATTATACCTAGTATATTATAGATTAGTATATATATATATCAGTACCGTATACATCCTTCGACTTACAGGTTTCTCTTTTAGGAGAACAATTTTTTTAAAAAAATATTTCTTTTCCTGTGTTCCGAAAAACTTTGTCTCTAATGGTGATACATTATAATTAATGAAAAAAAATTTCTAAGTCCTAGATTGGGGCAAAATTTGTGAGGCCAGGCACGGAAGCGATCTATTTTATTTCCTGGTCAGTCGGCTCTCAACTAAATTGTCCGTTCGATACGTTTTCTTAGAACGTCGAGAGCTTGGTTGTCGACGGAGAATGGAACGCTGTTTCCGATGCTACTAAAATAAATCTATACTTCCTTTCATATACTTTCGCTTTATATAAGGTTCGTGTGGTGTCTGGAATACGATTTGAGAGATATATCGGATTTGCATTTCTACATATACGAAAATTTGCAAATTCGATTTTATAGACCGATGATCCAGAACCATCTGAACTATTCTATATTATACCTAGTATATTATAGATTAGTATATATATATATCAGTACCGTATACATCCTTCGACTTACAGGTTTCTCTTTTAGGAGAACAATTTTTTTAAAAAAATATTTCTTTTCCTGTGTTCCGAAAAACTTTGTCTCTAATGCTGATTCATTATTTTTAATGAAAAAATTTTCTAAGTCCTAGATCGGGGTAAAATTTTTAAGGCAAGGCACGGAAGCGAGCTATTTTAGTTCCTGGTCAGTCGTCTCTCAAGTAAATTGTCCGTTCGATCCGTTTTCTTAGAACGTCGAGCGCTTGGTTGTCGACGGAGTATGGAACGCTGTTTCCGATGCTACTAAAATAAATCTATACTTCCTTTCATAAACTTTCGCCTTATATAAGGTTCGTGTGGTGTCTGGAATACGATTTGAGAGATATATCGGATTTGCATTTCTACATATACGAAAATTTGCAAATTCGATTTTATAGACCGATGATCCAGAACCATCTGAACTATTCTATATTATACCTAGTATATTATAGATTAGTATATATATATCAGTACCGTATACATCATTCGACTTACAGGTTTCTCTTTTAGGAGAACAATTTTTTAAAAAAAATATTTTCTTTTCCTGTGTTCCGAAAAACTTTGTCTCTAATGGTGATTCTAATAAGTCCTAGATCGGGGCAAAATTTGTGAGGCCAGGTACGGAAGTGAGCTATTTTAGTTCCTGGTCAGTCGGCTCTCAAGTAAATTGTCCGTTCGATCCGTTTTCTTAGAACGTCGAGCGCTTGGTTGTCGACGGAGTATGGAACGCTGTTTCCGATGCTACTAAAATAAATCTATACTTCCTTTCATAAACTTTCGCCTTATATAAGGTTCGTGTGGTGTCTGGAATACGATTTGAGAGATATATCGGATTTGCATTTCTACATATACGAAAATTTGCAAATTCGATTTTATAGACCGATGATCCAGAACCATCTGAACTATTCTATATTATACCTAGTATATTATAGATTAGTATATATATATATCAGTACCGTATACATCATTCGACTTACAGGTTTCTCTTTTAGGAGAACAATTTTTTAAAAAAAATATTTCTTTTCCTGTGTTCCGAAAAACTTTGTCTCTAATGGTGATTCATTGGAATTAATGAAATAATTTTCTAAGTCCTAGATCGGGGCAAAATTTGTGAGGCCAGGCACGGAAGTGATCTATTTTAGTTCCTGGTCAGTCGGCTCTCAAGTAAATTGTCCGTTCGATACGTTTTCTTAGAACGTCGAGCGATTGGTTGTCGACGGAGAATGGAACGCTGTTTCCGATGCTACTAAATAAAATTTATACTTCCTTTCATAAACTTTCGCCTTATATATGGAGCGTGTGGTGTCTGGAATACGTGTTGAGAGATATATCGGATTTGCATTTCTAAATATACGAAAATTTGCAAATTCGATTTTATAGACCGATGATCCAGAACCATCTGATCTATTCTATATTATACCTAGTATATTATAGATTAATATATATATATCAGTACCGTATACATCCTTCGACTTACAGGTTTCTCTTTTAGGAGACCAATTTTTTTTTAAAAATATTTCTTTTCCTGTGTTCCGAAAAACTTTGCCTCTAATGGTGATTCATTAGAATTAATGAAAAAAATTTCTAAGTCCTAGATCGGGGTAAAATTTTTAAGGCAAGGCACGGAAGCGAGCTATTTTAGTTCCTGGTCAGTCGTCTCTCAAGTAAATTGTCCGTTCGATCCGTTTTCTTAGAACGTCGAGCGCTTGGTTGTCGACGGAGTATGGAACGCTGTTTCCGATGCTACTAAAATAAATCTATACTTCCTTTCATAAACTTTCGCCTTATATAAGGTTCGTGTGGTGTCTGGAATACGATTTGAGAGATATATCGGATTTGCATCTCTACATATACGAAAATTTGCAAATTCGATTTTATAGACCGATGATCCAGAACCATCTGAACTATTCTATATTATACCTAGTATATTATAGATTAGTATATATATATCAGTACCGTATACATCCTTCGACTTACAGGTTTCTCTTTTAGGAGAACAATTTTTTTAAAAAAATATTTCTTTTCCTGTGTTCCGAAAAACTTTGTCTCTAATGCTGATACATTATAATTAATGAAAAAACTTCTAAGTCCTAGATTGTTGCAAAATTTGTGAAGCCAGGAACGGAAGCGTGCCATTTTAGTTCCTGGTCAGTCGGCTCTCAAGTAAATTGTCCGTTCGATCCGTTTTCTTAGAACGTCGACCGCTTGGTTGTCGACGGAGAATGGAACACTGTTTCCGATGCTACTAAAATAAATCTATAGTTCCTTTCATAAACTTTCGCCTTATATAAGGAGCGTGTGGTGTCTGGAATACGATTTGAGAGATATATCGGATTTGCATGTCTACTTAAAGGAAAATTTGCAAATTCGATTTTATATAACGATGATCCAGAACAATCTGAACTATTCTATATTATACCTAGAATATTATGGATTAGTATAGATATCAGTACCGTATACATCCTTCGACTTACAGGTTTCTCTCTTAGGAGAACAATTTTTTTTACAAATAATTCTTTTCCTGTGTTCCGAAAAACTTTGTCTATAATGCTGATTAGTTTTAATTAATGAAAAAATTTCTAAGTCCTTGATCGGATAAAAATTTGTGAGCCCAGGCACTGAAGCGAGTTATTATAGTTCCTGGTCAGTCGGCTCTCAAGTAAGTTGTTCGTTCGATCCGTTTTCTTAGAACGTCAACCGCTTGGTTGTCGACGGAGAATGGAACACTGTTTCCGATGCTACTAAAATAAATCTATAGTTCCTTTCATAAACTTTCGCCTTATATAAGGTTCGTGTGGTGTCTGGAATACGATTTGAGAGATATATCGGATTTGCATTTCTACATATACGAAAATTTGCAAATTCGATTTTATAGAACGATGATCCAGAACCATCTGAACTATTCTATATTATACCTAGTATATTATGGATTAGTATATATATATCAGTACCGTATACATCCTTCGACTTACAGGTTTTCTCTTTTAGGAGAACAATTTTTTTAAAAAAAATATTTCTTTCTTTTTCCTGTGTTCCGAAAAACTTTGTCTCTAATATTGATTCATTAGAATTAATGAAAAAATTTTCTAAGTCCTAGATCGGGGGCAAAATTTGTGAGCCCAGGCACTGAAGCGAGTTATTTTAGTTCCTGGTCAGTCGGCTCTCAAGTAAATTGTCCGTTCGATCCGTTTTCTTAGAACGTCGAGCGCTTGGTTGTCGACGGAGTATGGAACGCTGTTTCCGATGCTACTAAAATAAATCTATACTTCCTTTCATAAACTTTCGCCTTATATAAGGTTCGTGTGGTGTCTGGAATACGATTTGAGAGATATATCGGATTTGCATTTCTACATATACGAAAATTTGCAAATTCGATTTTATAGAACGATGATCCAGAACCATCTGAACTATTCTATATTATACCTAGTATATTATGGATTAGTATATATATATCAGTACCGTATACATCCTTCGACTTACAGGTTTCTCTTTTAGGAGAACAATTTTTTTT
>CM063507.1:64970006-64990006 GCA_032207245.1 Pardosa pseudoannulata | reverse complement strand
CATAAAAAATAAAATTACCATAACTTTCCAAATAAGCAAGCATAATAGAACACACTACCTACTATATGGTCTACCAAATTTTACCGAATTTCTACATACATTTAGAAAATACTTTTAAATTACACTTAATAGAATTTTCAGTTATAATGGAATCAAGGTCACAGCCAGGTGGGAGCTAGAGGTCATCGAGCCTTAGCCATCCTCTTAATCCCAAAATTATGAAATTCATTCATTTGCATTTTAACATTGCAATAAAAGTATGTTTTTAAATATAAATTGTTTAAAAAATACATTCTTAATCAAAATTTAACTCTTTATTAAAAAGTTCAATTTTTAAAAATTTGTATCAACATTTTTAAATTTTAATATACTTGCTTTAAATTGTTTTAGAAATTTATTAAAATATATTGCACAACATTGTTCACAGACTTATATATATTAAATTTTATACAATTTTTTACTAAGTTCATAAGGGTTTTCTTACTTAAAAAATGATTCAAGTTTGAACCCCCCCCCCCCAAACTGAATCCTAGTTACAGCCTTGAATGGAATAAAGATTTGTTTATCTTTCTTATTGAACAATAAATAATAAAAATATAAAAGAAACCAAGATTTTGCAAAAATATATACATTTTAAAATAAGTAAATTATTGAATTAAAATCTTACCATCAGAATTTTTGTTCAGTTGTGAAATATAACACAGAACAGCTAAATACCAAAGTTGACGTCTATTTATTGGAACAAAGATAAAATCTTTGTTCTTTAGAAAATATGTCCACATTTTTTACCCATTTCTGCACATTTTTTTCAATTTGTGACCTTTAATAAAATAATTAAAACAATTATTGAAGCATGATGATGGATGGATGGATGATTTGAATGCAGATATCCTGTAATTAATACATATCTGCAAAGCAGATATGTTTGAGAGAACTGTTATAAATAGGCACAACATTAATAAAAACTTAACAATTTTATTCTGCATCGAATATATCACCAAATAGGGAGAAAAACATGTGCATAACATCCAAGTGGAGAGCGCGCCTCTAAGAGAGTACCTACAGCTTGTAGTACCAGTCGTGAACTGGTCAAACTAGTTAGTACCGGTCAGTCTGTGGTACACGGTGGTCTAGTGGTGCCATCTGTTGTGTCCTGTGATCACCACAGTACTCCCCCCCAAGTGTCAAAGACACGATAGGCTAACTGGGAAGGTACCGTGGATTGAATCTGACGTGACGTCCGGAACGAGTAACAGTTGGAGCTGCAGACATCGGGTCTTTAAATGTCCATTTCTGACGTCCAAGTTGAGGCTTCTGCTCCAGCTGACCCGGATCAGGTGAAGAAGGAGTCGGTTGACGTTGGTCAAGGTGTCCAGGAACTGTTGTAGATGACGATGGACCACCAGCTGTAGGATTCGGTGACACATCTGTAGTTGAAGTATTAGAGTGTGAAGTTGATTCTCCAAGATGAAAAGCAGGTTTCTGTCGGTCAACACTTATCACCGAATTTTTTCCATGAATAAACAGGGTGAAGTGTTTTGAATTTCTTTCGATGACACGAAAAGGGCCATCATATGGACGAGTAAGAGGAGATTTGACAGCATCGTTCCTCACGAAGACGTGAGTGCACGTCGTCAGCGCTGGATGCACAAATGAGGTCTGTCGGTTATGATTTGTTGTGGGTACAGGTGCCAATCGATGCATTTGTTCAGACAGAGATTTAAGGAACGTCGACGGGTTGTTGTAGTTGGTCGTTGAATGTTGAAAAAAATCTGCAGGTAGCCTAAGGGGGATGCCATAGAGCATCTCAGCACACGTACCTCCCAGGTCCTCTTTAAAGGCAGAGCGGAGACCTAAAAGTACAAGTGGCAAACTTTCTGTCCACTTATTATTGTTGTGACACTTGAGGGCTTGCTTAAGTGAACGATGGAAACGTTCAATCATTCCATTCGCACAAGGATGATATGGAGTTGTCCTTATTCGGCGAATTGCGAGAAGTAAAATTAAAAATTACCAAGTGGCCCCAACTCCCTTCTAGGAGACAAGATGTAATACTCACTCGTCTACGAGTGGGTCATTGCAGACTCACCCATGTCCATCTCTTGCTGGGTGAAGATCCTCCACAGTGTGCGTATTGCAAGACTCCTTACACAGTCGCACATATTTTAACATCCTGTGTTTGTTGTAAATTAATGTATATAAAATTTTTTGGTAATCCATCTCCTAATCTTAATTTAATCATTGGGGAAACACCACATCCAAACTTGTTCCCCTTTCTTCGTCAAACTGGATTTTATACCGAAATATGATTTTTGTTTGTGTTTCAATTTTCTATTTTTCAATTTTTAATCTTTCAATTTTCAATTCATTCAATTTTCAAATCTTGTTAATCTGTATATAACTCAATTTGTTTTCGTGTTTTCTGTTGAATGTATTTTTTTTTCTTGTTACTTTAATCTGTTTTTAATCCTGTCTTGTTATCTTTTGTCAAAATTTTTTCTAAATTTCGTCTTTGGTTTTTTTCCTCATCTTGTTTGGCGCAGTTTGTCCCTAGAGGAATTAGCGCCATTAAGCTTCAACCAACCAACCAACCAACCTTATTCGGCGAATGCCGAGCATCTTGTTCAGGTTGGTAAAAAGGAATGATTCAAATTGACGACCCTGGTCGGTCGTGATGGTGGTCGGAACTCCAAATCTGGCGATCCAGTGGTGTAGAAATGCTTTGGCTACTGTTTCAGCTGACATGTCAGTGATTGGGATGGCTTCTGGCCAACGTGAAAATCGATCAATGCATGTCAACAAATAGTTGAATCCGTCGGATGGCGGTAAGGGTCCCACCAAGTCAAGATGTACATGTTCAAATATGTCTGACACAAGGGGAAATTGTTGGTGTGGACTTTTTGTATGTCGCACTACTTTCGAAGTTTGGCAGTCTTTGCATGCCCGTGTCCATTCGGTAACATCTTTAGAACTTGCCGGCCAAACATACCGGTCCAAGATCAACTTTTTTGTAGCACGGATACCAGGGTGTGCAAGATTATGCAATTGTTGAAAAATCGTTCGTCGCAGGGCCGTAGGGATAAATGGACGGATTTTGTTGTTTGCAACATCACACAATACACTAAGTTTAGAAGTAACAGGCATCGGTTGTAAATTTAGCGAGTGGTCTTTATCACGCAGGAGATTTTGTAACTCCTCATCGTCTTGTTGAGCTCTGGCAATGGACTCAAGACCAATCGACGAACTCTTGATTTCGCAGACTCGAGATAATGCATCAGCCACAACATTGTCCTTGCCGCTGATGTGCTGTATATCTGTACAGAATTGAGCAATATAGCTCGATTGACGGATTTGTCGTGGAGATGCCGAGTCAGAATTTTTTGTAAATAAATACGTTAGAGGGCGATGGTCCGTGAAAATTGTAAAGGTGCGTCCTTCCAAGTTGTGTTTAAAGTGTTTCACCGCTGCGTATATTGCCAGTAGTTCCCTATCGTAAGTGCTATAACGTTTTTCGGTAGGGGATAACTTACGCGAAAAAAATGCTAAGGGTTTCATGTTACCGTCTTTAATAACATGCAAGGCTGCCCCTATGGCGGAGTCTGATGCGTCAACCATGAGACAGATACTTTGATTTGGCTCCTGATAACTTAAAGTAACAGCGTTGGCTAAGGATGTTTTACAATTATTAAATGCGGACGTAGCATCATCTGTCCAGGGAATTTGTCTCCTGTCATTCTTCTTCGAATCTTTTAAATACTCGTGTAAGGGAGCTTGCATATGTGCGGCATGAGGCAAAAAACGGCGATAGAAATTTAACATTGCTAAGAACCGTTTTAGTTCCACAAAAGTTTGTGGTTTAGGAAATTCCCTGATAGCCTGCACTTTTTCGGGCAGAGGTTTAACGCCTTCTGGTGTAATGAGGCATCCTAGAAAGGTTACAGAAGGTTTTCCTAAAACACACTTAGCGGGATTAATTTTTAAGCCATGGTGAGACAAACGGGTGAAAACTTGTTGTAGATGCATTTTATGTTCTTCCGGCTTCGAGGAAGCAATTAAAACATCGTCAAGATACGGCACACAATAATCTAAACCAGAAAGTACCTGGTGAATAAAACGTTGGAATGTTTGTGCTGCGTTACGCAATCCGAAAGGCATGAACACATATTCAAATAAGCCAAACGGAGTCGTAACAGCAGTCTTGGTAATATCCGCAGGATTTACTGGAATTTGGTGGTACGGTCGCGTGAGATCTATAGTCGAAAAAATTTGTTTGTTATGAAAAATCTGCGTACAATCCTGGATATGGGGCAGTGGGTAACGATCCGGAATAGTATTGGCGTTTAAGCGTCGGTAGTCACCGCAAGGACGCCACTCACCATTGGGTTTTTTTACCATATGTAACGGGCTTGCCCACGGGCTGTTAGAAGGTCGAATGATGCCCTGAGTCATGAGGTATTCAAATTCCTGACGCGCGATTTTAAGTAATTCGGGCGATAGACGTCTAGGTTTTGAAAAAACAGGGGGACCAGTTGTTTCAATATGATGAAACGTTACATTTGTTTCTATCGACTTGATTGACTGTGAAGGATTAGTCAATCCGGGGAAATCATTCAAAAGTTTATCAAAATCCGAGGTACCAAGTAAAATTGATATGTTTGGATTATCTGTTTTGTAATTCACCGAAATGCCTCCTGAGGTCAGTTTAGTAATAGAGTCGATTAATCTCTCATTTTTTACGTCCACCAAAAGGTTATAATGTTTCAGAAAATCGACACCAATGATAGGCTGTTTAACATCCGCAACTACGAATGACCATGTGAATGGTCGGCGAAGGTTTAAATCAAGTTTTAAGCGTTTGGTGCCAAATGTGGCGATCTGGGATCCATTCGCGGCAAACAAAATTAAATTTTTTGATGGCTGCGTTTGTGGAACAAATGATCTCGGCAAAACGGATAAATCTGCGCATGTGTCTATCAAAAATTTACAATTAGTCGTGCGGTCGGCCAACAGAATTCGGCGAATTTGGCGGTCGCGTTTTCGGCCGTTGAGCGATCGCCGTTCTAGTTTTCCTGCTGGGAAAAATTGCAAGGGAGACGACAATTTCTGGCGTTTTTACCAAATTTTGCGTGGTAGAAGCAAATATCAGGATTGGTGCGTACTTTTGAGCGACTTCTTGAATGCCTCTTAGCGCTATCTCTCCTGTATCGAGAGCGAGAGTTTCTCCTAGCACTGGTACTCAGTTCGCCGATTAGCCCAGTTAACTCTTCAATTTTCGTTTCCAAACGCGCTATTCTAGTGTTATCATTTTGTGCTACCGGAGCACTATCGAGAGCCTGAATGTTAGATCCCGCTGACAGTTCATGGATTTTATCTGCCACCGATGCAAGGCCATTTAGGGATTCATTAAGCGCGGCAATAATAGATTGCATTGTGGTAGGTAATCGGTTCATCCATAAGGATTTGAGTAACGGCTCCCCAACAGTGTCTCCGGCCAGTGCCCGCATGCGTGTGAGCAGTTGAGATGGGCGTTGGTCACCAAGTTCGAGGCCTTGTAGTAGAGTTCTAATTTTGGAAGTCTCACTCTCTGAATGTAATTCTATGAGTTTAGCTTTTAATCTGTTATAAGAATCTCCTTTTGGTGGATTAACGAGAATGTCACAAACCGAATTTAGCATCTCTGAGTCCATAGCTGATACAACGTAGTGAAATTTGGTGTCATCTGCCGTGACATTAGCCAGAACGAATTGGGATTCAAGCTGGATGAACCAAAGCTTTGGATTCGTCTTCCAAAATGGCGGTGGTTTGACCGCAACGCTCGCGACTTCGGCAGGCATCACCTGTTCTGCCTTAGGAATTGGTTCAGTCATTTTGCACAATGAGAAAAGGTAAATTATAAAGACAAAAAATAAAAATAACTTGGTATACTATATATATAGGTACACAGTGCAATACAATATATAAAATATAAACACAAAATAGAGCAATGCAGAATAAATACACAAAAATATTTTACATTTAGCTATGGCTCAGTTATTGTGAACGTAGTAGTTGAATTTAATTGCGGTAGGGAACTGCTGGCAATACATGTGATATGCAATAAAAATGCATTAAATAATATAAAGAAAATTTTGAAAAGAAAAAAATATATTTTGCTTACTGTGAAAACGACGAATCGACGAGGTAATCCAAAAATAGAAAAGCACTGATATGTATGAGCACAAAAATGTAACACAAAGTAGAAGTGATGTAGAAAAAATGCATTTTGCCGGGAACAAGGAATATCCGTTCAGGATGATCGCTGAATATTTAAATTTTCAATTGAACACTGTGGTGGCATAACACTAAAACTCAGAATGAAGATGCAGAAAGATTTTGAAGATCACATGGTCCTTACTGGTGATGAAAAATGGCACACAATAATCCAAGTTGGCACAAGCGCGTTTCTAGCGTTAAACACAAGTAGCTTCAAAAAAACACATTTTTTTAAAAAAATGATGAAATATCGTGCTTGAAGTAACAGGAATGATATATATTTCTTCGTGGAAAACGGCAACGACGTGAAACTTATTGGCAATAGCAGGATTGAAAAGGATTTCAGAACATGGCGTAAAAAATGCACATGGTTGCAAATTCGATGCAAAAAATCTGCCGAAGGTTACGAAAATCTTAAGGGTCACCACTTATAACGGTTCGTGTTGGGCAAAGCAGATATGTTTGAGAGAACTGTTATAAATAGGCACAACATTAATAAAAACTTAACAATTTTATTCTGCATCGAATATATCACCAAATAGGGAGAAAAACATGTGCATAACATCCAAGTGGAGAGCGCGCCTCTAAGAGAGTACCTACAGCATGTAGTACCAGTCGTGAACTGGTCAAACTAGTTAGTACCGGTCAGTCTGTGGTACACGGCTAGTGGTGCCATCTGTTGTGTCCTGTGATCACCACAAATCTGAGTGCCACGATGGTTAGTGTCAGGGCTACCCGAGAGAGGGCTATGGCCCTCTCTCGGGTAACCAAATATTATAAAAGGTAAAGGAAGCTGATTAATTAATTTGTTGAGGGAACTTTGGGAAATATTTGTATTGGAAGGAAGGTAAATATTACATATTGTTACGAGAGCATGAATATTAATTTTAATGGCAACAGCTTGTAAATCTGTACGTAAGGCGAGAGGAGTAAGGGTAATCGTGAGACACAAAAAGGGCAACGCCACCGGAAGCCCTGCCGTTACTGACATGATCTTTTCTAATTGTGCTGAACAGCTTTATTTTCGCTGCTTTGTTTTCATCGAGGAGGGTCTCTTGAAGACCAAAAAAAGCCGGCTGGAAAAGATTCACAAGGTCTCTAATATCAGAGACATATGTTTTAAACCCTCGGCAGTTCCTTTTTTAAAAGTGTCCGTGTCATATTAGTTTTAATTTTAACAGCAGGTGGTATGGGTTTTTGTCTTAAGGGATGGTTGGGAGGAAGAGTTTTCAGTCGTTTCTTGAAAGAATCTTTTAATAATTTTATTTCTATTGATTTCTGGTTTTGGGTTTGAAGAGGGTTTTTTTCCATTTGTATTTGTACTTTTCGAGTTAATATTTTGTGAGATTTGAGGATGGTTAATGGGTTTACTGGCAGTTAAATCAGGATCTGTCTGGATGGCGATGGATTTAAACAATTTTTGGTGTAGCTGCGGCATAAGATATGCCTGCTTTTGGAGTGCGAGACTCAATAATTTGCTGTCCTTTATTGTAAGGAATATTTTGCTTCACACGAACAGACTGGATTTCTTTTTCTAAAACCCATTTTGGGCATGACCTGGTTGGTTGGTTGGTTGTTTGAAATTTATTGGCGCTAATTCCTCAAGGGACAAACTGCGCCAAACAAGACGAAAGATCCAAAAGAACAACACAATTTTGAAAAAATTTTAATGAAACCGTAAAAAAGAAAGAAGCCCAAAACCAAAGAAAAACATATAAAAACAAACACATAAGTAGGAAATTTAGAAACACAAACAAAACAACACGATAATCAGCAAAGTTTGATTAAAAATTAATTATTAAAAAATGTAAAACAGAAAATGGGAAATTGAAAAAAGTACAATACAACAATGAAATTTATAAATTTACAAAGATTGAAAAAAAAGTAATTAAATATTACAAAAATGAACATTAAAAGATAGAAAAAAAAATCAGATTTCAAAATACAAGCCAGCACAGCGAAGAAATGGGAATAAGCCTGGATGTGGGATTTTTCCAATGATTGAATTAAGATTAGGGGATGAATTTCCAAAGAATTTTATGTACAGAGATTTAAAATATTTACAGGAAGTTAAGATATGTGCGACTGTATAGGTAGTCTTACAATACGCACACTGTGGAGGTGCCTCACCAAGCAAGAGATGTGCATGTGTGAGTCGGCAGTGACCCACACGAAGACGAGTGATAATCACGTCCTGTCTTCTAGAAGGAAGTTGAGGCCACTTGGAAATGTTTTCTTTTACATCTCGTAATTTATTTGATATTATGGCAACCCAAGAATTCTGCCATTTAGAGTGAACTAAATCTTTGATATAAATTTTCAGGTCAGGATAATTAAGGCCAGTGTTGAGATAGTTTTCTGCAGACTTTGCAGCTAAATCCACAAGTTCATTTCCTTTGATGCCGACATGAGAGGGAACCCAGCTAAAAATTAACGAGATTCCCATGGAATTAAGATTGGTTATTAAAGTGAGAATTTTGAAAATAATAGGGTTATTACAATTAGGAGAGATTAATGAATTTAAAACACTTTGAGAGTCGGTATAGATAATGAAATTTTTACTATTGTGGTGCGTCATTTCCTCTAAATCCTACCCCATCAGGGGGTTTACCTACTTTAGGTAAACACGGGTGTCGCAATCCCGAGGTACCCCAGCGATCTTTTGTTCTTTTCCTTTTCTTTCCTTTCTCCTCTTCTCTTCCTTTTTCTTCCTTTCTCCCTCGTTGTGGTTACCTTTTCGGAGGTGAGGGCTTATCGCGATATGTTGTGTTCCTTTCTGAACACAACATCTCGCGATTTGTTAACCACCCACGTGTTTGCCGTGCGTGGAGACCCGTGTCCCCGGAAAGGGGGATCCTGGTAATTGAGGGAAACCAACACATTACTTTGGCCCCTGCTTCGGGTAAACGGGTGGTGTAGAATGGTCCCGTCTACATCAATCGGCTGGTCGGACGACTTTTGTCACTGGCCTGGGCCAAGCAATCGGTTACCTGCTGGGCACTTTAATGGGTCGAGGCTGCTTAAGGGGTAGCTGTGCGCGTATAGATCCCGGTTAGCACTGGTGCGACTTTATGTCCCTTTTTGGGAGCGTTTAGCATCCCCTTGTTGGGCTCCATGGTGGGTGGTGCCGCCGGGATCTGAACACCTTCCTTTTCATTATGGAATCTTCAACCCCCCCACAACCTCTCCCCTTGGGTCAAAAGGGGCACGAAATTGACACATGTCAAGCTAGATTTTTCACTGTCCAGAGAAAGGAGGGAAGTTTTTCGGCTGTCTCTCCTTTTCTGGTACATAAATGCCTTTCATCATCCGTTGGACAAGTTAAAGCTGTTAAAAAATTACGATCTGGCGTCTTGCTTGTCGAAGTAGCAGATGCGAAACAAGCTTTAAATATCTTAAAATGCACCAACTTTGCCGATATTCCAGTGACAGTCACTGCTCACGGAACTTTAAATTTTAGTAGAGGAGTTATTTCTGAAGGGGAACTTTATAATGTCCCCGATGAAGAAATTTTAGAAGGTCTAAGAGAACAGCAAGTTTGTGGAGTACGCCGTATCACCATCCGTCGTGACGGGAAAATACTCCCTACAAAACATCTTATTCTTACGTTCAACTCACCATCGCTTCCTTCACACATAAAAGCAGGATACCTTCGATGCCCTGTGCGTCCATTTGTCCCCAATCCATTGCGTTGTTTTCAATGCCAACGTTTTGGACATTCAAAAACATCATGTCGTGGATCTATTACCTGTCCTCGTTGTGCAGAAGTAGGCCACGACGGCGTTGATTGCAAACAAACACCTAAATGCATCAACTGCAAAGGCGACCATCCTGCCTATTCCCGTTCGTGTCCTAAGTGGCTTCTGGAGAAAGAAATACAAACAATCAAAGCAAAAGAAAACATCTCATATCCAGAAGCTAGAAAACGCATTGAAGAACGTACTCCAAGACCTGGAATTAGTTTTGCTGCAGCAGTGAAGCAATGTAAATCAATAGCCACACAGACTGAAAATAAGCCATCCGTCCCCAATAGTCCTAAACCTTCTCGTCATTCACCCTCAAAAATAGAAAATAAACCTGTTACAGTTGAAAACGTAATTATGCCAAAACCAATAAATGAACGCGTACCTAAAAGTAAACTAACACCTAAAACACAAGTTCCAAATAAACTTCTATCTAAAGCGAAGATAAGCAATTTTCCATCTAAGCAAAAGACGCCCAAACATCAAAAAATTACGGCTGCAAGATTAAAAGAAAAATTAAAAAATAAAAGTTTTAATCTCCTGGAGGATTTCGTCGAGGACGAATCCTCTAACAAACCTTTGAAATGTCAATTTTCGAAAAAAGACTTCTTGAAAAATCGTCCAACTGCTGAGGACGATTCAATCAAAGTATATGTCACATCCGAAGAGGATATGTTGACAGATCAATCGGACTCTGAAGGCATGTGGGCTAAGACCCAACCTGCATAATTTCCATCCTTTTCCTCTCCAAATTTTACAATGGCGCTTTTGTCTTGGAACTGCCATGGCTTCAAAAGTCATGTCTCTGATATCAGAGACCTCGTAAATAAATACCATCCTGTTTGTTTTGCACTTCAAGAGACCCTTCTTGACAGCAATAAATCAGCCAAACTAAAACGCTACAGTACTACCAGAAAAGATTACATAGAAGGGGGCAGAGTTTGTGGTGGTGTTGCCCTCTTCACTTCTCATGACTACCCTTCCAGAACTTTAAACATTAAAACTGACCTCCAAGCAGTTGCTGTTCAAGTACACATACACTCTCTAATAACTGTTTGTAACCTCTATATCCCTCCAAACAATATCATTTCCCACAACACTCTTAATAACCTTATTACTCAACTTCCAGTCCCTTTTATTATTGTTGGGGACTTGAATGGCCACAGTCCATTGTGGGGTAGCCCCAACCTTAATAAAAGGGGTCGTCAAATAGAAAAACTGATCTCCGACCATGATCTGTGCATCTACAATACAAACCAAAATACTTACCTACATTCTCCTACAAAAACCTTTCACTGTCTTGATTTAGCAATATCCTGCCCTCAAATTCTTCCGTTTTGGAACTTTACAGTAGATTCATACCTCTATAATAGCGATCACTTTCCTATTATCCTTACTCATAATAATGGCTCTAATGCCAATCGGCGTGTTCCCCGTTATATTCTGGGTTCCGCTGATTGGGATAAATTCCGTATCCTTGCTAATATCTCTACAGACATGGTCGACAATAATACCATTGATGAAGCAGTCAATCAGATAACTCAAACAATAATTTCTGCAGCTGACATTTCTATTAAAAAATCATCCTGCCATCCTCAAAAGCAGACAAAGCCATGGTGGAACCAAGAGTGTACTAATACTTATAAGGAGAAAAGAAAAGCGTTTTCCGTGTTTAAAAGACACCCTACGACGGAGAACTTTATAAATTATAAAAAATGCAAAAGTGTTTTCCGTCGCACCTTAAGACGTAGCCAAAGAGATTCGTGGGTGAACTATATAAGCAGTATCACTTCCTCCATTTCCAGTAAAGATTTATGGGTAAAAGTAAAGCGCTGTTCAGGCGTTTACCCTAACAACCAAATCCAAATTTTAAATTATAATAATAACCTAATAACTTCTGTTGATGACATAGCCAACACAATAGCCTCATTTAGCTGATATTTCTTCAAGTTCAAATTACTCTGCCTCTTTTACAAAACTCAAAAACTTAGTCGAAGATAAACCAATAAACTTTCAAACTATGCTTAACTTTAACTATAATACTGATTTCACCATTTTTGAACTAAACAGAGCCTTGCATAAAGTTCATAAATCTTCTGCTGGTCCCGATAATATCTCTTACGAAATGATCAAAAACCTCTCTTCAGTTTCGATGTTCAACCTTCTAAAACTTTACAATAGAATATGGAGAGAACATAGCTTTCCTTCCTCGTGGAGAGAGGCTATTGTAATCCCCATTCTAAAATCTGATAAAGACCCCTCGAATCCTCTCAGCTACCGTCCAATTGCTCTGACGAACTGTTTATGCAAATTACTTGAAAAAATGATAAACTTTCGTCTGATATACTACCTGGAGGAAAATAATTGCCTATCAAATTTTCAGAGTGGTTTCCGTCGTGGAAGGAGCACGTTAGATAATATAATAGAGTTGGAAACCAGAATACGGAATGCTTTCGTTAAACGGAAGCATTTGGTCTCAGTTTTTTTCGATATTGAAAAGGCATATGACCACACTTGGCGTCATGGGATTCTACAGAAGCTGTTTGATTTAGAGTTGCGTGGTAATATGCCTATTTTTATACAGAACTTTTTGGCCTTAAGAAATTTCCGAGTTAGATTAGGAAATACTTTATCTCGCACTTTTATTCAAGAAGAAGGGGTTCCTCAGGGAAGCGTGTTGAGTTTAACCCTTTTTTATTGTTGCAATTAATGGAATTCTGAACGAGATACCTCCCTCTGTCAATGGAAGCTTATATGTTGACGACCTCCAGATCTCATGTGAAGGAGCTGATATGAGATTTATTAACAGACAACTCCAGACTGCAGTCAACAAGATCAGTAAGTGGGCGAGCGAGAATGGTTTCAGCTTTTCAAGGTCAAAGACATGTTGTGTGCATTTTTGCAAAAAAAGAGGTCTCCACCCTGACCCAGAGATCCAGTTTCTTGGAAATAACATCAACATTGTGAATGAGGTGAATTTTCTCGGCGTGATTTTTGACAAAAAACTTACCTTTGTACCCCATATCACAAATTTGCGGAAAAAATGCGAAAGGAAGCTCAACATCCTCAAAATCCTTTCTAAGACCTCATGGGGAGCTGATCGCGCCTCCCTAATTAAGATCTACCATGCCATTATCCGCTCAAAACTGGACTATGGATGCCCTGTATATGGGTCAGCACGCGTTTCTGTCCTTCAAAAGCTGAATACCATTCACCATTCAGCTCTCAGATTATGCTCTGGGGCTTTTAGAACATCTCCTGTAGAAAGCCTCTACGTTGACTGCTGTGACGCTCCTCTTGAATTACGTCGACAGGTGTTATCTCTTCAGTATTACTTTAGAACAGCAACTTATGCGGACCATCCCATTCATCAACATACACTCAATTGTTACCTTACACGCTTATATAATGCTAGACCCTCTTGTGTTCTGCCTTTTCAGGGAAGGATAAAAGCAATTTTAAAAGATTTAAACTTAGACAATATAGATACTATACCTACAACTATTGGAATACATCCCTGGCACACTCCTAATTTTACAATAATAAACCCCTTTAAGTCATTTGACAAAAGTTCAACTAACAATATTATATATCAACAAATTTTTGAAGATCACAAACAAAATTATAAAAATTACACCTCTGTTTTTACAGATGGTTCAAAATCCACTAACTATGTCAGCTGTGCCTACCTTATTAAAGATAAAATCAATAGCTACAGACTTCATCCTAAACTATCCATCTTTTCTGCTGAAGCCTTTGCTATCTTGAAGGCTTTAGAAGAATTTGTGAATTACAATAGTAAATATTTTATCATCTATACAGACTCCCAAAGTGTTTTAAATTCATTGCAATCAAATAATTGTAATAATCCGGTTATTTTCAAAATTCTTACTTCCATAACTAATCTTACTTCCATGGGAATCTCGCTAGTTTTTAGCTGGGTTCCATCTCACGTCGGCATTAAAGGCAATTGAACTTGTTGACATGGCTAAGGTCTGCAACTGACTTTCTCAACACTGGTCTTCCTTACCCTGACTTGAAAAATTACATCAAAGATCTTTTACACAATAAATGGCAGATCTCCTGGGATAACATTACTTCAAATAAACTGTGGGAAGTTAAAACAAAAATAACTAAATGGCCTCAACTCCCTTCTAGGAGACATGACGTAATACTCACTCGTTTACGAGTGGGTCATTGCAGGCTCACCCATGCCCATCTCTTGCTTGGTGAAGCTCCTGCACAGTGTGCGTATTGCAAGACTCCTTACACAGTCGCACATATTTTAACGTCCTGTGTTTGTTCTAAATCATTGTATATAAAATATTTTGGTAATCAATCTCCTAATCTTAATTTAATCATCGGGGAAACTCCACATCCAAACTTGTTCCCCTTTCTTCGTCAAACTGGTTTTTATTCCGAAATTTAATTTTTCTTTGTGTTTCAATTTTTAATCATTAATTTTTCAATTCACTCAATTTTCAATTCTTGTTAATCTGTATATAACTTAATTTTTTTTCGTGTTTTTATGTTGTATGTTTTATTTTTATAGTTGCTTTAATCTGTTTTTGAGCCTGTAATTTTTTTCTCATCTTGTTTGGCGCAGTTTGTCCCTAGAGGATTTAGCGCCATTAAACTTCAATCAACCAACCAACCAACCTCTAAATCCTACAAAATAGCAAAGGCTTCAGCAGAAAATATGGAGAGTTTAGAATGTAGTCTATAGCTATTGATGTTTTCTTCGATACTGTATGCACAGCTAACAAAGTTTGTGGATTTGGAGCCATCGGTAAAAACAGGAGTGTAAGTTGTAAAGTATTGTTTGTAATCTTGAAATATTTATTGGTATATGTTATTATCAGTTGAACTTTTTTCAAATGATTTAAAAGGGTTAATTATAGTGAAATTAGGAGTGTACCATGGAGGAATTCTAATATCTGTGGGAATAGTATTAATATTGTCAAAGTTAAGATCTATTAAAATTCCTTTTATCCTTCCCTGGAAAGGCAGAACACAAGAAGGTCTAGCATCATAGAGCCGTGTGAGGTAAGGATTGAGAGTAAGCTGATGAATGGGATGATTGACATATGATGCTGTTCTGAAGTAGTACTGTAGACATAGCACCTGACGACGTAATTCAAGAGGAGCCTCACAGCAGTCAACATAGACTTTCTATAGGACATGTTCTGAAAGCCCCTGAGCATAATCTGAGAGCAGAATGGTGAATGGTACTCAGCTTTTTCAGAACAGAAACACGGGCTGATGCATAAACAGGACATCCGTAGTCCAGTTTTGAGCGGATGAGAGCATTATAAATCTTAATTAGAGAAGCCCGATCAGCTCCCCAGTAGGTGTTCGAAAGGACTTTTAGAATGTTGAGCTTCCTTTCGCAATTCTTCCGCAAGGTTGTGATATGAGGTGCAAAAGTAAGCTTTTTGTCGAAAATTACACCGAGAAAGTTCACCTCATTCACAATGGTGATTTTATTACCAAGAAACTGGATTTCAGGGTCAGGGTGGAGACTTCTTTTTTTACAAAAATGCACGCAGGATGTCTTTGAACTAGAAAAGCTGAAACCATTCACGTTCGCCCACTGACTGATCTTGTTAACTGCAGTCTGGAGTTGTCTATTTATATATCTCATATCAGCTCCATCACATGAGATGTGGAGGTCGTCAACATATAAACTCCCCTTTACGGAGGGTGGTATCTCATTAAGAATCCCATTAATTGCTACGATAAATAAAGTAACACTCAACACGCTTCCCTGAGGAACCCTTTCTTCTTGAGTAAATGTGCGAGATAAGTGACTTCCTATACGAACTTTGAAAGTCCTTAATGCCAAAAAATTTTGTATGAATATAGGCATATTTCCACACAGCTCTAAATCATAAAGCTTCTGTAAAATTCCATGACGCCAAGTGTGGTCATAAGCTTTTTCGATATCGAAGAAAAGAGAAACCAGATGGTTTCGTTTAACGAAAGCATTCCGGATTCTGGTTTCCAGGTCAATCATGTTGTCTAGCGTGGCCCTTCCACGACGGAAACCACTCTGGAAATTAGATAGGCAATTATTTTCTTCCAGATAGTACATGAGACGAACATTTATCATTTTTTCAAAGATTTTGCATAGACAGTTCGTCAAAGCAATTGGTCGGTAACTGAGAGGATTCGTGGGATCTTTGTCAGGTTTTAGAATGGGGATTACAATAGCCTCCCTCCAAGAGGAAGGAAAGCTATGTTCTTTCCAGATCCTATTGTAAAGTGTTAACAGATTGGACAATGAATTTGTGGAAAGATGTTTTATCATTTCGTAAGAAATATTGTCAGGACCAGCAGAAGTTTTATGGGTATTATGTAGAGCTGTATTTAATTCATAAATGGTAAAATCCCTATTGTAATCAAAGTTTTCTTTACTTTTAAAGTTTATGGGTTTTTTCTCGGCAAGGCTTTTGAGTTTCATAAAAAAGGGTGAGTAATTTGAGGATGAAGAGGTTTCAGCAAGTGATGAGGCTATTGTGTTGGCAATATCAGCAGGAGAAAGATATTAAGTTGTTATTATAGCTTTAAAATGTGAATTTGGTTTGTTTGGGTAAACGCCACAACAACGCTTAACTTTTGACCATAAATCTTTACTGGAAATAGATGAAGAAATACTGCTTATATAGTTAACCCACGAATCTCTCTGGCTTCGTCTTAAAGTGCGACGGAAAATGCTTTTGCACTTTTTATATGTAATGAAGTTTTCAGTTGTCGGATAACGTTTGAACACTGAAAACGCTTTTCTTTTCTCCTTATAAGTCTGTCTACAGTCTTCGTTCCACCACGGCTTTGTTTGCTTATAAGAATGGCAGGAAGATTTCGGAATAGAAGCATCGGCTGCAGAAATTATTGTTTTAGAAATTTCATAAGCTGCTTGGTCAATATTAATATTTTCGACCATGTCTGGAGAGATATTAGCTAGCGTGCGGAATTTTTTCCAATCAGCGGAACCAAGAATGTAACGAGGCAACCGCTGACTGCCATGGGAGCCGAAATTATGCGTTAAGATGATGGGAAAATGATCACTATTGTATAGGTAGGAATCTACATGGAATTTCCAAAAAGGAAATACCTGAGGACTACAGAGTGCCAAATCTATTGAGTGAAAGGTTTTGGTGGGAGAATGGAGGTAAGTTAGTTCGTTTTTATTGAAAATGCACAGATCATGGTCGGAAATAAGTTTTTCTATTTTACGACCCCGTTTATTAAGGTGGGGGCTACCCCATAATGGACTGTGGCCATTAAGGTCACCTATTATAATGAAAGGAACTGGAAGTTGTGAAATTAGGTTATTAAGAGAAGTCTGGTTGATATTATTATTTGGAGGGAGATAAATATTACAAACAGTTATTAGAGAATGTATGTGTATCTGCACAGCTACAGCTTGAAGTTCCGTATTAATGTTTAAAGTGGTGGTAGGGTAGTCATGGGATGTGAAAAGAGCAACACCACCAGAAGCTTTACCCCCTTCTACGTGATCTTTTCTGATGGTACTATAACGTTTTAGTTTAGCTTGTTTATTGCTATCGAGAAGGGTCTCTTGGAGAGCAAAACAAATGGGATGGTATTTATTTACAAGGTCTCTGATGTCAGGGACGTGACATTTAAAGCCATGGCAGTTCCAAGACAGAAGGGCCATATTAAAAGGCAGAGGAGAAAATTAGGGGAAATCAGGCAGGGGGATTAACCCACATGCCCTCAGAGTCCGAGTTTTCTGTTACCATTTCTTCTTCTTCAGATGTCAGGTACACTTTTAGGGAGTCATCTTCAACATTCGGACGGTTTTTTAAAAAGTCTTTGCTGGATAATTTATATTTTAAAGGCTTTTTAGAATTTTCATCACAATCATCTAAAACGCTAAAACTATTATTTTTTAATCTTTCTCTAAGTTTTGTTGCTGATAATTTTGTCTTCGATACTTTCTGTTTAGATGGAACACTATTAATTTTAGATTTTGATATTTTAGATATTTGGCTCTTAGGTTGTAACATGTTTTTAGGGAGGCGCTCATTGAGAGGTTTCTGGACAAAAATATTTTGAACTTGTAGTGGTTTATTTTCGGAATTAGAAGGATTAGAACGCGAAGATTTAGGACTATTGGTGACAGGTGTCTTATTCTCAGTTTGAGTGCTAATTGATCTGCATTCTTTAACAGCTGCAGCATAAGTTACTCCAGGTCGGGGAGTGCACTCGGTGACACGTTTTTTAGCTTCTGGATATGATATTTTTTCTTTTATTTTGATGGCCTGAATTTCTTTTTCTTGGTTCCATTTTGGGCAAATGCGCGAATATGCAGGATGACTCCCTTTGCAATTAATACATTTAAAGTTAGATTTGCAGTCAATGCCATCGTGACCAACTTCTGCGCAACGTGGGCAGGTAATTGATCCACGACACGACGTTTTGGAATGTCCAAAACGTTGGCATTGATAGCAGCGCAATGGATTGGGGATGTAAGGGCGTACAGGACATCTGAGATAACCCGCAGTTATATGAGAAGGCAAAGATGGAGAGTTAAAAGTCAAGATGAGGTGCTTGGAGGAAAGCAGCTTCCCATCACGACGAATAGTAATACGGCGAACACCACAAACATGTTGCTCTTTTAGGTCGTCTAATATTTCCTCCTCGGATACGTTAAAAAGTTCTCCCTCAGATATCACACCGCGACAAAAGTTTAAGGTATTATGTGGTGTGACCAAAATATTGATATCTGAAAATGTGGTGCATTTTAAAAGTTTTGATCCCTGTGTACTGTCGGTTACTTCAACTAGTAAGTGACCAGATCTTAACTTTTTGGTGGATTTTACTTCGCCGACAGCACTTTGTATACATTTGTGTATCAGGAAAGGGGAGACAGCTGAAAAGCTTCCCTCTTTCCTCTGCACTATAAAAAATCTAGCACGACTTGAATCTATGTTAATATTTTGTTGCCCCTTATAACCCAAGGGGAGGGGTGGGGGGGGGGTTTGAGATTCTCCATAATAGTTAGTTTGTTGTTCAGATCCCGGCCGCACCACCCACCATGGAGCCCAACAAGGGGGTGCTAAAACGCTCCCAAAAAGGGACATAAACGACGCACCAGTGCTAACCGGGATCTATACGCGCACAGCTACCCCATAAGCAGCTTTGACCCAGTAAAGTGCTTAGCAAGTAACCGATTGCTTGGCCCAGGCCAGTGACAAAAGTCGTCCGACCAGCCGATTGATGTAGACGGGACCATTCTACACCACCCGTTTACCCGAAGCAGGGGCCAAAGTAATGTGTTGGTTTCCCTCAATTACCAGGATCCCCCTTTCCGGGGACACGGGTCTCCACGCACGGCAAACACGTGGGTGGTTAACAAATCGCGAGATGTTGTGTTCAGAAAGGAACACAACATATCGCGATAAGCCCTCACCTCCGAAAAGGTAACCACAACGAGGGAGAAAAAGGAAAAAGAAAGAGAAGAGAAAAAGAAAAGGAACAGAACAAAAGATCGCTGGGGTACCTCGGGATTGCGACACCCGTGTTTACATAAAGTAGGTAAACCCCCTGAGGGGTTGGGCATGACCTGGAATAGGCAGGGTGATCACCATTGCAGTTCACGCATTTGAAAGCATTACTGCATCCCTCGCTTTCGTGACCTCCTAGGCCGCATCTGGCGCAAATAAGAGACCCGCGGCACGCAACTTTAGAGTGCCCATAGCGTTGACATTGGAAACATCTAAGAGGGTTGGGGACGAAAGGTCGCACAGGACATTTTAAAAAACCCAAAGCGACATAATTCGGCAGAACAGGAGAGTTAAACGTTAGGATGAGGTGTTTGGTATATATTAATTGGCCGTCTCGTCGCACAGTGATACGCCGCGCTCCGCACACACCTTGATCTTTCATTTCACTTACGATTTCTTCATCAGTAACATTGAATATCTCCCGTTCAGAAATTACTCCACGAGAGAAATTAAGGGTACTATGAAATGATGG
>CM063507.1:64923674-64969906 GCA_032207245.1 Pardosa pseudoannulata | reverse complement strand
CGGCACAAAAATTTTCTCGACCTGTACAAAATGCTGCAACCATCCAGCCTCACCAAAACATATTCTCGATTGTGTCGGACTAACCAGGGCAGATTTATTATCAGATCCCCTTATCTGCATTGACTTTCTGACTGTCAACAACCTTTTGGAGTTGATCTGACTATTGTCAGATCATGAGGATAAGCCACACAGAACATTTTAAAAATTAATTTGAGAAGTAAAAACTACATTAAAAATAAGCAATATTTTATTTTTGAAAAATTTATTGGCTTACTTTACTAATCAAAGTACTGACGATGAGTGTACACAAACAAAGCGAAAAGGGATGAAAGAGAGGAAAATAAAGGCTTGAATTCAGGTTCTCTCCAATTTCACACTGATTTAAAAAAAAATTTGTTGAAAACAGGAAATTGACCCTATAACCGGTAACAAAAAAAAGAAAATGACTGTATAAGTGGTGAGCTTTAACACATGTTTCCTGTAAGTTAGATGGGACTTTAGAAAACTGACCTTATAAGCGGGTGACCATATAGCCAGTACTGACTATACTTATATACTGTGTTAATGCATGTATCAGGCAAAAACTGCTAAATGATTTAAGATGCAGCCTTTTTTTTTTATTATTATTATTATTATTATTATTATTCCTAATTGCCATGGTCTCAATTTAAGGTATGTGTTTTTATGAAATTCAGATTACCTTTTTATAATAAATATTTTATCTATTATATAGTTTGGTGACTGGATATGATTATTTTAATTTTAAAAACTGAACTTAGATACAAGTACTAGCTACTGTACAAACAAAAACTAAAGTGTAGAAGAACCATGACAAATTAAAAAAAAAAAAAAAAACTGACTTAGTGTTTGCCTTGTTTAAACCTTCAGATGCTTTAGCACTAAAATTTATGAATGAAAAGATGTATAATCCTATAAAAAAAGACTTACATAAGAACACATAATTTATTTCCTGAGAGCAGATTTTCTTTCATATAGCAATTCAAAAAGTGTGATATCTTGTGGCTGGCTGTCATTACTAAACTCAAAACTGAACAATGACTTTTCAGGTGATCCAACTGGAAGTAGGCTATGGTCAATCTGTTAACTACATAAATAAAATTATTGCTTTTTTTTGTGCCTGTGTGTACACTACTCAAAAACTAAATTATTTGAGTTGCTGGGTTTTTATTTCCTTTGTAATATATTCTTAGTATTTTTTATACTTTTTTCCTGAAAATTGAAATTAATATTTCAGTATTTTTCAGGTTGGTAATTTTTAAAACTATTGACTTTTGAATCTCGTAAGCAATTTATTTTCACATTTAATAGCATATGATTAATATGTTGATCTTAGATAATTAGCTCATATATCTCAAATTAAAATAAGGAGTGCTTACTTACAGTTCAATTTTTGGGACATCATTATTTATTTGAAAATAAATTAACATAAAAAATATCGTTCAAAATGCTTTTTAAAAGATTATAAGTAAATTTTTTATACCGTTTCTTCTGTTATACATTTTCAAAAATTTGTAAAGGATAATTCCTAATTTTTTAAGATTTAATAAATTTAGTCTTCTTTTGGCTCCTGAAAATGAAAATTTATCTTCACATGTTTCCCAAAAATTTATAAGTTAAATCTGAAATCAAAATGGCTTACTTAGGTCTTATTACAAGGATAAGTGATATTGGTTATGTGTCGAATGATGGCTGAATAGAGCACTGCCCTTCAGTACTGGAGTTTGCAGGCTTGAATCTTGCTGCTGGCATGGATGTTTGTAGCTGTTCAGAGCTACAAACAATTGGCTTTAAGAGTAGGTCCTGGTTTCAGTCCTTGTAAGCAAAACAGTGGATCGTAGTGCTCCAAACCAAAACCAAATCATTGGTTATGTATACTTGATCATAAGGCTGGGCATGCAGTGGCTAGTTTATATTTACATAATAATAATGATAAAAAAATTCTCTTCAACCTTTTTAGAAATCTATAATTTATGACAGATTTGGATGAAATTTGGTATACTGAAATTTTAAATAGTATAAATCACTACTTTAAAGTTCACAAAATGCCCTCTAATCCTTTTTAAGATTTTTTTTTTTTTAAATTTGTAAACAAACAAGTAATTACTGTATATAAAAGCAAACATTTCTTATTCTTTTATTTTAATTTTCACAGTCAATAGTAGAGAATAAATTTGACAATGATAATTTATAACATCATAATTTATCTGTAAATGGGATGTACATTACCTCCATAGTATTCACATTTTTAAAATATTTTTTTAGTACTATACAGTCCATCCGAAATATTTCATTTATTCATTACTTTTAAATCTAATATGCTTTCATTCAAATTAAGATATTCCCAATTACTTCTATATTGTATATCTGGTGAATTATTTAAATATTTCATATTCTCATGTTGTTTAACAATATAATTTGTATTAGTTTTACTCTTTGCTCCATTTTTATTGTACAATAAAAGTTTAATCACAAAATTTTGTACATAAAGCATGAATTTCTTCACACAAAAATATTTTTTTTTTTTGGTAGAACAAAAGAATATTCTAACTTTTAATAATATGGTACCAACTTTTAAAAGGGAAGATCTTATAATCATACTTAAAATATAGGCCATGCATTAGATAAAATTTATTCATTTTCCTTCCATTAGAGTAAAAAACTGAATTCTTCTACTCTAATGGAAGGCTGAATCTAACTTATAAATAGTTAAAAAATCTGAAAGCTTGTAACGGCCCGGTATTTAGGCACGTGGCGAAAACCGCGTGCCCCCCTTTTTTTCCTCCCGCTCCAACTGAGTTTTTAGGCAATCGAACACTCTTAGGTATGGATTTCATGCACAAGGCTAACATAGTTCTAGATACTGCTAAGAGGACATGGTATTTTGGTGATACGCCTAGAAAAAGATATCCATTTGTAGAGGAATTTGACGCAAAAGATGAAATCCCAGTTGCCGCGGTCGAGGTTAATCCATACGAGTTGCGCAAAGATGAAGGGAAAAATCTAACATCTGAACAAAGGACGCAACTTAATTCTCTTTTGAAAGAGTTTGAGAAGTGTTTCCATCCAGGGGGAGAGACAACACCATACGTAGAGCATCGTATCAACACAGGAAATAGTGCTCCTATCGCAATGCCGCCATATCGGATGACCCCTATCAAGAAAGAAATTCTTAAAAAGGAGATAGATAATTTCTTGGCTCAAGGAACTTAGAAGAATGTGAGTCTCCGTATGCTTCACCGGTGGTCCTTGTTCCAAAACCTGATGGTAGCATGAGATTATGCATAGATTATAGGAAAATTAATGCCGTTACCATACCAGACACTTATCCCTTACCGAGAATTGATGATCTTCTTCAAGAAGCCAAACATACTTCCTTCATGTCCACTCTGGACCTTCGATCTGGGTATCACCAAATCAGAGTCTACCCACCAGATCAAGATAAAACTGCCTTTGTTTGTCCATTTGGAACCTACCAATACTTGAAAATGCCTTTCGGACTTCGAAATGCGCCTGCCATTTTTCAAAGGTTAATTGACCAATTTAGAAGTGGTTTAAAGGATGTCCTTGCTTTGTCATACTTAGATGACATTATTATTTTGTCAGATACATTCGAGAAACACGTCTCTGATCTGAAAGCAGTATTTGAAAGACTTAGAGAATATAAGTTAAACGCCAAACGTGAGAAATGTCATTTTGCTTGTGAAAAAGTTAAATATTTAGGGCATTGGATAACGCCTAGAGGACTAGAAGTAGATCGTGCAAAGGTAGACGCTATAGTTAGAATACCTTCACCAAAAACAGTTAAACAAGTTCAGTCATTCCTCCAAACATGTTCGTGGTGTCGACGCTTTATTCCACAGTTTGCTGATATTTCTAGACCCCTCAGCAATCTAACAAAGAATAAAACGGTTTGGAGATGGGGAGAAACAGAAGAAAATGCCTTCAAAACTCTGAAAGAATGCCTCATAACACCCCCAGTGTTAAAACAAGCTGATGGTACTAAACCATTTATCCTCAGAACAGACGCCAGTAACTATGCTTTGGGGGCGGTGCTTCTCCAAGGAGATGACAAAACGTCTGAACACCCGATTGAATACGCTAGTCGTCTCCTCACCGACGCTGAAAGAAATTATTCAACCACTGAACGAGAAGCACTAGCTGTCATTTGGGCACTTGAGAAGTTTCGTGGCTATGTAGAAGGCCAAAGTGTTACAGTGGCTACTGACCATCAACCATTAAAATGGCTGATGAGCCTAAAGTCTCCTACCGGAAGGTTAGCCCGGTGGTCTCTGCAAGTCCAATCGTATAACTTAAATATTGATTATATTCCAGGAAAATCCAATGTTGTAGCGGACATGTTGTCGCGACCGGTTTGTAGTTCCCAGTTCAACTCTAGTGAAAGGTGTCATTTCGTCGGTGTCGATATGCCAACTAGAAGTCCCAGCAGTATTCGTGAATCTCAATTAAGTGATGAAAATTTAAAGAAAATAATTGAATGTTTTGAAAATGATCAAAAAGATGAAAATTTTGTAAATTGGACTGAAAGGGGATACCTTATGAATCAAGGAATATTGTATAGGTATGCACCTGATTCCGACGCCGAAGAGGCTCAACTTGTTATACCTGCCCAAGAGAAACAAAATATTCTACACTTTCATCATGATGTTTCCACTGCTGGACATTATGGTGAAGAGGGAACCTACCAGCGTATAGCCCGAAGATATTATTGGACTGGGTTGAAGTCATACATTTCAGATTACTTGAAGAATTGTGCAGAATGTTGTCGTTTCAAGGCAACTAATCAAGAACCTGCAGGACTGTTGAGAACCCCTGCATATGCTCAAAGATTTGAAACTCTTAGTATTGACTTGTTTGGTCCTTTGCCAGAAAGTAAGGGAGTACACAAGTGGATCTTCATAGTAGAGGATTATGCCACAAAGTGGGTAGAGTTGTTTCCTTTAATTTCAGCCACTGCTCGTGAGTGTGCCACTACTTTGATTGAAGAAGTTTTCTTCAGATATGGAATTCCACGAAAGTTAATTAGTGACAATGGTCCACAATTTGTAAGCTCGGTTCTCCAACAAGTGTGTTGTACTCTTGATATTGACCAAGTACTAACTCCTGTGTATCATCCCCAGGCCAATCCCGTCGAACGAAAAAACAGAGACTTGAAGCCTCGCCTTGCCATTCTGGTGGGTGACGCTCACGACACATGGGCAGATAAACTCCCAAGTATCCGTTTCGCTTTAAATTCTAAGTCAGACACTACAGGTCATACAGCAGCGTATCTACAGTTCGGAAGTGAAATGCGAACAATTGACGACGTTGTTCACGATTTAAAGACTGTTATAGACAATGGCAATTTTGTTCCAAAGATAACTCCTTACTTGAAACGTCTGTCTAGAATAACAAAAACCATTAAAGAAAGAGTAGAATTGAAGCAAGACTTGCGGAAAGCGTATTACGACAAGAATCGTCGAAAGGCCTATTTCTATCCAGGTGACAAAGTTTGGGTTATGTTGCATCCCACGAGTAAGGCTGATAAAAAGAAAACCTCCAAGTTTATGCCTAGAAGAGATGGACCGTATCTAATTTTGACCCAGAGATCTCCAGTGGTATATGAGATTACCAGCATGGACAATCCTGACCAGTCCCTTGGAACTTACCATGTTTCAGCTTTAAAGCTATTCAAGGGCACGGAATCGTCCCCAGTGGCACCTCTGAGAAAGAGGGGAAGACAACGGAAGCAGACGTCTAGTTCCACCACGAGACGTAGGTCGGAACTAGAGGATGTAACGGCCCGGTATTTAGGCACGTGGCGAAAACCTCGTGGCCCCCTTTTTTCCCTCCCGCTCCAACCGAGTTTTTAGGCTCACCGCTAGAGTTGCGATGATGTTAGTTATGATGTGTGTGATGTATCAGTGTTATCTTCTTGTGTGGTAAAAATAAGAAAATAAATGTGTTTGTGTTAAAAATGGTGCAGTTCTTGTGTGTCAACCATCACAAGCTTATTTAAATTTGAAAATTTTTGTTATAAGAAACCAGTAATGTTTGGAAAGAATGTTTAAAAATTGTATAATAGCATTTTTTTTTTAAAGTTTTGAATAGTTTTAAGATTTTTTATTCATTTGTAAATCTTTTTTTTTCATTTGTTGCTAACTTTAAAATTGTTTTTTCCCATCTATTAATTTTTAGATTGTTTTTTCAGCACTTATTTTTTAAAATTTATTGGGTTTGACAGTTTTGCATTATGTTATTATTATCAAAGTACTTTTCTATAATTTCATTTTTGACAAACAAAACAAAATGATTTCCTAGTTCTAGAAAGCAAAGAGTCACCTGAAGAGAAAGTCTCTGAAGACAGTGCTCCAGATACAAGAAAAGTGGACCATCCTTATTTAAAAAAGGGAAAGTGAGTTGATGCACCATAAGATGGTTAAGTACCAGCCATATTGGATTTGTTTAGGTCATTGTTAACCTATAGGGAAAATGTTTTTAACTCATGGACTGCTTGCATAAATAGATTCCTTTAAATAGACTTTACCATGTGACAAAACAGTAAATTCTTTATGCCAGTGTCGTGTCTTTTTTTTTTAGTGAGATTATGTTGGTTAACTATTTGATATGTGGTGTTTGTGCCTTATAACCACACGTCAAATAAATTTTTTCTCATTTATATTTTAAAAACATATGAAGAATTGTTTCGATTTTGTATGATTTTAACCCTTTAAATTGTAACAGATCAAAGCACTACACTTAATTGTGTTTTCTTCTTTGATGGTTGGCTGGTTGGTTGATGCTTTATGGCACTGAATCCTCTAGGGATATATTGTGCCAAACACAAGGTAAAAAGATTTAAAGGTAGTTATTAAAAACGTCGAATAAACATACGATAATGACACAAACTTGTAAAAATTTAAAATATAAAAGAGAAAACTGCTAAGAACAGAGTGAAAAGATTAAAACCTGATTGGTGAGAAAAGATGAGTAAACCATCAAATATGATTATAAAACCCGATATCGGTAAGAAATTTACAAAGATTGGGATGAGATGATATACCAATTAGACTACACATACTGATATCATGAGGAAAGTACCAACGACGAAGTTTATTAAAATTCTGACAGTCAATTAAAATGTGTTTGACGGTCGTATTGACCTTGCAGGCTTGGTATATTGGAGCAGGATCACCGAGAAGGAGGTGACAGTGGGTAAACCGGGTGTGGCCAATACGTAGACGGGTTAAGGCAACATCCCATTTTCCTCGTATTTTGAGGGGGCCATTGAATGCTAACGGGCTTGACAAAATGCAATTTATTTTCAACTAGATGGTTCCACGATTCTTGCCAATTTCTATATGTATTGTATTTAATTTGGTTCTTCAAGTCGCAGTATGGAATAGCAATATTAAGGGGATCAACAGCCGATTTCGCAGCGCAATCCACAAGATCATTACCCTTTATTCCCACATGAGAAGGAACCTAACAAAAGAGTATTGAAAAACCCTCCGAGACAAGAATGCCTAAAAGATTGTAAATATATAAAATCAGTGGATGACTACTGTTGTGTAGAGTAGATAAAGAGTGTAAAGAACTCAAAGCGTCGGTATAAATAATGAAATTCTTCCTGTTGTAAAGCGTTAAGTCCTCTAAGGCGATCAGTTCAGCAGTGTAAATAGAAAAACAAGAGTTCAGCTTGTAGCTATAAATATCATTGTCTATTGCATATGCGCAGCCAACATAATCGTGAGATTTTGATATATCGGTAAAAACAGGAATAATAACTATGAGTATTGCAATCAGTTTTGAGACATTCCAAGACGCTCATTGAGTCCGAGTAGATTATAAAGGATTTATTATTCCTTGAAGAAATGTACCTTAGAGCTTCGTATATAGTAATTGCTTCAGCAGTAAATATGGAAAAAAGAGGGTGAAGACTGTAGCTAACAGCGCCAGAGTCACTACAATAGGCAAAGCCAGCAAAATCCTCAGATTTTGAGCCGTCCGTATAAATGCCTTCATAGTTAGGATATTGAGCGTTAAATGAACTGAATATTTGCTGGTAAATATGCGGGTCCGTGTTTTCTTTTGTAAAACCCTTAAAGGGTTGAAGATAGTGAATATTATGGTTCTCCCAAGGTGGTGTTTGAAATAAGAGGCGAGGTGAAATATCAATGTTAGCAAGCTCCGTATCTTTGAGACTATTCCGAATTCTAAAACCAAATGAAGGAATGGAGTATGGGCGATTAAAATAAAGACGATCCAGATGATTATCTAAAAATAACTTTCTCAATGGGTGTGACTGGTGGGAGATGATACGAAAATAAATATTAACAGATATATTATGACGTATATGATGAAGAGATGGTTCGTGACATGTTATATAAAGGCTTTGAATGGGTGAAGTTCTAAAAGCACCGGAGCAGATCCGAAGAGCGGAATGATGCACCGTGTCAAGTTTTCTTAAAACAGATGCGCGAGCAGAGCCATAAACGCAGCAAGCATAGTCAATTTTTGACCGGATGACAGCACGATATATTCGAAGCATGGCATCACGGTCGGCACCCCAAGAAGTATTAGACAGCACTTTTAAAAGATTTAGGCTCTTTTCACACTTTGTACGGAGATAGGAAACGTGTTTAGCAAATGTAAGTTTTTTGTCAAGATAAATACCTAAAAATTTAACACAATCGTGAACGTCAATTTTAAAAGATTCCAAGAAAAGTTCCGGGTCAGGATGGAGTCCACGTTTACGGCAAAAATGCACGCAAGTCGTCTTCTCCCCAGATATTTTAAAACCATTTATATTGCACCACTTAACAATTCGATTAATTGAGTTTTGCAATTGTCGTTCAATAAAACGAATATCTTTCCCTGCAGCGGAAATCTGCAGGTCGTCAACATATAAACATGCATTCACAGTTGAAGGGATTTGAGTTAATATATCATTTATCTTTATAGAAAATAGGGTAACACTAAGGACAGATCCTTGAGGAACACCCTCTTCCTGAATAAAGCAGTTAGATAGCGTGCCGTTGATCCGAACTTTAAACTCACGATGAGCCAGGAAATTTTTAATAAAATATGGCAAGTTGCCACGAAAGCCTAAACGATAGAGATCCCGAAGGATGCCATACCTCCAAGTATGGTCATAAGCTTTCTCTATGTCAAAAAATATTGATATTAAATGGTTTCCTCTCAAGAAGGCATTCCGAATTTGGGTTTCAAGATATAAGATGTTATCAACAGTTGATCTATTTTTCCTAAATCCACTCTGAAATGGATGAATATGATATTCTTTTTCTAAGACGTATACCAGGCGAATATTTACCATTTTTTCCAGGAGTTTGCAAAGGCAACTTGTAAGAGCAATGGGACGGTAGTTGCATGGATTGGTGGGATCTTTACCAGGTTTGGCTATGGGAATAACGATTGCTTGAGTCCAGGAAAACGGAAAGGTATTTTCCAACCAGATTCTATTGTAAAGATGTAAAAGACTCATAAGAGAGCTGCGAGAGAGGTGTTTTATCATTTTAAAGGATACGGAATCGGGACCTGGGGAAGTATCTCTAGACTGACGTAAGCAGAAGAGTAATTCTTGAAGGTTAAAAGGATTATTGTATGGCAAGTTTGATGATGCTTTAAAGTTTAAGTTTTGTCTTTCAGACAGCGTCTTGTATGACTGGAAATCTTTCGAATACGATAGTTTACTTGAGGCACAGGCAAAGGTTTCACCAATTGTGTCCGTAATGTCATTGATACTAGAAATGATTTTTTCCATTATAAGAAAGACAGGTAATTGGACTATTATAGTAAAGGCCCATTGCTCTTTTAGCCTTTGACCATAGTTCCTTGCTGGAGGTAGATGTCGTGATACTAGATACATATTTCATCCACGATTCTCTTTGACAACGGCGTCTGACTTTTCTTGCAATTGCTTTGGTTTTATTATAAATGATCAAGTTACAAAGATTGGGATGAGATGATATACCAATTAGACTACACATACTGATATCATGAGGAAAGTACCAACGACGAAGTTTATTAAAATTCTGACAGTCAATTAAAATGTGTTTGACGGTCGTATTGACCTTGCAGGCTTGGCATATTGGAGCAGGATCACCAAGAAGGAGGTGACAGTGGGTAAACCGGGTGTGGCCAAAACGTAGACGGGTTAAGGCAACATCCCATTTCCTCGTATTTTGAGGGGGCCATTGAATGCTAACGGGCTTGACAAAATGCAATTTATTTTCAACTAGATGGTTCCACGATTCTTGCCAATTTCTATATGTATTGTATTTAATTTGGTTCTTCAAGTCGCAGTATGGAGTAGCAATATTAAGGGGATCAAAAGCCGATTTTGCAGCACAATCCACAAGATCATTACCCTTTATTCCCACATGAGAAGGAACCTAACAAAAGAATATTGAAAAACCCTCCGAGACAAGAATGCCTAAAAGATTGTAAATATATAAAATCAGTGGATGACTACTGTTGTGTAGAGTAGATAAAGAGTGTAAAGAACTCAAAGAGTCGGTATAAATAATGAAATTCTTCCTGTTGTAATGCGTTAACTCCTCTAAGGCTTTAAAAATAGCGATCAGTTCAGCAGTGTAAATAGAAAAACAAGAGTTCAGCTTGTAGCTATAAATATCATTGTCTATTGCATATGCGCAGCCAACATAAGCGTGAGATTTTGATCCATCGGTAAAAACAGGAATATAATTATGATATGAAAGTCTATGATAATTAAAAAGATGTTTAAAAACAATATGAGCAGTAGAAGCTTTGTCAAAGTTTGTAAAAGGGTTTAAAAACTTAAAATTGAAAGTTTCCCATGGTGGAGGTAAAGTTTCAGGAATGAGAATGTTAAAATCCTTTATATTATGAGCAGTTAAAATAGAAATCATTCTGGTATGGAATGGAGGAGTACAAGAAGTCCTGGCTCTATAAATACGGCTTAAGTAAGAATTCAAAGTAAAATTTGTTAACGGGTGGTTTGGATGACATAAAATTCTAAAATAATATTGGGACGCTAAAATTTCGCGTCTTAGTTTCAGTGGGGCCTCACAACAGTCGGCGTAGAGACTTTCGACCGGGGACGTAAGGAATGCACCAGAGCATAATCTAAGAGCCGAATGATGAATGACGTTAAGTTTCTGAAGGATGGACTTACTGGCAGAACCATACACAACTGAGCCATAATCGAGCTTAGAGCGAATGAGACAGCGGTAAATTTTTAAAAGAGAGGTCCTGTCTGCACCCGAGAAAGTATTAGAGAGGACACGCAAGATGTTAAGTGATCTCTCGCATTTCTTACGCAGGTGGATGATGTGGGGTTCAAAAGTAAGCCTGTTGTCGAAGATCACGCCCAAGAATTTTATTTCTATTAAGATTTTTATATTTTGCCCTTCCATTTGAATAACAGGATCAGGATGAACACCCCGTTTCCTACAGAAATGAACTGCGCAGCTCTTTGTCGCAGAAAAACTAAAACCATTACGATCAGCCCATTTCACAATTTTGTTGACGGATGTTTGTAGTTGACGTTCAATAAAACGCATGTCGGCACCATCACAAGAGATGTGAAGATCGTCCACATAAAGATTCGCTTTAACTGATGGCGGTATTACATTAAGAATGTTATTAATTGCGATGATGAATAAATGAACACTAAGAACGCTGCCCTGAGGGGCCCCTTCTTCTTGCGTAAAAATATTTGAATAACAATTTCCAACTCGAACTTTAAAATTGCGTAAAGATAAAAAATTTTCGATAAAAATAAGCAGGTTTCCCCTCATGTCGTAACTGTATAATTGTTGCAGTATCCCGTAACGCCAGGTACGGTCATACGCTTTCTCTATGTCGAAGAAAATTGACACCATGTGATGACGCTTCACAAAGGTGTTGCGGATTTTACTTTCAAGATCGACAATGTTGTCAATGGTACTCCTACCACGACGGAAACCACTTTGGTTCAGAGATAAGCAATTATTAACTTCGAGATAATAATTAAGCCGAGCACTAATAATTCTCTCCAAAGTTTTACTAAGACAGCTAGTGAGTGCAATTGGACGGTAGTTGAGCGGATTCTTTGGGTCTTTTTTAGGCTTCAAGATGGGTATGATGATAGCCATTCTCCAGGAGGTCGGGTAAGTATGTTCATGCCAGATTCTATTGAAAAGAAATAAGAGGTTGGAGAGAGATGTGGGTGATAAATTTTTTATCATACAGTAAGAAATATTATCCGGACCGGCAGAAGAATTAGAGGTATTCTGGAGAGCTCTATGTAATTCAAGTTCAGTAAGATCACTATTGTACGGAAAAAAGCGTTTAGTGTGGAAGTTTATTTTGTTTTTTTCTATTAAAGTTCTGTGTTTCATAAAGGATGACGAGTAATTGGTCTTTGAGGAGATAAAAGCAAAAGTAGAAGCAATGGCGTTTGAAATGTTATTTAAGGAAGTGATATTTTGGTTATTGATTTCAAGGAAGTGAATTTGATTGTTAGGATAGACACCAGAGCTGCGTCTCACTTTATCCCACATAATTTTACTAGAGGTAGAAGTAGTTATGCTACTGACATATCTGGCCCAAGAATCCTTTTGGCTGCGTCTTAAAATCCGTCGGAAGATGGCTTTGTGTTTTTTGTAAATCAGAAAGTTGTTCGTAGTAGGTTACCTTCTAAAAACATTCCAGGCCCGTCTTTGAGCTCTGTAAGCATTTTGGCATTCCTGGTTCCACCACGGCTTTGTCTGTCGGCGATAGCTACCAAGAGATTTTCGAATTGAAGAGTCTGCGGCATGAATAATAATATTTGTTACAAGTTCGACGGCTTCATCGATAGTTCTATTTTCTACCATATCTTTAGTTATTTTTGCTAGACTGCTAAATAAATTCCAATCAGCGGTATCAAACATATATCGAGGGGTACGCTGATTAGGCTTAATATGGGAAATGCCGGTAAGGATAATAGGGAAATGGTCGCTATTGTGGAGGTCAGGGTCAACTTTGAGGTTCCAGAAAGGATATTGCTGAGGAGAACATATAGCTAAGTCAAGGTGATGGTAGGTTCTATTCGGAGAATGAAAATAGGTAATTTCATTGGTATTAAGTAGCGAGATATTATGGTCTTGTATTAACTGTTCTATTTGTTTGCCACGATGATTAATATTGGGACTACCCCAAAGAGGATTGTGACCTTTCATGTCACCAAGAATTATGAAAGGTTTAGGAAGCTGAGAAATCAGATTATTTAGAGACTTTTGATCTATTGCAACAGAAGGGAGGAGGTACAGACTGCAAGTTGTAATACTTGAACGGATGTGAATCCTGACTGCAACAGCTTGCAAGTCAGTTTGCAAATTGACGGGAGCACAAGGATATTCTTGGGCGATGAGCAGAGCCACACCGCCGGATGGCCTGTCACCTTCCATGTGATCTTTCCTAAAAGTAGTGAAATATCGAAGCTTTGCTTCTTTTGCTGTATGCAGGAACGTCTCCTGCAGGGCAATACATATAGGGTGATAATGGTTAACCAGATCCCTGAGATCGGAGGTGTGTTGGTGGAAACCATGGCAGTTCCAGTTCATTAAAGCCATTATAAAAAAATGCGAAAAAAAGGGAAAAAACGGTTAGCACTGAGGAGAAGCGGAAGGCGTGTCTGTCTCAGAACCGCTGCTATTAGACATGTCATCATCCGGTGACACGTACATTTTTAGAGAATCGTCTTCAGTAGGGACGAGATTCTCCAAGATAGGACGGTGTTTCAGAAAATCTACTCGTGATAGTTTCTTTTTACTTGCTACAGTTTGTGTTTTGGTTTGATTTTTATTTGTAGTAGTTTTTTTTTTCTTAGTAGTTCCTTTATGCTTAGACGAGGCTGGTACATTCAAACTGGTATTTCTAAAGTCAGAAGAATTTTTACTATTACTGTTAGTCTGCCTGTTTGTTTCATGTATGTTTTTACGAATCTGTAAATCTGGTTTGTGGATAGAAAGCAAAGATTGTGCGTTTACAGAGGTAATTGCTTGGATGAAATTTCAGTAACGGAGGCTTTATTAATGATTTTACTCTGGGATATATCAGTTTGAGTTCCGCATGACTTCATAGATTTAGAGCTGACCACAGAGGAGAAGGAAACTCCAGGCTTTGGACAACAAGATGTAACTATTTTTCGGGCTTCCGGGTATGAAATATTGTTTTTTTGTTTTAAATTTTGCACTTCTTTTTCAAATTGCCAGGATGGACAAAGACGGGAGAAAGAAGGATGAGCACCTTTGCAGTTCACGCATAAAGGTGTTTTATCACAGTTCATGAAGTCGTGGCCGACTTCTGCACAACGTGCACAGGTAGCGGACCCACGACACGACAGCTTGGAATGTCCAAATCGCTGACACTGGAAACAATGAAAAGGGTTTGGAATGTAAGGTTGGTTGGTTGATTGAAGTTTAATGGCGCTAAATCCTCTAGGGACAAACTGCGCCAAACAAGATGAAAAAAATTACAAGCTCAAAAAAAGATTAAAGCAACTCTAAAAATAAAACACACAACATAATATACAGTAAGTTAAATACAGATTAATAAGAATTGAAAATAGAAAATTGAAAGATTAAAAATTGAAAATTAGAAAATTGAAACACAATCAAAAATCATATTTCAGTATAAAAACCGGTTTGACGAAGAAAGGGGAACAAGTTTGGATGTGGAGTTTCCCCGATGATTAAATTAAGATTCGGCGATTGATTACCAAAAAATTTTCAGAGTCATCCACTCATCTTACATCTCATAAACATATATAAGAGAAAGATTTTGAGTGGTTACTTCATAATGTTTTGTTGGGTTCCCTCACATGTCGGTATTTCTGGGAATGAGCAAGCAGATAAAGCTGCCACATCCGCTACCAATCTTCTCCATTTTCATTTACCGTACCCTGACATCAAGAATTATGTGGTTAACTTAGCGAGGGAAAATGGCAATTTTTTGGAACCAACAAATCAACAATAAACTTTATGAAGTGAAACCTCAACTATTACTGTGGCTTTCTATACCCTCCAGGAAGTATGACGTCATTCTTACTCGTCTTCGTATAGGGCATACTCGCTTTACCCATCGTCACTTATTGCTCGGGGAACCTGCCCCTGTTTGCAAACTTCGTAAAATACCCGTGGCTGTAAAACTGTTGATAATTGATTTTATATCTATGGTTTTTTATATATATTGTATGTATCTGGCAACACTGTAGGTTGTATTCAGTACTAGAGCATGCTGTGTCGCTCGTAACTTGCCTTGCTTTAATAAATTCTTTTCTTTTACTTCGATCCATTGCTTGATTTTATCAGGTTATAGGCCCAGGTTATCGCGCGTAATTGAAAAGATCATTGAAGTAGAAAATTTACTTAAACGTGTTTGCTAAGCCTAAAAGCATCTTACGACGAGGCCTAACGTAATTGAAGCGGCAAAATGACTAGTCCAGTGATACCCAGTGCAGTGCCGGCTAATTTCGAAAAAACTGCGTGGACGGCAGAACTTTAGCGAATGGAAGTTCACCATCAGGTATCATCTTGAAGATCCGAGATTTATACAACGCGTGTACTGAAGAAAATGCAGATGCTTCGGTTGATCGGCGGGCAAGATCAGCAATCGTTAGTAGCGTGGCGAGCAGCGTCATCAAAGAACTTTTGAACTGTGATACCGCTAAATCCATGTGGGATAGACTGTCAAGCCTCTACGAAGACAATAATCCCAATAGATTCATAACGTTGAATCAAGAGATGTTTGCAACGAAATTTGAAAATTGCAAAGATATGGGTGAGTACATAGACAAAATGCATACCATCGGGATTAAGATGAGGACGATCCTTCCTGAATATCCCGACCAAGCTGTTGCTGCAAATATTTTGACCAATTTTCCTGCATACTTTCGTCCATTAACGATGGCTCTTGAAAACAGTGTCCAAAAATTGACCACTGATTTAGTATGTGAGAAATTGCTCTCTGAATATGCCAAAATGGGAAATCAAGAGCAAAATGCATACGCGATAAGGGCAAGCAGCCATAAAGCAAAATTTTGCAGAACGAAGAAAAACAAACCAAATTTTGCAAATAGGAGGGATGCCAGACAGAAGGAAGAGCATAATCCACGAATTAAAGAAGCTTGGATTATGAATGCAGATTCTGAAGCTACCATTAATGATGAACCATGGATTATTGTCTCTGGGTCAGATAGACATATGACGTCCCATAAAGAATGGTGTTCAAACTTTGCAGAATTAGCTCCATGCCCTGTAAAGACAGGTGGAACTATTATACATAGTACAGGTGAAGGAAGTATAACTTTAAATATAAGAAGAAATAACACTACTGTAGAAGTGACTTTAAATAATGTTTTGTACGTTCCAAAATTAACTGCCAATTTAATATCTGTGAAGTATCTTGCAGAAAAGTTAAATATCTTAACTGTGTTTGATGCTAACAACTGCAAATTAGTTGACAAGCAGAGTAAGAAAATTCTTGCTACAGGAACTTAAAAAAGTAATAATTTGTATTATTTAGATACTGTTCAAAGTACAGCCTTTATAACTACAAAAGTTGAATCAGTTAATATGTGGCATAAAAGACTTGCTCATCTGAGTTATCCTGGACTTCAAAGACTAAAATCTATGGCCCATGGTATCAATTTTTCTGATGATCCCGACAACTGTATATCCTGCATTAAGGGGAAAATTAACCGCCAGCCATTTCCATATCAAAAAGTTAAAAGAGCTAAAAATGTTCTTGAACTTGTCCATTCAGACCTAAGTGGACCAATGGAAATTTTTAGTCATGGTGGTACAAGGTATTTCTTGACACTGACAGATAATAAAAGTAGAATAACTTTTGTCACTTTCCTGAAGAAAAAGGATGAAGTGTACAATAAATTCATAGAATTTAAAGTATATGTTGAAAGACAAACTGGAAAGAAATTGAAGGCCAAATCTATTGAGTGAAATGTTTTGGTGGGAGAATGGAGGTAAGTTAGTTCGTTTTTATTGAAAATGCACAGATCATAGTTGGAAATAAGTTTTTCTATTTTACGATCCCGTTTATTAAGGCGGGGGCTGCCCCATAATGGACTGTGGCCATTAAGGTCACCTATTATAATGAAAGGAACTGGAAGTTGTGAAATTAGGTTGTCAAGACTATTCTGGTTAATATTATTATTTGGAGGGAGATAAATATTACAAACTGTTATTAGAGAATGTATGTGTATCTGCACAGCAACGGCTTGAAGTTCGGTATTAATGCTTAAAGTGGTGGTAGGGCAGTCATGGGAAGTGAAGAGGGCAACACCAAAAGAGGCCTTACCCCCTTCCACATGATCTTTTCTGATGGTACTATACCGTTTTAGTTTAGCTGTTTTATTGTTATCGAGAAGCGTCTCTTGGAGAGCAAAGCAAATGGGATGGTATTTATTTACAAGATCTCTGATGTCAGGGACGTAACATTTAAAGCCATGGCAGTTCCAAGACAGAAGAGCCATATTAAAGGGTGGAGGAGAAAAGAAGGGGAAATCAGGCAGGGGGATTAACCCACATGCCCTCAGAGTCCGAGTTTTCTGTTACCATTTCCACTTCAGATGTTAGGTACACTTTTAAGGAGTCATCTTCAGCATTCGGATGGTTTTTTAAAAAGTCTTTGCTGGATAATTTGGATTTTAAAGGCTTTTTAGATAATTCGTCGGAATCATCTAAAACACTAAAACTATTGTTTTTTAGTCTTTCTCTAAGTTTTGTAGCTGATAATTTAGCCTTAGATAGTTTCTGTTTAGAGGGAACACTAGTACTTTTAGATTTCGATACTTTAGATTTTTGGCTCTTTGGTTGTAACATGTTTTTAGGTAGGCGCTCATTGAGAGGTTTCTGTACAAATATATTTTGAACTTGTAGCGGTTTATTTTCGGTGTTAGGAGGATTAGAACGCGAAGATTTAGGACTATTGGTGACAGGTGTCTTATTCTCAGTTTGAGTGCTAATTGATCTGCATCCTTTTACATCTGCAGCATAAGTTACTCCAGGTCTGGGAGTGCACTCAGTGCCGCGTTTTTTAGCTTCTGGATAGGAAATTTTTTCTTTTATTTTGATGGCCTGAATTTCTTTTTCTTGGTTCCATTTTGGGCAAGTGCACGAATATGCAGGCTGACTCCCTTTGAAATTGATGCATTTAAAGTCAGACTTGCAGTCAATGCCGTCGTGGCCAACTTCCGCGCAGCGTGGGCAGGTTATAGATCCACGAAATGATTTTTTGGAATCTCCAAAACGTTGGCATTGATATCAGCGCAAGGGATTGGGGATGTAATGGCGTATATGACATCTAAGGTAACCTGCAGTAATATGAGAAAGCAAAGATGGTGAGTTGAAGGTCAAGATACGGTGTTTTGTGGGAAGAAGCTTTCCATCTCGACGAATTGTAATACGGCGAACACCACACACATGTTGTTCTTTTAGGCCGTCCAATATCTCCTCCTCAGATACATTTAAAAGTTCTTCCGATATCACTCCTCGACAAAAGTTCAGGGAGTTATGTGTGGTGACTTGAATGCTGATGTCGGCAAATGTGGTGCATTGTAAAAGTTTTTTTCCTTAAATACTGTCGACTACTTCGACTAGTAAGTCGCCAGATCGTAACTTTTTTGTAGATTTTTCTTGGCCGACAGCACTTTGTATACATTTATGTATGAGGAAAGGAGAGACAGCTGAAAAGCTTCCCTCCTTCCTCTGTACCCCTCAGGGTTTTTACCTACTTCAAGTAAACACGGGTTTCGCAATCCCGAGGTACCCCAGCGATCTTTTCTCATTTCTTATCTACTCTCCTCTTCCCTTCTACTTTATTCTTATCTTTCTCCCTCGTTGCGGTTTCCTCTTTTGAGGTGAGGGCACCCCTTGAGAAGCTGTTTCCGCTCTGTTGTTTCTTGCTCCTCTTGGCGTTTTAACTGCCCACGTGTTTGCCGTGCGTGGATACCCGTGTCCTCGGAAATGGGGATCCTGGTAATTGAGGGGCTTCCCCGTAGGGGAATCATCTGAATGGCATTTCCATTTATGCGGGGAGGTTTCAACACATTGCTTTGGCCTCGGCTTCGAGTAAACGGGGGGTACGTAAGTTCCGGTGCGTATCAATCGGCTGGTGGACCATTTGTCTGCTACGGTTCAAGTGATCGGTCTAATGACTGTGAACGTATAGACCCGGCTAGCACTGGTGCAGAACCCTGCATCCCCTTGTTGGGCTCCGTGGTGGGTGGTGCGGTCGGGTCCGAATCTTAAATACATTTATTATGGATCCTTTAAAAAAACACTCCCCCGTCAATGTATCGTCTGTTTCCAATGAAACAAATACTGTTTTTCGTTTTTTTCTGATCAAATGTGATGATGGAAATTTTCATAACATGTCTCCATTTTTAATCCATAAAGTCATTCTGTCTACTGTAGGAGAAGTGCGAAATGTAAAAAAACTGCAATCCGGTGATCTTCTTGTGGAGGTTACTAATAACACTCAAGCCATCAATATCAGTAAATTAAAAACAATAGGCAATAGAACCGTTTCCGTTAACATCCATAAAAGTTTGAATCAATCCCGAGGCGTCATATCTGAACCTGACCTACAGAACATCTCTGAATCAGAAATACTTGAAAACCTGAAATCACAAAATGTCGTTGCTGTCCGCCGTATAACTATTAAAAGAGACAATAGAACAATTAACACTAAGCATATTATCCTGACGTTCGAACAACCAAAACTCCCGACTTCCATCAAAGCTGGATTCTTAAACTGCCACGTAAGACCCTACATCCCAAACCCTTTGCGATGCTTTAAATGCCAAAGATTTGGACATTCGCAGACGTCCTGTCGTGGATCTTTGACTTGTGCACGTTGCTCCGAAGGAGGTCACAGCAGCGAAGGATGTACTTCACAAAGTAAATGCATTAATTGCAAAGGCGACCATCCGTCATACTCAAGATCATGCCCGAACTGGTTAATAGAAAAAGAAATCCAAACCATAAAAATAAAACAAAACATCTCGTATCCCGAAGCCCGCAAAATAGTGAAATCTAAAACCCCCAAACCTGGACTCTCTTACTCTGCCGTCACCAAATCTACTAAATCCATAGCCACCCAAACAGATTTACCTGTTAAAGCTATCACTCTTCCCATATCCTCACAACCAAAAAAGAATAAACGTCCTGTCTCGATACAAGTCTCAGAAACTGTTGTTCAGGATACTTTTCGGAAACAAAAAACTATAAATAAAAAAGGAACTGAAAATAGACCTCATATACCCAAAGAATCTGCTTTTAACAGGAAACAAACTCGTTTAAAACAAAAAAATATTCCTCCCCAGCCGTATGTCGATGACTCTATTCTAACTCTAAATCCATCAGACTCGGAAGTCTCGGATGAGTCTATGGACCAGTCAGACGCCGAATTTCCCGATCATTCTAAGGGGACTACTTCATCATTGTCTAATGCTTCAACACCCTTATAATCATGGCCCTGCTGCTTTCATGGAATTGCCACGGTTTTCTTAACAAAATCGACGATCTGCACATCATAATTCATGACCATAATCCTGCCTGCTTTGCCCTGCAAGAAACGTTTTTACATTCACAAAATAAAGCCCCCAAAATCCGCAACTATTCTATTTTAAGAAAGGATTACGAATCTGGAAATAAAGCCTCTGGAGGTGTTGCACTAATCATATCTAACAGCATTCCTTTTCAGTCTCTGAATCTAAATACAAATCTTCAAGCAGTTGCCGCACGTGTCCGTCTTAAATCCCTCACTACTGTTTGCAGCCTATATTTACCCCCCAATGAACCAATCAATCTACATCAGCTCACAAATTTAATAAACCAACTTCCTCCTCCGATAATCCTGCTCGGTGACTTCAACGCCCACAGTCCTCTTTGGGGTGGTCCCGAGGTCAATAATAGAGGTCAACTAATCGAATCATTCATATCTGATCTTTCTCTGTGTATTCTAAACAATGGGGATAACACCTACTTTCATAAACCTACTAAAAGTTTCCACGCCATAGACCTTGCAATCTGTTCTCCATCTGTCTATCCTTTATACTCATTTTTCGTTTCAAGTGACCTTCACAATAGCGACCACTTTCCGATATTTCTATCTCCGCTCTACCATAATTCGCAATATATACCTCAACACATTCGGTACATCGAAAGAAGAGCAGACTGGTCTTCTTTCAAATATCTCGCAGTTATCACTCCCGACACTCTAACTGGAACTATAGATGAAGCGGTCAACCAGGTAACCTCCACAATCATCAAAGCGGCGGATGTCACAATACCGAAATCTTCCTGTTCAGTCAGGAAAAATAAAAAACCGTGGTGGAACTCAGATTGTCTATACGCAAAAAAACAGCAGCAGAAGGCATGGAGTATCTTTCGGAGATACCCCACTACCGAAAACCTGACAATCTTTAATAAGGCTAAAGCTCTTGCCAGGAAAATTAGACGCCATTCTCAAAGGGAGTCTTGGGTGAAATATGTATCAGGTATTACGAACTCAACGTCCAGTAAAGAACTCTGGATAAAAGCTAAAAGAGCAATGGGCATTTATCATAATAATCCAATTTCCTGTCTTTCTCATAATGGACAAATCATTTCAGATATAAAAGATATAACTAACACAATTGGTGAAACCTTTGCCTCAACCTCCAGCAAACATTCTTATTCGAAAGATTTCCAGTTCTACAAAACAATGTCTGAAAAACAAACCGTAAACTTTACAACTTCATTAAACTTGCCCTACAATAGCCCTTTTAACATCCAGGAATTACTTTTCTAAAATGCTTAAACACCTCTCTCATAAATCTCTTACTACCCTTCTACATCTATATAATAGAATCTGGTTGGAAAATAAATTTCCAATTTCCTGGACTCAAGCAATCGTTATTCCCATTAGCAAACCTGGAAAAGATCCCACTAATCCGTGTAACTACCGCCCAATTGCTCTTACAAGCTGCCTCTGCAAACTCCTTGAGAAAATGGTCAATAGGCGTCTGACATTTATATTAGAAAAGGAACATCATATTCATCCGTTTCAAAGCGGATTTAGGAAAAACAGAACAACTGTGGATAGCATCATACATCTTGAAACCCAAATTCGTAATGCCTTTCTAAGACGCAACCACTTAACATCCGTTTTCTTTGATATAGAGAAGGCTTATGATCGAACTTGGAGGCATGGAATTCTTCGCGATCTCCATCGTTTAGGTTTTCGTGGAAACTTGCCAAATTTTATCAAGAACTTCTTGTTTTATCGGCAGTTTAATGTTCGAATTAACACCACTCTTTCCAACAGCTTTATACAAGAAGAGGGCGTCCCTCAGGGTTCTGTTCTGAGTGTCACACTTTTCTCTATTAAGGTTAACGACATATTAAATGAAATCCCATCAACCGTAAATGCATGCTTATATGTGGACGACCTGCAAATCTCTGCACAGGGCAAAGATATTCGTTTCATTGAAAGGCAATTACAAACCTCAATTAATCGAATTGTTAAGTGGTGCAATATAAATGGTTTTAAAATATCTGGGGAGAAGACGACTTGCGTGCATTTTTGCCGTAAGCGTGGACTCCATCTGGACCCGGAGCTCTTCTTGGGATCTTTTAAAATTGACGTTCACGATTGTGTAAAATTTTTAGGTATTTATTTTGACAAAAAACTTACGTTTGCTAAACATATTTCATATCTCCGCACAAAATGTGAAAAGAGCCTAAATCTTTTAAAAGTGTTATCTAATACTTCATGGGGCGCCGACCGTGATGTCATGCTTCGAATATATCGTGCTGTCATCCGGTCAAAAATGGATTATGCTTGTTGCGTTTATGGCTCTGCTCGCGCATCTGTTTTAAAAAAGCTTGACACGGTGCATCATTCCGCTCTTCGGATCTGCTCCGGTGCTTTTAGAACTTCACCCATTCAAAGCCTATATATCACATGTCATGAACCATCACTTCATCACATACGTTATAATATATCGGTTAAAACTTACTTTCGTATCATCTCTCATCAATCACATCCATTGAGAAAAATATTCTTGGATAATAATCTGGATCGTCTTTATTTTAATCGACCACACTCCATTCCTTCATTCGGTTTGAGAATTAGGAGAAGCCTTAAAGATACTCAGCTTGCCAACATTGATATCTCACCTCTTCTTTTATTTCAAGCGCCACCCTGGGAGAACCATAACATTCATTATCTTCAACCATTTAAAGGTTTTTTAAAAGAAAGCACTGACCCGTACATTTACAAACAACTTTTCAGTTCCTTTAAAGCACAATATCCGAACTATGAGGGCATATATACTGACGGCTCTAAGTCTCAGGATTATGCTGGTTTTGCCATTTGTACTGACTCTAATGCTTTGAGCTATAGTCTTCATCCTTTGTGTTCCATATTTACGGCCGAAGTCATTGCCATATACGAAGCCTTAAAGTACATTTCATCCAGTAATAAAAGGTTCTTTATAGTCTTCTCGGATTCAGTCAGTGTCTTGGAAAGCCTCAAAACTGACTCGAATACTCATAGTTATGTTTCTCTTGTTATCCAGCTGCACAAAAATCTTTCTCGTCGTGGGTTTTATATACTTTTCTGTTGGGTTCCAGGTCACGTCGGTATTTCCGGTAATGAAAAGGCTGATGCTTTGGCGAGACAGGCAACATCATCATATTCTGGTCCTCTGCCTTACAATGATATAAAAAAAGCTATCTCTCGTATCACATATGACCGCTGGAATGCAGAGTGGAACACAGAAACTGAAAATAAACTTCACTCCATCAGGTCATCCATCTCATTTTGGTCACCTCTCAAATGTCGAAAAATGGACGTCATTTTAACACGTCTTCGTATTGGTCATAGCCGAGTCACTCATAAACATTTTCTATGTGCAGAGCCTACTCCGCAATGTTCTATTTGTCATACTCACCTCACTGTCCATCATATTTTAACTTCATGCACTGCTTTAAAACATTTTTATAATATATATTTTAAAACTTTTAATCCTAGTTTGAGTGAACTTCTGGGTGAAACTCCTCATCCCAAACTGTTTGAGTTTCTCTTTCGTACTAGTGTTTTAAACCTCATTTAAATGTTTTTTAATGTTTTCTTAATGTTTTAATGAGAGTCTTTTACCTCGTCTTTGCTGTATTTATTTTTATAAATTTTTATAAATTTTTTAGTATTTTCTCCTACATTTAAATTACAATTTTGTTTCAATATGTGCTCTTTTGTTTGGCGCAGCATATCCTAACTTGGATCTTGCGCCAATAAACCATAACCAACCAACCAACCTTCCTCTGTACTATAAAAATCTAGCACGAGTAGTATCAATGTTAATTATTTGTTGCCCCTTATAACCCAAGGAGAGGGGTGAGGGGGGTTTTGATTCTCCATAATAAATAGTTGGGTGTTCAGATCCCGGCCGCACCACCCACCATGGAGCCCAACAAGGGGATGCTAAAACGCTCCCAAAAAGGGACATAAAGTCGCACCAGTGCTAACCGGGATCTATACGCGCCCAGCTACCCCATAAGCAGCTTTGACCCAGTAAAGTGCTTAGCAAGTAACCGATTGCTTGGCAAAGGCCAGTGACAAAAGTCGTCCGACCAGCCGATTGATGTAGACGGGACCATTCTACACCACCCGTTTACCCGAAGCAGGGGCCAAAGTAAAGTGTTGGTTTCCCTCAATTACCAGGATCCCCCTTTCCGGGGACACGGGTCTCCACGCACGGCAAACACGTGGGTGGTTAACAAATCGCGAGATGTTGGGTTCAGAAAGGAACACAACATATCGCGATAAGCCCTCACCTCCGAAAAGGTAACCACAATGATGGAGAAAGGAAGAGAAGAGGAAAGAAGAAAGAAAAGGAAAAGAAGAAAAGATCGCTGGGGTACCTCGGGATTGCAACACCCGTGTTTACCTAAAGTATGTAAACCCCCTGAATGGACTTTTATTGGTGGAATTGATCTATTTGAATGAAGAGTTCGAATGTGTCGCATCAAATTACATTTTGTTACAATTTTTTTGCGCCAAAAGGAACAAGAAAATTCGCCAAGAAATGTATCTTTACCTTCATTTTCTCGTAGTTGCTTTGTTTCTACTGTGTGAAGGGTTCTCACATGGCGCAACAAATTGAATTTTTTTGCAAATGATTTGCTGCAAAAAGTACACGGAAATTTTGCTATGGGAGACTGTTTCTTCTAGCTGAACTTCGATTATGTTTGAAGTTTCTTTTTCTGCTATTTGTTGCGATTCCATTGTGTGAAGGTTTCTCACATGGCGCAACAAATTACATTTTATTGAAAACAATTTGCTGCAAAATGGTTGGTTGGTTGAATGGGGTTTTATGGCACTGAGTCCTCCTGGGACATATTGTGCCAAACATATAGTTAACTTAAAACTACAAAGAACTAGTCAAAACAGCTATAAAGTGTTTACAGAAGATAAAAACAAACATGTTAAAAATACAAAACCAGTGTAGAAAAGATACATAAAACCCAAAGTAAAGAAAACAGCAACAAGGCATAAAATTCAGATATGAGAGTAAAAACCAATGTGTTTTAAAAATAGGAAGAGATTTGGATGAGGCGAATTAATTAAAATATCTTTAATATTAATAGATGACGAATTAAAGTAATGAATACGATGTTGTGTAAACCGGGGACAATCAATGAGGACATGCTTGACAGAGATGATTACATTACAGTGATCGCAAATTGAAGCAGATTCTCCGAGTAAAATGTGTCGATGGGTAAAGCGCGTATGACCGGAGGGGAGTAAGAATAACATCCTGTCTTCTAGATTTCAAAGTACTCCAATTTTCAATGTCTGATTTAATTGTACGCAATTTATTATTAGTCTCTTCATGCCAAGTATTCTGCCACTTCTTACACAAGAGATTTTTTATGTATTTTTTAACATCACACAGAGGCAGAGAAATATTACAAAAATCAGTAGCCGTTTTTGCTGCTTTATCGGCATCCTCATTTCCTTTTATTCCTACATGCGACGGAATCCAGCTGAAGAGAAGGGAAAAACCCACAGATTTCAGGCTGTCGATCAGGTCGAGGACCTGAAATATTAGCGGGTGACTATTATACCTCGGAGATGAAAGAGATTGCAAAACGCTTTTTGAGTCGGAGTAAAAAATGAAATTGCCTTTCGGACGATGCGATAGCTCTTTCAAACCTTTAAAAATGGCCAAAATTTCTGCAGTGTAAATAGAGAGCGCAGAATGCAATCTACAGCTATATACATTATCCTCGATCACAAATGCACAGCCCACAAAATTGCCTTGTTTAGAGCCGTCAGTATAAACAGGGGTAAAAGTAGAGTACATTTCTCTGTGGTCATTAAAAAATTGACAGTAAATAATATCAGGGATAAACCCTTTGCCAAAATTTTTAAAAGGATTAAGAAATGTAAAATTGGAAAAAGTCCAAGGAGGTTTAAAATTGTCAGTACTTAAAATATCACAGTTTAAAAACCCAATTTCGTCCATAGTAATTTTGATCCTCTGATGAAAAGAGAGGATACAAGAAGGCCTAGCTGAATACAAACGCTTAAGATAATGATTAAAATTATGATTATTTACAGGATGATGTGCAATGGATGAAATTAAAAAAAAAAAATAACAGAGGGATAAAAATTTTCGTCTTAGATTAAGAGGTTCATCGTAGCAGTCTACGTATAAACTTTTAACAGGGGAGGTTCTGAACGCTCCTGGGCAAAGTCGTAGAGCAGAATGGTGAACGAAGTTCAGTTTTTCTAGGACGGATTTCCTAGCTGAACCGTAGACCACGCAACCATAATCAAATCTGGAGCGAATGAGTGTTCGATAAATTTTCAAAAGTGATTGTCTGTCTGCTCCCCAAAAGGTACTCGAGAGAACTTTTAAAATATTAAGAGACTTCTCACATCTTTTTCGCAAGTCCATAACATGGGGTAAAAAAAAAGTTTACGGTCAAAGGTTATACCCAAGAATTTTACTTCTTTCAAAACATTTATAGGGTTCCCTCCGATATAAATTTCAGGATCTGGTTGGATACCACGTCTTCGGGTAAAATGAATGCATCATGTTTTTGTGTTCGAAATTGTAAAACCTCTCTCGTTGGACCAATTAAGGATCTTATTGACTGCAGCTTGGAGTTGCCTGACAACAAAACGCATATCCGCGCCTTCACAACAAATATGAATGTCATCAACATACAGATTTCCTTTTACACAAGAGGGAATCACTTTTAAAATGCCATCAATGGCGACATTAAAAAGTGTGACACTGAGGACACTACCTTGTGGCACACCCTCCTCCTGAATAAAAACATCTGAAAAATCATTTCCAATCCGGACCTTAAACTCCCGGAGATGTAAAAAATTTTTAATAAAAATTGGCAGGTTACCCCTTAAGTCAAAGTTGTAAAGATTCTGCAATATGCCGTATCTCCACGTACGGTCATATGCCTTCTCAATGTCGATAAAAATAGAAACAAGATGATGATTTTTTACAAAAGCGTTCCGAATTTTGCTCTTTAAATCAACTATATTATCATTGGTGGATCTGCCACGGCGAAACCCGCTTTGAAAGGGAGACAATAGGCGATTACTTTCGAGATAGAAAACCAGACGAGAGTAGTAAGAGCCGCTGTTCGTGCGGCAGAAGTAACGTCATCAGGGGGCGGGGCTTAAGTGTCATGGCCGCCAACCGGAAGTGCGGCCATGTTGGATTTAGGAAACCGGAAGTGCCGCCATTTTGTTTGGACTTTTTTTGTATGGAGCATTTTTTGTACCACGTGGGGGACTTTGAAAATATTTGGTGAACGTATTCGACACTTAGAAACTTTTTGCGGATACCACGTGGGATATAGTTTGGATATGGGAATTTGACAATGTTGTATTTTGGACTTAGAATTTTTTTCGAGCATTTTTATACCACGTGCAATAGATTTGGGGACTTGGAATATATTTGGTGAAGCTATTCAACACTTAGAAAATTTTTAAAAACTTTTTCGGATACCACGTGGGATATAGTTTGGATACGGGAATTTGACGAGGGTTGGTTGGTTGGTTGATTGAAGTTTAATGGCGCTAAATCCTCTAGGGACAAACTGCGCCAAACAAGATGAAAAAAAATTACAGGCTCAAAAACAGATTAAAGCAACTAAAAAAAGAAAACAAACAACATAAAAACATGAAAAAAAAATTATGTTATATACAGATTAACAAGAATTGAAAATTGAGTGAATTGCAAATTGAAAGATTAAAAATTGAAACACAAACAAGAATCATATTTCGGTATAAAAACCAGTTTGACGAAGAAAGGGAAACAAGTTTGGATGTGGAGTTTCCCCGATGATTAAATTAAGATTAGGAGATTGATTACCAAAAAATTTTATATACATTGATTTTAAACAAACACAAGAGGTTAAAATATGTGCGACTGTGTAAGGTGTCTTGCAATACGCACACTGTGGAGGAGTTTCACCCAGCAAGAGATGAGCATGGGTGAGTCTGCAATGACCCACTCGTAGACAAATGAGTATTATATCATGTCTCCTAGAAGGGAGTTGAGGCCACTTAGTTATCTATCTTTTAATTTCTTGCAGTTTATTTGAAGGAATGTTATCCCAAGAGATCTGCCATTTATCCTGTAAAAGATCTTTAATGTAATTTTTCAAGTCAGGATAAGGTAGACCAGTGTTGAGAAAGTCGCTTGCAGACCTGGTAGCCATGTCCACAAGTTCATTGCCTTTAATGCCGACGTGAGAGGGAACCCAGCTAAAAACTAGCGAGATTCCCATGGAAGTAAGGTTAGTTATTGTTGTAAGAATTTTGAAAATAATAGGATTATTACAGTTATTTGATTGCAATGAATTAAGAACACTTTGGGAGTCTGTATAGATAATAAAGTTTTTACTATTGTGATTCATCAATTCTTCTAAAGCCTTCAAGATAGCAAAGGCTTCAGCAGAAAAGATGGAGAGTTTAGGATGAAGTCTGTAGCTATTGATTTTATCTTTAATAAGGTATGCACAGCTGACATAGTTAGTGGATTTTGAACCATCTGTGAAAACAGAGGTGAAATTTTTATAATATTGTTTGTGATCTTCAAAAATTTGTTGATAAATGATATTGCTAGTTGAACTTTTGTCAAATGACTTAAAGGGGTTTATTATAGTAAAAGTAGGAGTGTGCCAAGGATGTATTCCAATAGTTGTAGGTATTGTATCTATATTTTCTAAATTAAGATCTCTTAAAATTTCACTTATCCTTCCCTGAAATGGCAGAACACAAGATGGTCTAGCATTGTATAATCTCTTGAGGTAATAATTGAGTGTATGTTGATGGATGGGATGGTTGATATAAGATGACGTTCTGAAGTAGTACTGAAGAGATAACATTTGTCGACGTAATTCAAGAGGAGCGTCACAGCAGTCAACGTAGAGACTTTCTACAGGAGATGTTCTAAAAGCTCCGGAACACAATCGAAGAGCGGAATGGTGAATGGTATTCAGCTTTTGAAGGACAGAAACGCGTGCTGACCCATATACAGGACATCCATAGTCCAGTTTTGAGCGGATGATGGCATGGTAGATCTTAATTAGGGAAGTGCGGTCAGCTCCCCATGAGGTCTTAGAAAGGATTTTTAGGATGTTGAGCTTCCTTTCGCAATTTTTCCGCAAGTTTGTGATATGGGGTGCAAAGGTAAGTTTTTTGTCAAAAATGACGCCGAGAAAATTCACCTCATTCACAATGTTGATGTTATTTCCAAGAAACTGGATCTCTGGGTCAGGGTGCAGACCTCTTTTTTTGCAAAAATGCACACAACACGTCTTTGAACTTGAAAAGCTGAAACCATTCTCGCTCGCCCACTTACTAATCTTGTTAACTGCAGTCTGGAGTTGTCTGTTAATAAATCTCATATCCGCTCCTTCACATGAGATATGGAGATCGTCGACATACAAGTTTCCATTAACAGAGGGAGGTATCTCGTTCAGAATCCCATTAATTGCAATAATGAACAGGGTCACACTCAATACGCTTCCCTGAGGAACCCCTTCTTCTTGAATAAAAGTGTGAGATAGTGTATTTCCTACTCTAACTCGGAAATTTCTTAAGGCCAAAAAGTTTTGTATAAAATAGGCATATTACCACGCAACTCTAAATTGAACAGCTGCTGTAGAACCCCATGACGCCAAGTGCGGTCATATGCCTTTTCTATATCGAAGAAAACCGACACCAAATGTTTTCTTTTAACAAAAGCATTCCGGATTCTGGTTTCCAACTCCATTATATTATCCAACGTACTCCTTCCACGACGGAAACCACTCTGAAATTTGGAGAGGTAGTTATTTTCCTCCAGGTAGTAAATCAGACGAACGTTTATCATTTTCTCTAGAATTTTGCATAAACAGTTCGTCAGAGCAATCGGACGGTAGCTGAGAGGATTCGTAGGGTCTTTATCAGGTTTTAGAATGGGGATTACAATAGCCTCTCTCCACGAGGAAGGAAAGCTATGTTCTCTCCATATTCTATTGTAAAGTTTAAGAAGGTTGAACATCGAAACTGAAGAAAGGTTTTTTATCATTTCGTAGGAAATATTATCCGGACCAGCAGAAGATTTATGGACTTTATTCAAGGCTCTGTTTAGTTCTAAAATGGTAAAATCAGTATTATATGGAAAGTTAAGCGAAGTTTGAAAGTTTATTGGTTTATCCTCAGCTAGGTTTTTAAGTTTTATAAAAGATGAAGAGTAATTTGAACTTGAAGAAATATCAGCTAAAGATGAGGCTATTGTGTTGGCTATGTCATCAAGAGAAGTTATTAGGTTATTATTATAATTTAAAATTTGGATTTGGTTGTTTGGGTAAACACCAGAACAGCGCTTAACTTTTACCCATAAATCTTTACTTGAAATTGAGGAAGAGATACTGCTAATATAGTTCACCCACGAATCTCTTTGGCTACGTCTTAAGGTACGGCGGAAAATACTTTTACATTTCTTATAATTTATAAAGTTCTCCGTCGTAGGATTTCTTTTAAACACGGAAAACGCTTTTCTTTTATCCTTATAAGTATTTTTACACTCTTGGTTCCACCATGGCTTTGTCTGCTTTTGAGGATGGCAGGATGATTTTCTAATAGATATGTCAGCTGCAGAAATTATTGTTTCAGTTATCTGATTAACTGCTTCATCAACGGAATGATTGTCGACCATGTCTGTTGAGATATTGGCTAGGGTACGGAATTTATCCCAATCAGCGGAACCAAGAATAAAACGAGGAACACGCTGATTGGCATTGGAGACATTATTGTGAGTTAGGATAATGGGAAAGTGATCACTATTATAGAGGTAGGAATCTACTGTAAAATTCCAAAACGGAAAAATTTGAGGACTGGAAATTGCTAAATCTAGAGAGTGAAAGGTTTTTGTAGGAGAATGTAGGTAAGTAAGTTGATTTGTATTGTAGATGCACAGATCATGGTCGGATATTAGTTTTTCAATTTGGCGACCCCGTTTATTAAGGTTGGGGCTACCCCACAATGGACTGTGGCCATTCAAGTCCCCAACAATAATAAAAGGGACTGGAAGTTGAGTAATAAGGTTATTAAGTGTGTTCTGAGAGATGGTATTGTTTGGAGGGATATACAGATTACAGACAGTTATTAGAGAGTGTATGTGTACTTGAACAGCAACTGCTTGGAGGTCAGTGTTAATGTTTAAAGTTCTGAAAGGGTAATCATGAGAAGTGAAGAGGGCAACACCACCACAAACCCTGCCCCCTTCTATGTAGTCTTTTCTGATAGTACTGTAGCGTTTTAATTTGGCTGATTTATTGCTGTCAAGAAGGGTCTCTTGAAGTGCAAAACAAACAGGATGGTATTTATTTACGAGGTCTCTGATATCAGAGACGTGACATTTGAAGCCATGGCAGTTCCAAGATAAAAGCGCCATTGTTAAAATTGGAGAGGAAAAGGATGGAAATTATGCAGGTTGGGTCTTAGCCCACATGCCTTCAGAGTCCGAGTGATCTGTCAACATATCCTCTTCGGATGTGACATAACCTTTGATTGAATCGTCCTCAGCAGTTGGACGATTTTTTAAGAAGTCTTTTTTCGAAAATTGACATTTCAAAGGTTTGTTAGAGGATTCGTCCTCGACGAAATCCTCCAGGAGATTAAAACTTTTATTTTTTAATTTTTCTTTTAATCTTGCAGCCGTAATTTTTTGATGTTTGGGCGTCTTTTGCTTGGATGGAAAATTATTAATCTTAGATTTAGCTAAAAGCTTATTTGAAACTTGAGGTTTAGGTGTTAATTTACTTTTAGGTACGCGTTCATTTAATGGTTTTGGCATAATTACGTTTTCAACTGTAACAGGTTTATTTTCTATTTTTGAGGGTGAATGACGAGAAGGTTTAGGACTATTGGGGACGGATGGCTTATTTTCAGTTTGTGTGCCTATTGATTTACATTGCTTCACTGCTGCAGCAAAACTAATTCCAGGTCTTGGAGTACGATCTTCAATGCGTTTTCTAGCTTCTGGATATGAGTTGTTATCTTTTGCTTTGATTGTTTGTATTTCTTTCTCCAGAAGCCACTTAGGGACACGAACGGGAATAGGCAGGATGGTCGCCTTTGCAGTTGATGCATTTAGGTGTTTGTTTGCAATCAACGCCGTCGTGGCCTACTTCTGCACAACGAGGACAGGTAATAGATCCACGACATGATGTTTTTGAATGTCCAAAACGTTGGCATTGAAAACAACGCATTGGATTGGGGACAAATGGACGCACAGGGCATCGAAGGTATCCTGCTTTTATGTGTGAAGGAAGCGATGGTGAGTTGAACGTAAGAATAAGATGTTTTGTAGGGAGTATTTTCCCGTCACGACGGATGGTGATACGGCGTACTCCACAAACTTGCTGTTCTCTTAGACCTTCTAAAATTTCTTCATCGGGGACATTATAAAGTTCCCCTTCAGAAATAACTCCTCTACTAAAATTTAAAGTTCCGTGAGCAGTGACTGTCACTGGAATATCGGCAAAGTTGGTGCATTTTAAGATATTTAAAGCTTGTTTTCGCATCTGCTACTTCGACAAGCAAGACGCCAGATCGTAATTTTTTAACAGCTTTAACTTGTCCAACGGATGATGAAAGGCATGTATGTACCAGAAAAGGAGAGATAGCCAAAAAACTTCCCTCCTTTCTCTGGACAGTGAAAAATCTAGCTTGACATGTGTCAATTTCGTGCCCCTTTTGACCCAAGGGGAGAGGTTGTGGGGGGGTTGAAGATTCCATAATGAAAAGGTTGGTTGGTTGATTGAAGTTTAATGGCGCTAAATCCTCTAGGGACAAACTGCGCCAAACAAGATGAAAAAAAAATTACAAGCTCAAAAACAGATAAAAGCAACTATAAAAATAAAACACACAACATAAAACACGAATAAAAATTAAGTTATATACAGATTAACAAGAATTGAAAATTGAGTGAATTGAAAATTGAAAGATTACAAATTGAAAAAAAAAAAAGAAAATTGAAACACAAACAAAAATTATATTTCGGTATAAAAACCAGATTGACGAAGAAAGGGGAACAAGTTTGGATGTGGAGTTTCCCCGATGATTAAATTAAGATTAGGAGATTGGTTACCAAAAAATTTTATATACAATGATTTAGAACAAACACAAGAGGTTAAAATATGTGCGACTGTGTATGGTGTCTTGCAATACGCACACTGTGCAGGAGCTTCACCGAGCAAGAGATGGGCATGGGTGAGCCTGCAATGACCCACTCGTAAACGAGTGAGTATTACGTCATGTCTCCTAGAAGGGAGTTGAGACCATTTCATTATCTTGGTTTTAATTTCCCGCAGTTTATTTGAAGAAATGCTATCCCAGGACATCTGCCATTTATCGTGTAAAAGATGTTTGATGTAATTTTTCAAGTCAGGATAAGGAAGACCTGTGTTGAGAAAGTCACTTGCAGACCTGGTAGCCATGTCCACAAGTTCATTGCCTTTTAATGCCGACATGAGAGGGAACCCAGCTAAAAACTAGCGAGATTCCCATGGAAGGTAAGGTTAGTTATTGTTGTAAGAATTTTGAAAATAATAGGATTATTACAGTTATTTGAATGCAATGAATTAAGAACACTTTGGGAGTCTGTATAGATAATAAAGTTTTTACTATTGTGATTCATCAATTCTTCTAAAGCCTTCAAGATAGCAAAGGCTTCAGCAGAAAAGATGGAGAGTTTAGGATGGAGTCTGTAGCTATTGATTTGATCTTTAATAAGGTATGCACAGCTGACATAGTTAGTGGATTTTGAACCATCTGTGAAGACAGAGGTGTAATTTTTATAATATTGCTTGTGATCTTCAAAAATTTGTTGATAAATGATATTGCTAGTTGAATTTTTGTCAAATGACTTAAAGGGGTTTATTATAGTAAAAGTAGGAGTGTGCCAAGGATGTATTCCAATAGCTGTGGGTATTGTATCTATATTGTCTAAGTTAAGATCTCTTAAAATTTCATTTATCCTTCCCTGAAACGGCAGAACACAAGAATGGTCTAGCATTGTATAATCTCTTGAGGTAATAATTGAGTGTATGTTGATGGATGGGATGGTTGATATAAGATGACGTTCTGAAGTAGTACTGAAGAGATAACATCTGTCGACGTAATTCAAGAGGAGCGTCACAGCAGTCAACGTAGAGACTTTCTACAGGAGATGTTCTAAAAGCTCCGGAACACAATCGAAGAGCGGAATGGTGAATGGTATTCAGCTTTTGAAGGACAGAAACGCGTGCTGACCCATATACAGGACATCCATAGTCCAGTTTTGAGCGGATGATGGCATGATAGATCTTAATTAGGGAAGCGCGATCAGCTCCCCATGAGGTCTTAGAAAGGATTTTGAGGATGTTGAGCTTCCTTTCGCAATTTTTCCGCAAGTTTGTGATATGGGGTGCAAAGGTTAGTTTTTTGTCAAAAATGACGCCGAGAAAATTCACCTCATTCACAATGTTGATGTTATTTCCAAGCAACTGGATCTCTGGGTCTGGGTGCAGACCTCTTTTTTTGCAAAAATGCACACAACACGTCTTTGAACTTGAAAAGCTGAAACCATTCTCCATCGCCCACTTACTGATCTTGTTAACTGCAGTCTGGAGTTGTCTGTTAATAAATCTCATATCCGCTCCTTCACATGAGATATGGAGATCGTCGACATACAAGCTTCCATTAACAGAGGGAGGTATCTCGTTCAGAATCCCATTAATTGCAATAATGAATAGAGTCACACTCAAAACGCTTCCCTGAGGAACCCCTTCTTCTTGAATAAAAGTGCGAGATAGTGTATTTCCTACTCTAACTCGGAAATTTCTTAAGGCCAAAAAGTTTTGTATAAAAATAGGCATATTACCACGCAACTCTAAATTGAACAGTTGCTGTAAAACCCCATGACGCCAAGTGCGGTCATATGCCTTTTCTATATCGAAGAAAACCGACACCAAATGTTTTCTTTTAACAAAAGCATTCCGGATTCTGGTTTCCAACTCCATTATATTATCTAGCGTACTCCTTCCACGACGGAAACCACTCTGAAATTTGGAGAGGTAGTTATTTTCCTCCAGGTAGTATATCAGACGAACGTTTATCATTTTTTCCAGAATTTTGCATAAACAGTTCGTCAGAGCTATTGGACGGTAGCTGAGAGGATTCGTGGGGTCTTTATCAGGTTTTAAAATGGGGATTACAATAGCCTCTCTCCACGAGGAAGGAAAGCTATGTTCTCTCCATATTCTATTGTAAAGTTTAAGAAGGTTGAACATCGAAACTGAAGAAAGGTTTTTTATCATTTCGTATGAAATATTATCGGGACCAGCAGAAGATTTATGGACTTTATTCAAGGCTCTGTTTAGTTCTAAAATGGTAAAATCAGTATTATATGGAAAGTTAAGCGAAGTTTGAAAGTTTATTGGTTTATCCTCAGCTAGGTTTTTAAGTTTTATAAAAGATGAAGAGTAATTTGAACTTGAAGAAATATCAGCTAAAGATGAGGCTATTGTGTTGGCTATGTCATCAACAGAAGTTATTAGGTTGTTATTTGTAATTTAAAATTTGGATTTGGTTGTTTGGGTAAACGCCAGAACAGCGCTTAACTTTTACCCATAAATCTTTACTAGAAATTGAGGAAGAGATACTGCTAATATAGTTCACCCACGAATCTCTTTGGCTACGTCTTAAAGTGCGGCGGAAAATACTTTTACATTTCTTATAATTTGTAAAATTCTCCGTCGTAGGATGTCTTTTAAACACGGAAAACGCTTTTCTTTTTTCTTTATAAGTATTTTTACACTCTTCGTTCCACCATGGCTTTGTTTGCTTTTGAGGATGGCAGGATGATTTTTTAATAGAAGTGTCAGCTGCAGAAATTATTGTTTTTGTAATCTGATTAACTGCTTCATCAACGGTATGATTGTCGACCATGTCTGTAGAGATATTGGCAAGGATGCGAAATTTATCCCAATCAGCGGAACCAAGAATAAAACGAGGAACACGCTGATTGGCATTGGAGACATTATTGTGAGTTAGGATAATAGGAAAGTGATCACTATTATAGAGGTAGGAATCTACTGTAAAATTCCAAAACGGAAAAATTTGAGGGACTGGATATTGCTAAATCTAGGGAGTGAAAGGTTCTTGTAGGAGTATGTAGGTAAGTAAGTTGATTTGTATTGTAGATGCACAGATCATGGTCGGATATTAGTTTTTCTATTTGACGACCCCGTTTATTAAGGTTGGGGCTACCCCACAATGGACTGTGGCCATTCAAGTCCCCAACAATAATAAAAGGGACTGGAAGTTGAGTAATAAGGTTATTAAGAGTGCTCTGAGAGATGGTATTGTTTGGAGGGATATAGAGGTTACAAACAGTTATTAGAGAGTGTATGTGTACTTGAACAGCAACTGCTTGGAGGTCAGTTTTAATGTTTAAAGTTCTGGAAGGGTAGTCATGAGAAGTGAAGAGGGCAACACCACCACAAACCCTGCCCCCTTCTATGTAGTCTTTTCTGGTAGTACTGTAGCGTTTTAGTTTGGCTGATTTATTGCTGTCAAGAAGGGTCTCTTGAAGTGCAAAACAAACAGGATGGTATTTATTTACGAGGTCTCTGATATCAGAGACGTGACTTTTGAAGCCATGGCAGTTCCAAGACAAAAGCGCCATTGTAAAATTTGGAGAGGAAAAGGATGGAAATTATGCAGGTTGGGTCTTAGCCCACATGCCTTCAGAGTCCGATTGATCTGTCAACATATCCTCTTCGGATGTGACATAACCTTTGATTGAATCGTCCTCAGCAGTTGGACGATTTTTTAAGAAGTCTTTTTTCGAAAATTGACATTTCAAAGGTTTGTTAGAGGATTCGTCCTCGACGAAATCCTCCAGGAGATTAAAACTTTTATTTTTTAATTTTTCTTTTAATCTTGCAGCCGTAATTTTTTGATGTTTGGGCGTCTTTTGCTTAGATGGAAAATTGCTTATCTTCGCTTTAGATATAAGTTTATTTGGAACTTGTGTTTTAGGTGTTAGTTTACTTTTAGGTACGCGTTCATTTAATGGTTTTGGCATAATTACGTTTTCAACTGTAACTGGTTTATTTTCTATTTTTGAGGGTGAGTGACGAGAAGGTTTAGGACTATTGGGGACGGATGGCTTATTTTCAGTCTGTGTGGCTATTGATTTACATTGCTTCACTGCTGCAGCAAAACTAATTCCAGGTCTTGGAGTACGTTCTTCAATGCGTTTTCTAGCTTCTGGATATGAGATGTTTTCTTTTGCTTTGATTGTTTGTATTTCTTTCTCCAGAAGCCACTTAGGACACGAACGGGAATAGGCAGGATGGTCGCCTTTGCAGTTGATGCATTTAGGTGTTTGTTTGCAATCAACGCCGTCGTGGCCTACTTCTGCACAACGAGGACAGGTAATAGATCCACGACATGATGTTTTTGAATGTCCAAAACGTTGGCATTGAAAACAACGCAATGGATTGGGGACAAATGGACGCACAGGGCATCGAAGGTATCCTGCTTTTATGTGTGAAGGAAGCGATGGTGAGTTGAACGTAAGAATAAGATGTTTTGTAGGGAGTATTTTCCCGTCACGACGGATGGTGATACGGCGTACTCCACAAACTTGCTGTTCTCTTAGACCTTCTAAAATTTCTTCATCGGGGACATTATAAAGTTTCCCCTTCAGAAAACTCCTCTACTAACATTTAAAGTTCCGTGAGCAGTGACTGTCACTGGAATATCGGCAAAGTTGGTGCATTTTAAGATATTTAAAGCTTGTTTCGCATCTGCTACTTCGACAAGCAAGACACCAGATCGTAATTTTTTTAACAGCTTTAACTTGTCCAACGGATGATGAAAGGCATTTATGTACCAGAAAGGAGAGACAGCCGAAAAACTTCCCTCCTTTCTCTACAGTGAAAAATCTAGCTTGACATGTGTCAATTTCGTGCCCCTTTTGACCCAAGGGGAGAGGTTGTGGGGGGGTTGAAGATTCCATAATGAAAAGGAAGGTGTTCAGATCCCGGCGGCACCACCCACCATGGAGCCCAACAAGGGGATGCTAAACGCTCCCAAAAAGGGACATAAAGTCGCACCAGTGCTAACCGGGATCTATACGCGCACAGCTACCCCTTAAGCAGCCTCGACCCATTAAAGTGCCCAGCAGGTAACCGATTGCTTGGCCCAGGCCAGTGACAAAAGTCGTCCGACCAGCCGATTGATGTAGACGGGACCATTCTACACCACCCGTTTACCCGAAGCAGGGGCCAAAGTAATGTGTTGGTTTCCCTCAATTACCAGGATCCCCCTTTCCGGGGACACGGGTCTCCACGCACGGCAAACACGTGGGTGGTTAACAAATCGCGAGATGTTGTGTTCAGAAAAGGAACACAACATATCGCGATAAGCCCTCACCTCCGAAAAGGTAACCACAACGAGGGAGAAAAAGGAAAAAGGAAGAGAAGAGAAAAAAGGAAAGAAAAGGAACAGAACAAAAGATCGCTGGGGTACCTCGGGATTGCGACACCCGTGTTTACCTAAAGTAGGTAAACCCCCTGAGGGGCCATAATTGAAAGGAAGTTGTTCAGATCCCGGCGGCACCACCCACCATGGAGCCCAACAAGGGGATGCTAAACGCTCCCAAAAAGGGACATAAAGTCGCACCAGTGCTAACCGGGATCTATACGCGCACAGCTATCCCTTAAGCAGCCTCGACCCATTAAAGTGCCCAGCAGGTAACCGATTGCTTGGCCCAGGCCAGTGACAAAAGTCGTCCGACCAGCCGATTGATGTAGACGGGACCATTCTACACCACCCGTTTACCCGAAGCAGGGGCCAAAGTAATGTGTTGGTTTCCCTCAATTACCAGGATCCCCCTTTCCGGGGACACGGGTCTCCACGCACGGCAAACACGTGGGTGGTTAACAAATCGCGAGATGTTGTGTTCAGAAAAGGAACACAACATATCGCGATAAGCCCTCACCTCCGAAAAGGTAACCACAGCGAGGGAGATGACTGGGATAGTCTTCGTTTCAAAGCAACTGAACAACGAATTGAATGGAAGTTTAATCCCCCCCTCCGCACCCTGGTGGGAGCGTTTGATTCAAACTGTTATACAAATTTTAAGAAAAGTTTTGGGCTTCCCTTGATTATGAGGAATTCATCACAAGCTTGTGTGATTGCGAGAGAACTGTGAATAGCAGACCACTAACCTATGTGTTTGGAGAGCATTTAATGATGATTTGCTTATAACACCGGAAAATTTTTTGCATGAAACTCCACAGTCAGGTATACCTAATATTGACAATGTGGATAAAGTAAAACTAAGCAAAAGAATTAAATATCTACAAGGAATGAGAGACTTTTAAAGAGTCCTATTTTGGTCAGAATACCTAGGACAATTAAGACAACAAACAGTAAGAAATTTTAAGTCTCTATCACTTCAAGTAGGAAAAATTCTCCTATTGGAGGATTCGTGGGAAAAAGTGGTACTGGCCACTTTTTATATATTTATTGGATATGGCTATGGTAGACGCATAGATAATTCACAAAACTCAACAAAAATGAAACCCTAAATTTGAAGGAGTTCCGAAGAGTTGTAACAACACTTTATCTAAAAACATCTGTGATAAGAACAAGAGGTAGAGCTAGGATCTCGACTGTACCTTCTGGTGCAAAAGGTTGGTTGGTTGAAATTTAATGGCGCTAAATCCTCTAGACTGGTGCAAAAGGAGACGTCCGAAAAAGTAGTGTTGGCCATTTTTTTTTACTGAAGCCAGAAAAAAAACAGCGTTGTTGTCAAAGAGAGGGCTGCAAAGGAAAACCCAAAAACATACTGTGGGAAATGTGACAAAACACTTTGTCAGGCTTGCTTTGGACCTTTCCACTAAGATTAAAGGGAAATTCAACTGAAAATAGAACTATTTTTGTAAATAAGATATTAACATTCAAATAAAGTAAAATTTTGTACTCGGAAATCACTTTTCATTTTTGAAGAAAACAGGAAAACAAGTGCAAATTTTATCACCTTTATCCCAGTGTCATATTTAGAGGACGTGTCAGAATTCTTATATGAAATTAATATATATATATATATATATATATATATATATATATATATATATATATATATATATATATATATATATATATATATATATATATATATATATTTCAAATTTTGTTATGTTTAGTTTGAATTAACTTAAGAAAAAATGATTCTTTTCAAATCAGAACAAAATAAATAAATTGGGGATAAAACGGGTTAATCGACCCTAAAACAAAACTCTCTTCCAGTGGTTTTCTTTGGAACGGCTATTTTAAGGAAATTCATGTCTTAAATGATATTTCTACTCAATACACCAGTCTTTTGAGTAATTTTCCGGGTTTGGTTGGTTGGTTGAGATTTATTGGCACAAGATCCAGGCAAGGATAAGCTGCGCCAAACGAAAGAGTGAAATTCTAAAACACAAAATTATATAATTTAAAAGTAGAGGAGAATATCATATACTTTAAAAAAAGTACAAGTAAAAAACGATGTAAAGGGTCGAATTAAAATGATTTTTAAAACTAAACAAGGTTAAAAATGTCAATGCGAATTAAAAACTTGAAAAGTTTTGGGTGCGGTGTCTCGCCCAAAAGCTCGCTTATACTGGGATGAAAAGTTTTAAAATATATATTGTAAAATCGTGTAAAAGCGGTACATGAAGTTAAAATATGATGAACGGTCAGATGAGTGTGACAGAAAGAACAATGTGGAGCTGGCTCAGCCAATAGTAAATGCTTATGAGTAAGTCTAGTATGACCAATTCGAAGACGTGTTAAAATGACATCCAATTTGCGGTTTGAGAGACATGGCCAAAAAGATATCGACGATCTAATAAAGTGAAGCTTGTTCCTAGTTTGTAAGTTCCATTCAGCATTCCAGCGGTCATTTGTGAAGGAGGAAATGGCTTTTTTGATGTCGCTATAAGGCAGAGCACCAGTGTAAGATGTAGCTGCCTGTCTCGCTAAGGTGTCGACTCTCTCGTTACCAGAAATGCCAACGTGACTAGGAACCCAGCAGAGAAGTATGTTAAAGCCTCTACGACAAAGTTTTCTGTGCAGCTGAATAGTCAGAGAAACGTAGCTATGAGTGTTAGAATCAGATTTTAGGCTCTCCAAGACACTCATTGAGTCAGAGTATATTATAAAGTATCTTTTATTGCTGGAAGAAATATACCTTAAAGCTTCGTATATGGCAATTACTTCGGCTGTAAAAATGGAGCAAAAAGGATGAAGACGGTAGTTGAAAGAGCATGAGTCGCTACAATAAGCAAAACCAGCATAATCTGGAGATTTCGAGCCGTCTGTATATATGCCCTCGTAGTTAGGATATTGAGCCTGAAAGGAACTGAATAGCTGTTGGTAGATATAATTGTCCGTGCTTTCTTTTACAAAGCCGTTAAAGGGTTGAAGATAGTGAATATTATATTTCTCCCAGGGTGGTGTTTCAAACAAGAGGCGAGGTGATATATGTACGTCAAAAAACTGAGTATCTTCAAGAGTTCTACGAATTCTACAACCAAATGAAGGAATGGAATTTGGGCGATTAGAATAAAAACGATCCAAATGAGTATCTAAAACAATTTTTCTCAAAGGGTGCGAATGATGGGAAAGGATAAAAAAGTAGGTATTGAGTGATATTTTATGACGAATGTAATGTAGAGATGGTTCATGGCAAGTTAAAAGAAGGCTATGAATGGGTGAGGTTCTAAAAGCACCGGAGCATATCCGAAGAGCGGAATGATGCACCGTGTCAAGTTTTCTTAAAACAGATGCGCGAGCAGAGCCATAAACGCAGCAAGCATAATCCATTCTTGACCGGATGACAGCCCGATATATTCGAAGCATGGCATCACGGTCGGCGCCCCATGAAGTATTAGAAAGTACTTTTAAAAGGTTTAGGCTCTTCTCGCATTTTGTGCGGAGATAAGAAATGTGATTAGCAAACGTAAGTTTTTTGTCAAAATTAACTCCTAAAAATTTTACACAGTCGTTAACGTCAATTTTAAAAGATCCTAAGAATAGCTCAGGATCCGGATGGAGTCCACGTTTACGGGAGAAATGAACACAATTGGTCTTCTCCCCAGATATTTTAAAGCCATTTATATCACACCACTTAACAATTCGATTAATAGCGGTTTGTAATTGCCGTTCAATAAAACGGATGTCTTTCCCTTGAGCAGAAATTTGCAGGTCATCGACATATAAACAGGCATTTACGGTTGATGGGATTTGATTTAAAATATTGTTAATCTTTATAGAGAAGAGGGTGACACTTAGAACAGAACCTTGCGGAACGCCCTCCTCCTGTATAAAGCTATTGGAAAGCGTGCCGTTGATGCGGACTCTAAACTCACGATAAGTAAGAAAATTTTTAATAAAATTTGGCAGGTTGCCACGAAAACCTAAACAATGGAGATCTCGAAGAATGCCATACCTCCAAGTGTGATCGTAAGCTTTCTGTATGTCAAAAAAAACGGATATTAAATGATTGCGTCTGAGAAAGGCATTACGAATTTGAGTTTCGAGGTATAAGATATTATCCAAAGTTGACCTGTGTTTCCTGAAACCGCTTTGAAATGGATGAATATGTAACTCCTTCTCCAAGATAAATACTAAACGTCTATTTACCATTTTCTCAAGGAGTTTGCAGAGGCAGCTTGTAAGAGCAATGGGACGGTAGTTGCACGGATTACTGGGATCTTTACCAGGTTTAGTAACGGGAATGACTATTGCTTGTGTCCAAGATATTGGGAAGGTATTTTCCATCCAGATTCTGTTATACAGATGCAAAAGGTTAGTAAGCGAGCTGAGAGAGAGGTGTTTTAGCATATTAAAGGATACGGCATCAGGACCAGGAGAAGTATCTCCAGACTGACGTAAGCAAAAAAGTAGTTCTTGAATATTAAACGGGCTATTGTATGGCAAATCTGATGAAGTTTTAAAATTTAAGCTTTGTCTTTCTGACAGAGTCTTGTATGATTGGAAGTTTTTCGAATATGACAGTTTACTTGAAGCAGAGGCAAAGGTTTTACCAATTGTGTTAGTTATGTCTTGAATATTAGAAATTGTTTCTCCGTTGTAAGAAAGGCAGATAATTGGATTATTCTGATAAATTCCCATTGCTCTTTTAGCCTTTAACCATAGTTCTTTACTGGATGTAGAATTTGTGATACTCGATACGTATTTCATCCAAGACTCTCTCTGAGAACGGCGTCTAATTTTTCTTGCAACAGCTTTAGCCTTATTGAATGTCATTAGGTTTTCAGTAGTGGGGTATCTGCGAAAGATGCTCCATGCCTTCTGCTGCTGTTTTTTTGCATAAAGACAATCAGAGTTCCACCACGGTTTTTTATTTTTCCTGACTGAAGAGCAAGATTTCGGTATTGTGACGTCCGCCGCTTTGATTGATTGTGGAGGTTACCTGGTTGACCGCTTCATCTATAGTTCCAGTTAGAGTGTCGGGAGTGATAACTGCGAGATATTTGAAAGAAGACCAGTGTGCTCTTTTTTCGATGTACCGAATGTGTTGAGGTATATATTGCGAATTATGGTAGAGCGGAGATAGAAATATCGGAAAGTGGTCGCTATTGTGAAGGTCACTTGAAACGAAAAATGAGTATAAAGGATAGACAGATGGAGAACAGATTGCAAGGTCTATGGCGTGGAAACTTTTAGTAGGTTTATGAAAGTATGTGTTATCCCCATTGTTTAGAATACACAGAGAAAGATCGGATATGAATGATTCGATTAGTTGACCTCTATTATTGACATCGGGACCACCCCAAAGAGGACTATGGGCGTTGAAGTCACCGAGCAGGAATATCGGAGGAGGAAGTTGGTTTATTAAATTTGTGAGCTGATGTAGATTGATTGGTTCATTGGGGGGTAAATATAGGCTGCAAACAGTAGTGAGGGATTTAAGACGGACACGTGCGGCAACTGCTTGAAGATTTGTATTTAGATTCAGAGACTGAAAAGGAATGCTGTTAGATATAATTAGTGCAACACCTCCAGAGGCTTTATTTCCAGATTCGTAATCCTTTCTTAAGATAGAATAGTTGCGGATTTTGGGGGCTTTATTTTGTGAATGTAAAAACGTTTCTTGCAGGGCAAAGCAGGCGGGATTATGATCATGAATTATGATGTGCAGATCGTCGATTTTGCTAAGAAAACCGCGGCAATTCCATAAAAGCAGCAGGGCCATGATTATAAGGGTGTTGAAGCATTAGACAATGGTTGAGTAACCCCATTAGAATGATTGGGAGTGTCAGTGTCTGATTGTCCATAGACTCATCCGAGACTTCCGAGTCTGAAGGATTTAAGTGTTAGAATAGAGTCATCGACATACGGCTGGGGAGGAATATTTTTTTGTTTTAAACGAGTTTGTTTTCTGTTAAAAGCAGATTCTTTGGGTATATGAGGTCTATTTTCAGTTCCTTTTTTCTTTATAGTTTTTTGTTTCCGAAAAAAGTATCCTGAACAACAGTTTCTGAGACTTGTATCGAGACAGGACGTTTATTCTTTTTTGGTTGTGAGGATATGGGAAGAGTGATAGCTTTAACAGGTAAATCAGTTTGGGTGGCTATGGATTTAGTAGATTTGGTGACGGCAGAGTAAGAGAGTCCAGGTTTGGGGGTTTTAGATTTCACTATTTTTGCGGGCTTCGGGATACGAGATGTTTTGTTTTATTTTTATGGTTTGGATTTCTTTTTCTATTAACCAGTTCGGGCATGATCTTGAGTATGACGGATGGTCGCCTTTGCAATTAATGCATTTACTTTGTGAAGTACATCCTTCGCTACTGTGACCTGCTTCGGAGCAACGTGCACAAGTCAAAGAATCCACGACAGGACGTCTGCGAATGTCCAAATCTTTGGCATTTAAAGCATCGCAAAGGGTTTGGGATGTAGGGTCTTACGTGGCAGTTTAAGAATCCAGCTTTGATGGATGTCGGGAGTTTTGGTTGTTCGAACGTCAAGGATAATATGCTTAGTGTTAATTGTTTCTATTGTCTCTTTTAATAGTTATACGGCGGACAGCAACGACATTTTGTGATTTCAGGTTTTCAAGTATTTCTGATTCAGAGATGTTCTGTAGGTCAGGTTCAGAGATGAAGCCTCGGGATTGATTCAAACTTTTATGGATGTTAACGGAAACGGTTCTATTGCCTATTGTTTTTAATTTACTGATATTGATGGCTTGAGTGTTATTAGTAACCTCCACAAGAAGATCACCGGATTGCAGTTTTTTTACGTTTCGCACTTCTCCTACAGTAGACAGAATGACTTTATGGATTAAAAATGGAGACATGTTATGAAAATTTCCATCATCACATTTGATCAGAAAAAAACGAAAAACAGTATTTGTTTCATTGGAAACAGACGATTCATTGACGGGGGAGTGTTTTTTTAAAGGATCCATAATAAATGTATTTACACCACGGAGCCCAACAAGGGGATGCAGGGTTCTGCACCAGTGCTAGCCGGGTCTATACGTTCAGTCATTAGACCGATCACTTGAACCGTAGCAGA
>CM063507.1:64921930-64923574 GCA_032207245.1 Pardosa pseudoannulata | reverse complement strand
AAGGCAGTGACTCTGTTTGTATTGTGAAGTGTGATCCATCTGTTTTCCCGAAATTTCCCATTTCTATAAAAGTAACAAATGATTTGAGTGTTAAAATATGGGAAAATGGAAATATTGTTTCTCCGTTAACTTTTAAATGGCTCTTCGGAAAGGAACAAAAATGTTTGAATTGGTCTACATTTGACAGCATGATCAGTTACTTGAACAGCTTCACAGCATCAGCTGATGATAAAATAAGTTCTGCTATTTTGTTACTGAATGATTTTGTAAATTTATGTACAGATGACATAAAGAAAGAGAAAATAATATTTATTAATGAACATTTGAAATTATGTCAAGGTATTCCACGATACTCTACAGACTTAATAATTTGGGCTTCTAGTATTTATTACAGTTATCCAGCAGCATATGTTACTATACGAGATAAAAACAAATTAATATTTTACTTAATAATTATTGTAAAATGACTAATGATGTATTTTCAAAATAAAAAAAAAAGAAAATTGGCTACCTTGACACAGTAAGTTATTTTCACTTATATATGTATTCCCTTTTCATATTTTGAATATTTAATAATTTTTACTAATAGCAAATAATTTTAATTTAATTTTTTTTCTTTGGTATTTTACCTAAAATGTAAAAATAAAAACATAATAGCATTCTTAAAAACCTTATTCAAATTTCTAAAGCCACTAAGAGAGATAACAATTAAGGGAGATGTGTAACATACAAAGTTATTTTATTTTTATCAGTTTTTCTATAAGTTCATGTAATCACATTCAAATTTCTAAACTCCTTGGTAATTAAAGTCTGAAGAGATTAAAACTAAGAGAGATAACAATTAAGGGAGATGTGTAACATACAAAGTTATTTTATTTTTATCAGTTCATGTAATGTAGATATTGTGAAAGCATATTATGTGTATATATGAAATATAAGGCGAAAGAATTAAGGGAGATGTGTAACATATAAAGTTATTTTATTTCTATCAATTTTTCTTTAAGTTCATATAATGTAGACATTTTGAAAGCATATTATGTGTATACATGAAATATAAGGCGAAAGAATTTAAAAATGAGTAATTATGTATTTTTTCATTTGTTTCTAAGTACTCAGATGGATTTTATAAAGAGGAGGTTCACTCTATATGAATATAAACTATAGTTACATTTATCAATAAGATAATTAAGTTAATAGTTATATATTTTTTACTTCTGTTACCGTATCTGCACAATTGTTTTTGCAATCTTGTTTTAATTTTACCAAATTTATCTTTAAATGTAACTGATGTGTAAAATATTTCAAAGAAATAGGTTCTTGATAAAACATATGTATTTAATACATAGTGTATGTAAATAAAGTTTTAAACTTTTATTGTTCGTTGTATTCAGTGTTTTATTTTCAATGAAATATATAGAAATATTAATGAATTTTTTCTGTTTACTAAGATTAATACACCTTTTATTTTTTATATTCAAGTTATTTTGAAGTAAATCTTATATACAGTAAATTTGATTAGGAACATTGTGATAATCTAAAACTATATATCTCCTATAAATATCACAATTTATACATATTGCTATTAAATATTATTTCCATTTAAAAGTAATATTTGTGAGTAATGTATATTCCTAACTAGTGTTT
>CM063507.1:64796930-64916930 GCA_032207245.1 Pardosa pseudoannulata | reverse complement strand
ACAGCTAAATTGACAGCAACCGAGACTAGCTTAATGTAAAAAAAAAAAAATAAATTTATTATAATATATTTACATCTATTTACATACAAAATTGATACTAATTTTTATAAAATAATCTTTGTCAACATCTTCTAAATTAGTTCTGACTATTTTACATATATTTAAGTAATTTTGTATATAGAGAGAGGACCTAATCTCAATTTCAAAAATGTATGTAAATTTGGGGTACATTTGTGGGTCTAAAATCTTGGGCCCGGAACACTTCTGGTTGAAGGGTATCTATGGCTGATCAGGAGAGGGAATCTATATATCATCCGTTGGTCTCGTCAGGGGCTTCCTCCTGAGTCTTTTTGGTGCGGCCGTGCTATTTGATGCAGGAACACTTCCTGTCGGACTTGGCTCGACTCTCCTAGTCTGAACTATCGAGCACCTTCTCCTCTGGACTCACGAACAACTTCCGTCGAACCCGACTGGACTCCCGACTTTCGAACACCTTCTTTTGGGACCTCCGAACCTCTTCTCTGGGACCTCCGAACCATCAACTGATCTTTTAGATTTTTCATATTTTATTACTTCAACTTTGTCCCCTCTTCCTTCTTGTCGTCCAATCGGGATAGTTGTAAGAATTTCATTGGTCTGCTTCAACCCCGCCTTGAGACCGCCAACGTGCCAAACCTTATCCCTTTTAATTGGGCACTGTCCCTTAGGGACTCATAAATACTCCACAAAGGTACATTCTTATTTAATGTCAAGTACGGAGACGGGATTCTAATCTGGGACTGGGATCAGAACCCCGCAAGAGACCAGCGTACAAGACAACAATATCCGTTGAAAAGAAATTTATGGTCCTCCATCTCTTTACAAAGATGTGATGAGGTCAGATTTAGATCCCGAACATTTTACTTCTTCTATGAATGAATCAATTATATAACAGATCTAAATCGCCTCATCACAAGTGCCGTCTTTAAAACGTTCGAAATCAACCCCTTACCCACTTTTCAAACGTTTCATACCCTATTTTTCCCGGTTAAGAGCAGGCGATTCAATTTATCAATTTATCACATAATAAATAGGTAAAAATAACATTTCTTTCTTATATTATGACGTCATTCCTTTCATCTCGTTTAATATTTTCTTATTTTAAATTACTTAAATATCTTCTGTATTATTTTCATACATTTTATCACTGAACTTAGATATTACGTAAAATTTTTCTTTTATATTTGGCTTAAATAATAGATTAGGTACATATGTGATAATTTCAAATTGAATCATCGATTATTTTTTGTTGCAATGAAAATTTTATCACCGGTATTAACAATAAATTCTACCTCCAGGGTGTAATAGAAATGACTTCCCTTAATTACAGTGGGAAAAAATGCGGTTTAACTTAACAATAATTTCGAATTAGCTATGAAAACGTTGAATTATCTTTCTGAATGAAATCAACTTGATTCTAAACTGCATTCACAGTATAGGGAGACTTTACAGGAGTATGAAGATAAATTATTGAGCGTGTATCAGATAATTCTCAGCCAAAAGACAAACCATTTTTTAACTGCCTCAATTCTGGAAATTTAAAAATTTTACTGAACCCGTCATACTACGCGCTAAGTGCTAGTGAGGTAAGAAAAAGTTTCCGCAGGATTACAAGTATGAAAAGAAAAACTGCTAGAGGGGAAAATACCAGATTCGGTTATGTGGTGCCATCTATGGATGGTACCTAGAACTAAAAGTTTTGAGGATTTTAGGAGAAAAGTTGAAGTTACAAGATGAGGAAAATTTACGTTACCAACGACAACTAGGGGAACAATCAACAACAAAATAAAAATTTCCTAATTTCTAATTTTTTATCCTCCTTTTATGTTAATATTTTATCATTTGTTCTCAGTTTTACTTTATTTTTTACATTTTTCATAACAATTTAAATTTGTTTATTTGTGTAGTTTTATATGCAGATTTTATACATCATTTCTTCAGGTTTGGGAAATTGTTTGTCATTGTCACTGTACCAGGCTTACTGTTGAGCTGTTTTGCGGCAGCCTTGTTGTGTAATACAATTTTTCGTCTTTGTACTTCTACTGACCAGTTTCAACCAGAGTGTTGTTTGTCTGGCAATCCCTTTTTAGCGGTTTAGTTTATGTTTCACCGATTATATTATACCAGTTTTAGTTGGTTCGGGTTCTCTTCGCTTGGTACTCCACGAATTCATCATATATATATATATATATATATATATATATATATATATATATATATATATATATATATATATATATATATATATATATAATAATATAATATATATTGTATATCTGTATACATTTATATAATATATATATATATATATATATATATAATATATATATATATATATATGTGTGTGTGTGTGTGATATATAAATACATGTATATATATAAATATGTATGTATGTATGTATGTATGTATGTATATATGTATGTATATATATATATATGTATATATATATGTATGTATGTATGTATGTATATATATGTATGTATATATATATATATATATATATATATATATATATATATATATATATGTATATATATATATATATATATGTATATGTATATATATATATGTATATATATGTATGTATATTATGTGTATATATATAAATACATGTATATATATATACACATATATATATATATGTATATGTATATATATATATGTATATGTATATATATATATGTATATATATTTATATATAATATATATATATATATATATAATATATATATATACATATATGTATATATATATATATATATATATATATGTATATATATATATATATGTATAATATATATATATATATATATATATATATATATATATATATGTTTATATGATATGTATAATATATGTATATATATATATGTATATATATATATATATATATATATATATATATATATATTATAATATATATATATATATATATGTATATATATATATATATATATATATATATATATATATTTATATATATATATATATATATATATATACATGTATGTATATCTGTATGTATATATGTGTATATATATATGTATTAAATATATATGTATGATATGTATATATGATATATATATGTATGTATATATATGTATATAATATATATATATATATATACATAAATATACATATATATATATATGTATAGTATATATAATATATATATATATATATATATATATATGTATATATATATATATATATAATATATATATATATATATATATATATATATATATAATATGTTATTTATATATATATATATATATATATATATACATGTATATCTGTATATATATGATATATATATATATATATATATATATACATATATAAATGTCGTATCCGGAGGGTTGTGATATAATGCCGTCCAAAGATTTACCCTGTTCATAAATGGCGGCTGGGGCATGTAAAATAGGATTGTGGTCGCAAGTTCCTCGAAGTTTTCTATATCTTTGTAGGTGACAGATGCAGGTAGGATTCTTCTACTGGGTCTCTTCTTCTAAATCACTTTAACCCTTTCTTAGAAGTCCAACCCTCCACTTCAACCTCTGAAATTCATTAAACATGATATTTTAACCATCTTTTTCAAACTCATAACTGATTACACATTTTTTTTATTATTCATAAACAAAATCCAGTTTTAAAGCGCTAGCATTTTAAGAAACATTGGAAAAAAATAACATTTAAATAAAAATATATACTATATGATTTTTTATATTATTTTGTTTATATTTTTTAATTTTCTTATTTTTATAAAAATATATTTATAATAATACATATATAAATTATATAGGAAATATATAAAATATAATATATTTATATTTAGATATATATATAATTAAAATATATATGTTTTTTTTATTTTTTTTTTTTTTTTTTTTTATTTTTTTTTTTATATATTTATTAAAAATAGTTTTTTTTATATAAATAAAAAAATATCTCTTTATAAAAATTCTATATAAATAAAATATATATATATATATATATATATATTAATATATAAAAAAAACATATTAAAAAATTTCTTATTATATTAATTTTTATATAAATATATTATATATATATATATATTATATATGATATAATATATAATTTATAAATATATATATATATCTAAATATTTATATACTTTAAAACTTTATAATATATATATATAAAATTTAATTTAAAATTATTTTTTTTTTTTTATATATATTTTTAAAATATACGAAATATTAAAGTATCCGGGGGTTTAATATAAGCCGTCCGATTTACCCTGATAAATGGGCTGGCATGTAAAATTATGTGGTCAAGCCTAGTTTCTATATCTTTGTAGTAACAAAGTAGGATTCTTCTACTGGGTCTCTTCTTCTAAATCACTTTAACCCTTTCTTAGAAGTCCAACCCTCCACTTCAACCTCTGAAATTTATTAAACATGATATTTTAACCATCTTTTTCAAACTCGTAACTGATTACACATTTTTTTTATTATTCATGAACATAACCGTAATTATCGATTCAGTTTCTAAAGCGCTAGCATTTAGATGAACACGAAAACATCTGGAAGTGAAAATAAACTATTTGATTTGATGACTTATTTCATTCTCTTTTAAGAATATATATTTTGTTCTTATTATTCTTATTAAAACTTATTTTTATGCAGAAAATACATATTTTGTATAATATGTACTACCTCTAAATTCACTAGTATTAGCGAATTACATAAGCGAATAGGTAATTTTTGATTTATATATAATTAAAATTTCAAATAGTTTTGTTATGTATTTCATTTTTTTTTAAATTTTTTTAATGCTATGCGTGACAGTCTTTTAAACAGCCATGTCCATTCAGACCCCCAAAACGAGCCACTGCAGTTTTTCTCGAAAAACTGGAAACAGCTCTCTCTCTCTTCCTCAAAAATACTCCCGTCTCAAGTTGAACTATATCCTGTTGAGTGAGATTAAAAAACAATTTAGACGAATAACACAATTTGTACTTCATTAATTAATTTACAATACATCCTATTTGCTCGATATTATTAATCTGGGAAACTGCCACTACCTATCTAAAATAGTGTGATCGGACAATATTTCGAACTTTACATATACTGTCAGTAAAACTTTCCGAGAGTTCGAATCAAAATAACAAAGTGTCTCAGTTAATCGTAATACTTTTGTATATTTTGTGGGAGAACTGGCTTGAGAGAATTGCTCGGTACAACCTACAATGTTAAACTATTTCTTCTAATTAAAATTTTAACATAAACAGAAATTTCAGAGTAGCCCTAAACTACACTAGCTCATAGCAGAAAATTTTTATTAGATACAGTTGTCTTGCTATAACACCAAATTCCAATTTGATAGCACATTCGATATATGACCTATGATTAAGATCCACCATGCAGTGCATGGTTTACAAGAAAACTGTATTATGTACATCTATAAGTGTCTAACATACAGAAATTAATTTTCTATATATAATATTTTCTGCTGTAAAATATGGTAGATAAGAGATATAATGAAAATTCAAGTATAGTGTGATTTATCCTGGTTTTTTACTGCAACAATAAAAGTTTCATTACGAGTCATGAAACATGAAACACAGGGATTAAAAATACACCCTCCTCTAATAATTATTTTTAAAAGATAAACGGAACATGGATTGTATTTCCTGGAATCTACGCGGTTTGCAGTTAGGAAGCTCCTCCTCCATCTTCAAAATGAGGAATATCATTATATCGAAATTGTTAAGATTAGAAGGCGGGCTGCTAAAATATAACTTGAGTAAAATTAGGATAAAAAATTCAATTAAAAGTTTTGAAAATGTCGAACTTTTAAAAATATTTCCTTGTCTACATTATTTAGGCGATGTATTAAAGTGCAATTAGTTTCTCTCGTTAGGCCCCTCCTCTTGTTTGGCGCAGTTTGTCAGAGGATTTAGCACCAAAAATTTCAATCAACCAACCAACCAACCACAGGCCCCCTCCTGCTAACACTGACAATCATTACCTCTTGAAACTTTTTGGCAGGATATAAACCCATGTCACGACTTTTACTACTTGACAGTTTTCAATACTCCCTCAGAAATTATGCGTAAGTCAATAAAAAAATAAAAATTTTAGAGAATTAAAAAAAATTATAGACGATAAAATAAAAATTAAAAACAGTAAAATGAAACAGAAAAATTGACATAAAGGAAAATTGTTATTTAATAAAGAATATTTTATGCGAGATCCATTGATATTTGAGATTATTCTGAAAACGTCCAATTAGGAAATATATTCAAGGTATTTTTAATATTTTTACCAACCTGTTCGTTTAATGTAATGATTATTTTGCATCCCTTGAACAATATGTAACATATTTCCCATACATTAATTCTCTCAAAATATCAAGTTTTTACTTCGTGTTTTGTAAATCTATGCCAATGCTAGTAAAAAGAATGTATAAAAATAAAAGCGATTATGGTTTATAATACCCAGTCTACGGACATTTTCAAGAAACACAACAAAATGTTGTAAAGGCAACTGCAATCATTATATATATATATATATATATATATATATATATATATATATATATATATATATATATATATATATATATATATATATATATATATATATATATATATATATGTGTGTGTGTGTGTGTGTGTGTGTGTGTTTCATTATATTTATCCACTCAACTTCCCCCTGCCTTTATATTTTCCATCCTATTATTATTTTTTTTCGTTGACATGTTATACTAACATGTAATCTGAATTGAATATCGACAATCTGAAGTTTTATATAAATTTATTGACCTTTACATACAGTGCAGATTTTTTTTAAGTAAAAATTAATCTATAAATTTATTATTAGCTTTAATTTGTTGCTTTTCTTTTCCAAATAAATACTGCCCGAATGAATCAATAGTAACAAATACTTCACAAACTTAATATTTTAACTGGAAATAAACGGCTTTCAATCCTTAGTAACCCAAAATTATTATATGCTAAAACAATAACCTTGTACTTTCTCATTAAAATAAACAAAACTTTACAAATGTATACAAAGTTAAGCTTAAATATTAATTAATATTATAATTTAGGACAAAGAATACGGAAAGATTTCCAAAATAATAGATCAAAATATAAATGAAATTGCATACAATTTAAGTCAAGAATATTTTGAATAGCATTATTTTGAGTAGGTTAAAAAAATTAACTTACATGAACCAATTAGAAAAAAAGCATCAAGTCAGAAATATTAACTACAAATAAATACTTCTAATTTCTCTCTTTTCTTAATGCGACACTTTGCACTAAATAGCTTCATACTATTGGGAACTGATGTGTTGGTTTATTTTAAAAAATAAAAATTAAAAGAATTTGTTCATGAAAAAGAGTAGAAAGTATTTAATTGTAAAATAGAAATTCTGCATTTTTTTTTCTTTCCTTTTAAACATAAAATTTTAGTAAATTAATTGTATATAGTACCAGCTAGATTTGAATGTGGTTTATGCTTTTTTGCATGTTCATTTCCACAGTATCACAAACAATATTCAATTATTATAACAGGTTATGAGTTTCGAACCTAAAACAGAGTATCAAAAAGAGTAAAAAAAAAATACAATTTATCTACTTTAATCATATAGTGTAATTAATTTTACATTAATACAATATAATAATCATTATTAAAAAGTTAAGAATTAACTGAAATTTCATACTTAAATTATAAAGTAAAACTACTTAAGAATATCATCTTATACTCAATTCAGTTATAATTCAAATATAATTTCATTTGGTATATTCCTATACCCCACTATTTAATTTTTAACAATAAATTATTCATATATTTTAAATTATATTTCATCCTATAAAATTATTTTATTTATCAATGAATGCATAAACATACTTATCTGTGTAAGATGGAATATACATCTTTAAATTTAAACTATAGGTTTAAATTATTACGTCAGTTTGGAGGATGGGCTTAGGGAAATGACTTCCCCTCACATAAATTAATACAACTTTACGAAATATATCTTAGAAAATTCCAACTAAGTTATCTGTATCAAATCAATATCTGTTTGAAAATCTTAATTTTTAACATTTTTGTCGACACCTAAACTTTATTTTATATATGAATAAAATACTAAAATTCACGTTTATCGTATAACATTGTTATAATACTTGACTGTCAGTTCGATTTTTCTTTCAGCTATTTCTTAAAATATGTTTTACTTTTCCTTTCTCAATTCCAAAAAGTGAAAAAAAAAAAAAAAAAAAAAAAAATTTTTCTTCTAATTCAATTATTTTTCACTTATTTACCAGATTTGAAAATGAATAAAATCTCTTATGCGGTAAATGCACATACATTGCAATATTTATTAAAATTCAACATCATTATCTTAAAGAATGATTTTAGAAAAAGTTAATATTTTTATATCTTGAATAATTGTAATAAAATCCATAAACTTTATTATTATTAAATTGTAATTTCATATAATTCACAACCTATGAATTTCATGTTTCACCTTCTCGTAAAACTCCGTCAATTCTTATACGAATTTACAAAAATTTTAAAAAAACTTTTACTACTATAAAAATTAACAGTATTAAAAATAGTACATGCATACTATAATTTGAAAAAAAATAATATTAAGCAATAAAACTTGTTATGAACTAATAGTGTGAATAAAAAGTAACAAAATTCAGAATTTACTGAATGCCTACTTGCAAAGAAGTGAGGGCACTAGTGTAGTAGAATTGCACTTCTTGGCTACCGAACGCATTTGGCGTAACGCGCTTGGCGCTTTCCGCCAAAAGGATCGACGCGGGGCGTGGCTTACGCGAGTTCGGCTACTTCGAAATCGTAAAACTGATAATCTCTCTCAATCTCGCATTTTAACTATTATAATGTTTTCGTTTAACGTAATCTACTACTATAAAAGTTTAGGCAGACTCGAGAAGTTATTTACAAACATAATTTGGTAACGAAAGATGCCATAAATATTATATTTTCTAAAACATCTCACAGCGGCACCTATTTAAAACCTTCAGAGAATATATTGCAAATACTAAGTTTAGCATCAGCTTTTAAATTAGTAACAGAATCAATGAGACATCGATTACGAATGTCCAATTTTAAATTATAAAAGTGCAAAAAGTCAGCTCCTAGAATAGCACAAGAAATGTCACATATATAAAAAGAATAAGAAAAATGTCGCCGTAAACCAAGGTTTAGATTTATAGTTTTTCTTCCATAAACGTTTTTACGGAGTACCTAGCAGTGGAGAATGCACTACTTCAACCTCCGAACGAATAAAGATCACAACATAATTTGGTGCATAAAGAAATAAAAGTTTGCTAAACAGAAAATTAATACGCTTACAGCGGCTCTCGAAAACACGAAAGAAAAATGCTGTAAGGTGAGGAATTCGTTCACATAACAACGTATATGTGAAAAACAACGCGTTGAATGATTAAAAATAACCATTCTGTACCTTGAACAATGACAAAACACAACAGTAAGTATCAAATTTACACTCGGCCAGAGCAAAAACACATAATATGAGAAAACAGTAATTCAGTATCGCCATCTATTGAGCTCAGGGAGAATTACAAACTACATAAAGGTTAATGTTACAAATAATAAAGTAAATGAACACGGTGAATAATTAATCGACTCCAGGTACAAATTAATAGACATAAAGATAACAAAAAGATATTTTATATTTAATTTTACAAAATTTTTAAATTTTTATTTGGTTTTACAAGTTTTTCATCATTTTTTTTGGTTTTTATATTTTTTTATAAGACGAACTGAAGGACAACACAAATCAAGCAAAATAAAACTTGATTAGTAAGATAGCTGAAATGATGCGATACCCAAAAAATAAGGGAAGCATAAATAAATTAATAAAAATAAATCAAATTAAAAATTTTGAAAAGACTGTCCATTGTCGGGAACAGAACGAAGATCCTCGAGCTTACGAGCTAAACGAGACAGGCACGTTTCCGAATAGGCTAAATCCATCCGCTGTAAGAATAAAAATAACAGTGCCAATAGAATACAAAATTCAAGACGCGCTCTGAAAATGGTGCTTCACTTGTTTCTCCTCCTTTTTGATGGAGGAATAGACATATCAGAGCGGTAAAAAATTGCTCTAGGTCTTTTTGCAGAGCTAGGGATTGCAGGATTGTATGCGGGAAGGTTGTAAAGCACAGGATTAGGAATAGAATCAATGCTGTGAATAAACCGAAGAGCTAAGCGTTTAAATTCCGGAAGAACAGGCCGAACTTTAAGATCAATATGAATCGCATCATTCCGCACGTACCAAGGAGCAGATTGATTGATTGATTGGTTTTTGGAGAGCTACGGTCTACTTTTTGCAACACGAGGGCTAATCAAGGAGCAGAAATGCATAACTTTAGGGCATAATTTTGAACAACTTGAAGATTCTTGAGCAGTTTATAAGAGGCAGTGCCAGTCTACGAATACATAACGCCTTATCTACTGGATGGAGCGGCTGTACGAGTATTACTTAATGCCGTCCTATCTCTACGAAATCGTACTTTTTAAAATTATTACCATGTAAGAATAATATGTTTCAAGTGTAAATTTTTAATATTTATAATATTTTCTTCTTTTAAAAAAGTGATGCAGTTAAGTAAATTCTTTAAAACAAACTTTCTCGATTGCTTTGATAGTAAACTGCAGAATATTTTAAACTTTATTCACACTATTAGTGTAACACAAAGCTTATAGCATCATTAATAGAATTCAATCATAATTTCGTATGCGTGTAGTAAGAATTTTAGTTCTCTAATTTTGCATAATAAAGTCCGATCTCTGTGAAATCGTACTTTTGAAAACGATATCCAGCGTAAACTGTGAAGTAATTCCAAGTCCAAGTCCAAGTAGTGATGGTTAAACGGGGTACCTAGGCCGAAGGCCGAATCCCCTGTTGGAAGATATTCGATTCTTTACCAGGTGTCCATCTTTAATTTGCAACAACATTTATTTAATGAGAAAAAATATTAGGAATAAGGGCCCTAACAGTTAAAAATAAGATTTAAGATTAAAATGACTTGTGCGTATAATTAAGGAAAATTTTCTAGGAGGAGAGAGGAAGTTTAAAAAGGGGATAGAGAATTTTTATAGCGATGCAAGCATCATTTTTTAAAATTTTATATATATATATATATATATATATATATATATATATATATATATATATATATATATATTTATAGTAAAAAACAGGAAGAGAAAAGATTAAGTTTAAGATATCAAGGTCAAGGTAAAAGGTTTTTACGGAGTACCTAGCAGTGGAAAATGCACTACTTCAACCTCCGAACGAAAAAAGATCACAACATAATTTGGTGCAGAAAGAAAAAAGAGTTTGCCAAACAGAAAAGTTAATATGCTTACAGAGGCTTTCGTAAAACGAAAGAAAAATGCTGTAAGGTGAGAAATTCTTTCACATAACAACGTATATGTGAAAAACAACGCGTTGAATGATTAAAATAATCATTCTGTACCTTGAACAATGACATAAACGCACAGTAAGTATCAAATTTACACTCGGCCAGAGCATAATCACATAAAGTTGAAAAACCGTAATTCAGTATCGCCATCTAGTGAGCGCAGGGAGAATTACAAATTACATGAAGGTTTAAGTTACAAATGAAAGGTAAATGAACACGGTGAAAAATTAATCGACTCCAGGTACAAATTAATAAACATAAAGATAACAAAAAGATATTTTATATTTGGTTTTACAAAATTTTAAAATTTTTATTAGTTTTTATAAGTTTTTTATCATTTTTTTGGATTTTATATTTTTTATAAGACCGAAAGAAAAATGCTGTAAGGTGAGAAATTCGTTCACATAACAACGTATATGTGAAAAACAACGCGTTGAATGATTAAAATAATCATTCTGTACCTTGAACAATGACATAAACGCACAGTAAGTATCAAATTTACACTCGGCCAGAGCATAATCACATAAAGTTGAAAAACCGTAATTCAGTATCGCCATCTAGTGAGCGCAGGGAGAATTACAAATTACATGAAGGTTTAAGTTACAAATGAAAGGTAAATGAACACGGTGAAAAATTAATCGACTCCAGGTACAAATTAATAAACATAAAGATAACAAAAAGATATTTTATATTTGGTTTTACAAAATTTTAAAATTTTTATTAGTTTTTATAAGTTTTTTATCATTTTTTTGGATTTTATATTTTTTATAAGACGAACACAGGACAACACAAATCAAGCAAAATAAACTTGATTAGTAAGATAGCTGAAATGATGTGACACCCAAAAATTAGGGTAATCAAGAGATAATTAATAAAAATAAAACTAGTTAAAATTTGGAATTTTGAAAAATTTGTCCAACGCCGGGACACCGGGGGCGCGCAAATCTAGGCCGAAGTTATAGGTCTTCCAGGCTTTTTTAGTCTATGCCTTAAACTTTCTCTTCTTATCATTTAATTTTTTATTAATCTTAATTATTTAACTTGTTAAGGGCCTAGCACTATTTTTCTCATTATAAAGACCTGCAGTTTTATATTTATTGTGTATTAACTTAAAAGACTGGAAACCTGATAATTAATTCTTTAACTTGCAACAGGGGATAAGGCCTTCGGCGAAGGTACCCCAGGAAACCCTTCAACAGATTTCGTCGACTACTATCAATATTACCCTCTCCCATATTTGCAATAGCACGGTTAAGGATATTGTGAAGGCCGGGTGATTTAGACTTTTTAAGGGAATTGATTATTTCTATAAATTCATTAATGTTTGTTTTCGGAATTACAAATGTAGTGGGAGAGACAAAAAAGTCATTTACAACTTCATTAACATGGAAATCGTGATGTTCGTCCACTAAGTCCGCATTAGGAGCAAATTGATTTCGAAACGTAGCAATCGACTGATCTTTTCCAAAGGGATCAAAGTGCGTCATAGGAGCGCCATCTATCGGTGGGTAGTGGTAACTCGATCTGCCACGAAGTCTCTTCTGGAATTCCCAGATGTAGTAATCTTTGGTAGCAAGACCAGAGATGAATTCAGTCCATTTCTCATCCCAATGGTCGCGAATTCTCATTTTTACTATAGCACTAAGGGCGAAATTCTCTTGCCGTGAATCTGGGGTGCGAAGGAATTGGTACAATTTACGTGCTGTGAAGCGTTTTTTGATGAGTTCACGAATATCCGTTAGAAGTTTGTAAACTTTAGGCACAGAAGTTTCCTTCGATGAATTTTAAATTGCAGAATTTACTTTAAAAGTAAGTTGCAATATAGTAGATTTAAGCTGATCAGTATTATTAACGTAAGCGTAGAACAATTTACAATCGGCAAGAATATCCAGGAACTGTAGCCAATCAGTGTAAATATTCGGTTTAAAGCAAGTCAACAAAGGTATTATTACACGTCAGAATGTAGTATTAAAGCTGTTCTATTATTCCCTCTTTATGCCATGGACCGACATGAAAAGTTGCTATGAACATTTTGACTTTTTTAAATAAAATATTAAACTGAATCCGTTGCATTTTCAATGCGTACAGTTTGACACGGTTTTTAAGGCCTTGTGACAAGTCTATAAAGGTTTAATGTATGTACGTTATTAAAACTGTTACATTGTTCTCTTTGTAAGCCATGAAAATTCACTGTGAACATTCTGGCGCTTTTAAATGAAATCGTAAATTAAATCCGTTGCAATTTTAACGCTTACAGATTGACTTGTGTTAATGCCTAAACATATGTAAATAAAGGTCTTATCAGATATCAGCATGTACGTATTGAAAAAGCAGCAGATTAAGTTTAAGATTACTTTTTCCTATTTAATAATACCCGGTTATTTCGTGGGAGAGCGAAATATTTTTAACATATTAAAAGCCTTATCACTAATCAATCTGCACATATCGGTTGAACATCCTTCGCTGTTACACAAACAATTTGCGCATTGTTCCCCAAGAAACGTAATCACATTCTAACCTGTTTATGTCAACCTGTTTTATAAGGCCTCGTGACTTACATGCTAATACTTACATAGTAGTAAGTACCACTAGTACTACATCGCTAGTACTTACATACTAGTACGACTTACAAGTCTTTACATGCTAAAACTGCCGAGAGAAGTTCAAACACTTGTGAATAAATTAATATTTCGTTGTGCTAAACGCTTAAGAGGCGCACAGCGTTACACCTGGATAAAATGGAAGAACAAGATACGGAAATGTCTCAACAAAATGTTTTTATTGAAAAATCTTTAATTTCTTTACTGGTAGAGTAACCCACTAATTCCCAAATGTTCTCGTTTTTGCTGAATATGAATTGGGATATATCTAAAAGCTAATTACAGACCCACAGATTAAAACTTAAATTTAAGCAACTTTCAATATTATGGCCGCCTTTGTTATTTATTAGTTGTCCTTTTACACAACCCAAGATGAAGTTTACAGAAAAAGAAAATCGTGATAAGATATTTATTTGTTATCACGTATTAACAGTTGGTAGATAGTTTATATGATTGTATGCCCACTTCGTGGAAAAGAAAAATTCGTTCCTAGAAAGCAAATGAATTCTACAAATTATTTTTAGCTTCTTATTATTTCTTAATTTTAAATAAAAATCAAATAATTGACTCGTATAATAGAGGCATTTTTTAAAAAAATGCATGTATTTATTATAACATGCGTAAAATCTATAATGTTAACCCAGGCAAATATACAAATTATCGATTTTAAATACATGCTTTTTTAACGTATTTCTTTTTTTATTTTGACCCTTAAACGTCTTGTGTTGCCTTTTGACAGCATACTCAATTTAGTCTTCTAAAATACTATTAGAATAATAATGAAGATCTAATATCTAATGTTGCCAATAAAATACATATTGCAGATATTAAACTATTTTCAATATGTAGAAGGCACCTGTACTACTTTTAAGAATATAGATAGATTTATTCGTTCAATTGTCGGCCACATATGTTTTGTGTTTTGGGGGAGATTGGGCATTTCAGGGTTAAATAAATATCAAATCATTGACAGTTATAATAAAATGTATTTAGAACGATATTTGCAGTATAACTTACGTAAAATTAATAATGTCGACGCATACAAAATGCAAATTACTCGACCTTACACATACGCTTTCTTAAAATGTATTCCTTTTAAAAATAAAATTTAAATTGTTGACAATAAAGGGAAGCTATGCATTAACTCTTTACCCTCCAAATTAATTTTCCTGATTTTAAGCAGTTTGATCCAAATTAATGTTTGAGTTATATCGATTTATTGCCAACGCAGCTATTTTAAATGAGTTAATAAGGGTGAATATTAATTCTTAAATTTAAAAAGTGTCCGCCTTGTTATGCCTCGACGTTGTGGAGACTACAAAAGATAAATATGTCGAATCAGACCCTATAATTGAAAGCAAAGAGTTAATGGGTTGAACATATCCAAAACAAAATGTTACCTTTTTTGCAAAATGTAGAATTTTGTTTTGTCTATTTACCTTTCAAATCACTTTGTATTATTTTAGATCAAGAGTTTATTGTTATTTTTGTCACCCCGGCCCCTGATGTAGAAATCCTACTCCAAGTCCAATAGTCACCGTCGAATGTACAACTAGTTCATGGCTAAGTGAAATATGCAGCTACATTTGTGCCTCAAATCTCGAGGGTTAAAGATTGACTTCATCTTAAGAAGGCATGAGCGTCTCGTTTGATGAGCACCGTAATGGTGAAAGAACGACTTTGCTGAAGTGTGTAATCGTAGTTTAGAAGCAGGGATCAAGCAGAAGACCCACACACAAACTTAGCCTGCTACCTTCAGAGTTGTCGTTTGGGATCTTGGAGGCAATATGACCACGAACCTATTCTATATGCCTCAACTGCCGTTAATAATTACCGTAGTTCATTGGCCAGCTGGAGTTTAGATCTGGGCTTCGAATCAAGATTTTAAACAAGCAGAGGGCAAAGTACCAGCTAAACTGTGGTCTCCCTTCTTATAGAATCCGAAAGATAGAGGAAGATTAAAGCTTGCTCAAGAAGCGTAGCATACTATTGATAGTTCAGAATGGCAAAACAGTAGATATGGTCTCATTATCTCTCGAAGCAGTAGAAAGCGCGCTCTCAGCCAAACTTGTGTCAGAGTGACCGTTCTAGTCGTACATCTACCAGACTGTAAATTAACGAACCTAAACATATGCTGTAGATTATATTTTATAAAAATCAAATCAACCAAATATAAACGTGTATAGAAAAAACTTGCAGTGTCATACGTAAAATTGATAGTCGATAAGAAAAATATAAATTACCGACTTAAACATGATTTTTTTATTGTATTTTTTTATTTTAAAATCATTGCGTTGTAAACATGTATTTATAAAAATACTATGAAATATAAGCTCTAAAATAATGTTGCCAATAAACTATTGAAAAATGCAAATTAAATCTAATAAATGTACATTATTCTTATGTTTTTTTTTGTATTTATTTTTAAATATCAAATCATTGACTTATAATAAACGCATGTATTTAGCTTGCATAACATACGTAAAATTGTAATCTGACCAACAAAAATTTACAAATTAGACTTAATATATGCTTTTTTAATGTATCTTTTTTTAAATAAAATTTAAATCATTGTTATAATAACGCATGTATTTAGAAAATATTTGTAGTATAACATACGTAAAATTGCAATGTACCATAAAATGCTGCTTAAATGTATGTTTTTTAAATGTATTCTTTTTAAAAATAAAAATAAAATCATTGACATTTATAATAAACGTTATTTAGATATGCTATAACATGTAAATGTAATTAACCAGAAATAAAAATAATTTTAAAAAATTTGTTTCAAAAAAATTTTAAACATACTTTAAAATGTATAAATATTTAATATAATGTAATTACTAACTATAATTTTTATGTTAAAATATTTTTTTTTAAAAAACAATTTTTAAAAAAAAATTATCGATTATTTAATAATAAAACATGAAATATGGTAGATTTATTTGGATAAGCTACTGTTGATATGTTTTTTAAACCATTGTAATTTTTAAGTTTTCTTTTAACAAAAGAAAAAAAATCAATAATAAACAGTACACAAAACATACGTTTCTACAGATATATTTAAGTGGTTTTTAATAAAAACTAGTATTAGCCGTTGGAATTTTCATAGAGTGCATCATGAATGCATCGACCTGTTGCAGGCTGATATACTTAATATGTGTAGTCACATTCGGTTAAATTGCGATGCCTGTGAGTAGAATACAGCACTTTGAAAACGTTTAAGGGTATAAGACACTACCATCTTCTTTCATTAATATGGGGCGCCGAATGCGACGGCTATCAGCAGCCCCAATCCCCAAAAATTACGTGCCCAGAATCTCTTGCTAGCGATTCTGCATTGTCCTGTTACAGACAACGTACCATGTAGCAGGTAGACACCCTTTTTAACGAAAACGTGGCAAAAAGATAACTCTATTTAAATATCTAGAAACTAAAAGTGGTAGATAATTATTTGTTTAAATTAACATGCAATTTATTTTTCAAGGTGTTTTCCATTTTTTCCAAATTCCGAATAATTGTATTCAGTGGATTATATTTTTATAATCATTGCATTATTTTCTATATTTGTAAATTCACAGACTACCGGCCAGAGGCACAAGATTTGTAATGGGCGGTCCAACAATTGGCCCCTCCTTCTAATTATGATAGTGCATGTATGAGTGATTGTATGAATACCAAATTCTAGTAATTTCTCATATAGATGTTTTCAACCCATGCAAAATGAGGCATTTTGTTTTATGTGGACCAACTGAAACTGCGTATTACTTTACACATACATATAATTATATATGTATGCGTATATGTGCGTGAGTAATTTTTGTAATAAAAATTTAATTATATTATTCCTAAAGCAGCAATACGCTGTTACACATTTATGGGTGAACATTATAACAATGAAATTTAATAAACCAATTAACGATATCGTACTGATTATAGTAATATAAGTCATTTATAGTATTTTAAAAGCGGTACATATTAATGTACATTGAAACAACAGAATCAAAAATTTTGACATGTGTTTGCAATCCCACTCCTTCTGAATGTTAAAAAATGAATATCAACATTTTATAATATATATAATCATATAGTATTTTACTGAAATTTTTTCAGTCTTTATGATAATACATTTTTATAACTTAAACAATTTTTTCTATGTATTTTCAAAGAAGCAATTTCTTAATAATAGAAATATTTCAAATTTATAAAATACTTTGTACACATTATAGTATAATTAAAAAATATGATTTTTAATAAAGTCAAAATTATATATTTATGATTAAATATATTATAGAATTATTCAAAAATTATTTAATAATATGCAGGAGAAAAAATGCATGTATATTTTAATGAAAATTAAAAAAAATAATTTTTCTAGATAATTTTTATTATTGTGTATTATTCTAGTATAGAACAATAAAACATATACATTTACATATATAAAATATGCAAACGAATATTATATTTATAAAAAATAATTTTTCGAATATATAGTGAATTCAAAATTATATAATTTCCAGTTATACAGACATTTATAATAATTTTTTAAAACATATTAATTTTCTAATATATTTTTTTCATAAAATAAGCTATTTTGAGAATAAAAATTTCGTAATAATAATTCTTTATTTAATTTATATATCTTTTTTTATTTAAAATTATTTAGTAATTATTCTTTTTATTTTTATTAAAATTTAAAAATAAAAATTTTATAATATTAAATATAATTAATAAATATAATTAAAATAATCAATGTTATAATGAATTATAAAGAATAAAATATATGTATTTTTTTTAATAAAATTTATTTTTTTATGTAATATTTTTATTATTATAACTTAGTAATATTTTAACAAGAGAAAATATAATAAAATATTTAAATTTAAAAAATATTCTAGTAATTTTTATATTATAGTATTATTTAAATTAAACATTAGAAAATAAAAAAAATATTAGACATAAAAAAGTAAATATATAAAAATTTTAAAATCAATTTTTAATGAACTTTGTTCAGAAGATTTTTATTCCGATTTGACCAATCCTCTACAGTTGTTTAAAACACTATTTCGAATATATTCGTTTTCAAAGTTTCAAAAATGGTCTATTTTGACCTGGAACATACCAAACATTTTGTAATATTTTATATACTTCTTTATTTATTTATATACTATTTTTTATTTATATATTTATTTATATTTATTTATATTCGCTTATTTTCATTTATGTTTATTTTTTATTATTGACAAAAAAAAAAAATCAAAATAAATATAATGTAATAATATAAATTAAATAATATATAAAAAAAATGAAAAATTACTGTAAATAAACTTAATTAGAAAAAAAAAAAAAAATAAAAAAAATAAAAAAAAATTAAAAATAAATAAATAAATAAATAAAATAAAAAAAAATAAAAAAAAAAATATATAAAATATATATAAATAATAAAAATTAAAAAAAATAGTAAATAAATTAAATTAAAAAAAAAAAAAAAAAGTAAACTTTAAAAATCAGCTGGAAAAAAAATCAATAGAACATACACAGAAAAAAAAAATTCTTATAAGACAATTAAATTTAACATATATTACTGTTTATAATTAATAATTTTTGTGGAAGACAGAATGGTCTCGCAGGATATTGACACGGATGATTTTGAAATATCCAGAATAAGCATTAATCTAAACATGGAGTTCTGTAAATTGTGTACAGTGCTTAATGGTTACTGAAATGGAGAACGTGTTCGTAAAAAGTATGTACAGAATTTTTAGTTCTCTTGTGACTAATTCTAATATTGATACACTCCTCAAACTAATTGATGCTTTGTAATTTTATGATATTTTATTTAAGTATAATGTAAAGAGTAGTAATAATTTGATACTACTGACTTAAACCAGTACCAGAATGAAGGCTGAATGGGGCTCCTTGGCTGATGCCTTATCCCCAGTTGTTTACTATGTTTATATCCCTATGGTGTGCTTCGTTCATCGAGGAATATATTTAAAATACGAATGTAATCTTTAAAGACGGATAAGATTTATATCTTATTAATTACAAGGCCTTTCCGTAGTAATAATTAAGATTAAAGACGAAAGGTTGAAAATAATTAAAAATATAAAAAATAAACTAAGATAAATAATACATAATATGGTATTAATACACAGTTGAAGCTAATTAAAATTAAATAAAAAATCACAACTATATCTCTTAATTTTAAATGTCAATCCCCCTTCATAACGGTCCACTTTCCAAGTTTCAAAGTCATCCAATAGATGGCGGCAAAGAATCTAATCTGAACTTGGCTCTTATCTAATTTTAAGCTGAATTTTTAATGTTAAATTTAATTCTTTAATGTTTAAAATCATGTTATAAATACATTTTTGTAACTTTAATTACTTAGTCCTGGATTTACCTTTATAACTTGTTTTTGCACCGTGTAAGATAATATTCGTAATTATTTATTGTTCTGCATATTGTAACTGTATTTTATTTTAATAAATTTTTTAAATTTTTAATAAATTTTTTTCCATATTTCTTAATTTTTCTTAATTAATATAATTAGGTCTAGTACAATTTTTTACCCCAATTTTAGGACCTGCATTTTTTCTATCTGTTATATACTTATTTTAAAGAAAGGACAATAAATTAAGATATCCCTCTCTGTTAAAAACGTCATTTTTTACTAAAAATCATAATTTTTTTTTTCTCTATTGTAAAATTTCAACTTTTAGGCTTCTAAATCTGTTTTGTTTTGTCTCTACAGCATTTTAAAGAAAAGTTACAGCTGTTTAAACATCAATGACAGCTGTCAAAACAAACCGGAAGTAGTGACTTCGGAACTGGAAGTTGTAAATTTAAAGCCTTTGAAAGAGCATTTTTTGGACAATACTTTTTAAATTTTCATGAAGATTAGTTTAAACATTTTTCTTGTATATTTAATAATTAGCAACTTGACAATTAGAAAGTGTTGAAGAAAGAAACTGTGGGGAATTTTAAACATGTATTTTAATTTTTTAATAGTTAAAGTTACATTCATAAACTTCAAATGCGCTTTTCTCAGAACGGTATTTTTATTATATGTTGAAACTTGAAATGATTTCTCAAAAAGTTCTTAAAATATTTTGTTTAAAATTATTATGAATGCTTTTGATAGTATTTACTACTGAATGACCCAAAAGCTTTAAATTTGGATAATTTTTAATGATGTTACACTCAGATATAAAGGTAATGAAAATTCGTTAAAAATTCAATGTGCATGATTTTGAAGGACCAAACGTTTTTACCAAATCTAAATTAAGCAAAGATTTTAGGTGATTCACTAATCCAGTGTATAAAAAATGTGTTGCATAAAAAAATATTGAAATAATTTAATTTATTAAAAAATTAGACCTTTTTTAAAAAAACCGATTTTTTTTACTGAATTTTCTTCATTTATTAGAAATTTTATAAAAGCTTCTCCAGGAATGAATTTTTCAAGTACAATTCTTTGTGATAATATAAAATGTAAACCTAAAAATTTAAAAACATGAACTAGATTCTAAGTTTAAAGAAAAAAGTTCTCAATGTAGACTGTTACCTTAAAAATATTACTAACCGGGGATTCAGCCTACGGTCCAGGTACCCCGAATCAATATGCAATAGCTGAATCTAAAGTCAATAATTGTAAGTTAATCTTGTAATAGCAATGATTTTGTGAGTTCGAATAATACTATTGAAAACGGAATAGGAATTGCTGAGAGTAAAGTTGCAAAGTTGTGGAAATGAGCAAGCTTCTAGAAACAGGTCAATAATATACGGCTCTGAAACATGGACTCTGAGAAAGTGGGATAAAAGGATATTGGAAATATGAGAGAGATATTCTCAGAGAGTTTTTGGGGCGCTATGTGAAAATGGCGAATGGAGAACTAGAATAAATATAAGTGAGGAAGAGAAAACTTACGATTTTGGTATACAGAGTTATCATAATGTGGCTCTTAAACACGGACCCTGAGAAAGTGGGATGAAGAGAATATGGGAGAGAAAAATACTCAGAAGAGTTTTTGGAGCGCTATGTGAAAATGGCGAATGGAGAAATAGAACAAAGAGAGAAATATATGAAAACCACAAAAAATTACATATCGTTGATGAGATAAAGCGAAGAAGAATGGATAATCCATGAATAGCTAAGCCATGTAGAGACGAAGGAGCCTAGCAGAGCCACAAGAAGACGCCCAAAAGAAAACCCCAGCTGAAGACCAAAGAAAATATGGATGGATTAAGTCGAAGAGGATATAAAGAGTTGAGGTATCACTAAATGGAAACTAAAGGTATCTAATAGGTTGGGATGGAAAAAAGTCTTCAGGGATGCCAAAACCCTTCAAGGACTGTAGTGCCAGAGATGATGATGATGTTGATGGTTTTTATTATAAACACCCGTTGAGAACATTAATGACTTTACAAAGACTTTTCATCAGTACAAAGACCATTTTCAGTTCAGTGCGTGATTAAAATTAATTCGAATAGGCCCAATTTCAAAACAAAATCTCTTTCAAAGAAAATTGTTTTTTCATAAAAAGTACAAGTCGATTTTCTCTAATCAAGAATGATAATCGATTTGGTCCGAAATGTTTAAATCGATTTTCAATCAAAATAACAATAAAAATACCACACGGGTAAAGGTTTACCATCAAAGCACCTCATTTATTCTCGGATTATAGATTTCTAACTTTATCGTCAGATCCCTAAACTCAATAATGCGTTTCTGCGACCAAAGTCTGAGAAAAATTCTTGAATAAAACAAACATGCTTCACTGCGTAACATTTAGGAAACTGGAATAAAAAACACGATTACTGAAAATCGATGAGTGTCCAATGCAAAATACATCTCAGTATCAATGCACAACTGTTTCAGGAATACTTTAACGAAAACCGATTAAACTGTCATTAAAGTGCTAGCTTTTAAAAGATTTCGCAGCAAACAGTAAAAGTATGTACTTGAAAGAAATTGTGGTTGTTGTTAGAATTTCATTCTTTAAAATAGCACTAAAAAAACTAATTACTTTTAAGCAGAAGGTTTCCAATATGGGAGGAATGGAAGGCCCCATTGGAAACTTTATGCATGATAGCTGGCCACACTCATATCGTAAACTAAATTATGCCCTAAATAACACTTCAAAAAAATTTGCAACAAAGACAGAGTTACCGATATCAAATTATGTGCACAGTTTAATTAAATACTAAGGTTTAATGCTATAAATACTTAAAACCGTTGGATGGAACTCATAACTATTTAAAAGCAATATATATATATATATATATATATATATATATATATATATATATTTATATATATATAAAATGTATTATGTATGTATGTATATATATATATATTATGTATATAAATATATAAAATTATATATAAATATATAATAAATGTATGTATGTAATATATATATTCTTTATATATAAAAAATATGTATGTATTTTTTAAATATATGTATGTATGTATATATATATAGTATGATGTATGTATATATATATGTATGTATGTGCATATATATGTATGAAATATATATATATAAATGTATGTATGAAATATATATATGTATGTATGTATATAAATATATGTATGTATGTATGTATATATATATATTTTGTATGTATATATATATATGTATGTATAAAATATGTATGTTGTATATATATATTATATATATATATATATATATATATATATATATATATATATATATATATGTATGTATGTATGTATATTATATATATATATATATATATATGTATGTATATCTTATATATATATATGTATATATATATATATATATATATATGCATATATATATATATATATATATATATATATATATATATATATATATGTATATATATATATATATATATATATATATATATATATATGTGTGTGTATATATATATATATATATATATATATATATATATATATGAGGAATTTATTCCCACGGTGGAAAAGATGCACAAACGCTTAACTAAAATGAACTTATTTAATTAAACTATTTACACATTATATACAGAATAGGTGGTGTCTAGAGACAATTAAAATAAAACTGGACATCAGTGCCTGTCTTGGCGATCAAAATCGGTCATCGAGAAGTGCCGTGCGCACTCGTTGCCGTCTAACTCACGTCAGACATCCGTCTATACTGGGGAATGTTGTTGCCAAGCTGTGAAAGGAAAACTTCGCTTGCTCCAAGTAAATTCACCTCGCTGAGCATTGCAAAGGGTACCATGCCTACACACACACACACACACACACACACATATATATATATATATATATATATATATATATATATATATATATATATATATATATATTCGCTGAGTAAGTTGCTTGAATACGTCCGTGTTAAAACATTAAAAAGTAATGTTTCCGAAATGCCATATGCGGCCCGGGGGGAGGGGGGTTACCAGTTCAAGGTCAAAATCAAGGTCAAGGTAATTGGGTTATAAGGAGTACCTAGCGAAGTGTAAAGTCTTCACTTTAACCTCTAAACGTAAAACATATCAAAACATCAATTAAGGTCTCAAGGCAAAAAGTATCTCAAACAAAATTTTAATACAAGGAAAGAGAATCGATGAGGTGAGAACGTTCTCATAAAAAATTATGAGTAACCAACGCATTGTCTAATTAAGGAATAATTAGACTGGAACCTTGACTATGATTAATTGGTATGGTAATCAGCAATACACAGCAATCACTGCAACATGAAATAGCTCAGAAAACGTATAATTAAGACAAAAAAGTTTCAAAGACTATAAAAATTAGTAAAAAAAAAATTAAAAATAAGCAAAAAGTGACAGCTGTAACAAAAAAGATATATTTTTGTATTTTACAAAATTTTAAAACTTTATTTAGCATTTTTTCAATTTTTTGTAACATAAAACAAGACAAAACATTACGCAGAGGACAATATATGCGAGAGCAAAGTAGCGGAATGATACGATACACAAAACATTGGAAAAAATAAAAATTAAGATAAAAAAAAAAGCCAAAAGCACAAAAAACGGTACTTTACTAAAAACGACAACAAAATACAAAAAATTGGGCGAAAATACCTAAATGCATATTTAATACAGAATTTTGAAAAGTTGCTGGCGGCGCGGGGGCACCAGTTGAAAATCTTCGCTCTAAAGTATTTCCAAGAAAGGTATAATTACCGTAAAAAAAAAAAACCCACGACTTCGTTAACGATCTCGTCGAGACTCAAGTTCTGTCCCCGGCGAAGACAAATTTTCGAATTCTAAATTAAATTTAATAAAATTTGTTTTTTGCTATTATTTATCATTATTTAGGCCCTTTTGGGATTTTTAGACTAATTAATTTATTTTTAAAACATATATTTTTATTTTTCCAAATTTTTTAAACTTATTGTACCTGATCATTACTACTCAACAAACAAAAATTTATAACACCTAAACTAAGTCAATAAAAATTATTGCTGTAATTAAACATTATTATTTAGGCCATTTTCTGATTTTTAATACAGCTTATTTATTTTTAAAACTTATATTTTTATTTTTTCAAAAATTTTTAAAATTTTTTGATTTTACTCATTATCATTCAAATTTCTCGGCTTATTTTGTACGGATGTCACTGGCCACAAAAATAATTTATGTTTTACTATCCCTAAACTCTCTACTCTGTAGTTTTGTGTTTTGAACTCACGAATCCACCCTTCTATCTCTTTACTTTTATATGTGTTTATTTTTCGCTCGTTGTCATTTTTGTGCTTACTGACAGAAACCTCTGGATTGAAGGGCTCGGCCCATAGGGTCCAGTTGCATCACCACCTTTGATGCCCTTGATACCATAAAGAAATGTTTGAGTACGTAAATTATAGGCAAAAAGAACTGTAATTGAGACTAGTGAAAACTAAATTTATGTATTACAGTAATTTATTTTTTACAAGTAATAAAGTGGAATTTAGCCCTAACTTTAAGTTATAATTAATGTTATTAATATTTCAAAAGAAATTATCTTCGAAACAAAAGAACACAAATTCGATATATAAAAGGCATTAAAAAAAACTAAACATATAAATATAAAATGAGAAAATTGTATCCTTTATTTCAAATTTAAAAATAAAAAAAGACGTAATATACATTTTCTTTACACCCCACAAATTTAAATAAAGCTGAAATGAAACTAGCTTAAAGGAATTCAATGCAAATATATGATACCATGTAATTAACACAAAACTAAAATAAAAGCTAATTTCTCGTCAAAAAATAAAATAAAATAAAAAAAAAAAATACTTCTTTTCAAATCTGTAATCATCTGTTTCTTTTTAGCAAAGCAAATTAAATATATATTTTTTAATACGGTATTCGGGAACAGGAATAATTTGCAAACAATTTTCTTTTTTTTTTTCCGATGCATTTGTCAAAGAAAATTATTTCGTTCTGTTTATTCAAATCTTTGGCACCATTTCCACGACTGTTTATTCGTAAAAATTGTATGGCGGCGAAATGATGTATCAAACAAAGAATTGAAGACAAAACTGCATTCTGTGTTTTTAATACCAGCAAAGCGATGAGTTTCCCTCGCTGAATAAGTTTCAAAGAAACTTTTGTAAACAGAATGCAAAAGAATTTTAATTTTTTATTCTAAAGTAATTCGCCTGAATCGGAGAATAAGTAATTTCCTTTGTGTAAAATTGAAAACTTACATTTGATTACACACGAGAAAAACTTTGCTTCGTTTGTTTTCTATAATCTTCTATTGTGAAAAGTTAGACGTTTTGCCATCTTTTTTTACACTAGTTTGAATTTACTTTATACTATTTGAACAGTGTTTAGCGAAATAGTTGCTTTCTAAAACAAGTGCTTTTTATATATTTTCTATTTATGATACTGAGCAGAGACATTTTAATACAATTAAAAGACAAACTTGAAGTTTTTAATTTTCAAAAGGAATTTGCCGAACATAAATTTTCAACCTAAATATTTATAGCTTAAAAGGAAAATTGGTTCGCCGTATAAGGCGATTTCACGCAGTAGGGCAAATTCTCAAATTATGACAATCCTGGCTTTAGTTTCAAATGGAAGGGCAGTTTATTGTTTGTCTATTGGCTGTTGTACACTTGAAAATGAATGGGAAGGGCATTATAGTAGTTCGTGACGTTGCGACAAATTGCCTTATTGTGCAATGCAAAACTTTTGCCGCTATTTCCCGGATATTGTAGCTTAAATTATCCAGATTTGTGAATTCAGTTTAATCTGAGGGACATGGAATTCATGACAGTTGATAGAGATAATAATATTGTTGTATTAATTTATTATATTTATACAGAAAATTCTGTCGTTTGATTTATTCGGTTGCATTTACTGTAATCCATTAACATATCCCATATATGTGAAAATATTGAAAATAGTAGTTATTTCGTTTGAAATTTTGTTGGGTTTATTTATTTATTTATTTATTTATTTTAATAATCTATTTCTAACATTTGGATGATAACGAACAAAGTTAAAGAGAGTTTTTTTTTCTAATTTTTGGCACATTTTTCTTAGATAAGATGGGTTATCAGTGTAGTTTGATGGAAATCACTATTGTGAGGTTGACTAACAATAACAAAATTTATAAAAAAACCAAATAACTCCTTCAATTTGTCCCACATCCCTAGAATTCTTCGTCTGCATTTGTTCTTATTTCATGACTCACGAAAGAATATTTGAAATTGAATCGCCCACGAGATGGTAGTACCCGGAACGAGTGAAGACTCGTGCCGGTACATTTCAATAAGTAATTTTCTTATGCTTAAATCAGGCTATTTACTATCCATTACAATAAACTGAGAACAAACATTGTCTGAATAATGTAATGGGATTGCATAGTAAAAGATCATACAAATAAAAACAAATAAATCTTATTTATTTGAGCTGCTATAGGTATGATCAAATTCTGTGTTTATGGATGTAATTTCAGTGGGATTTAACAGTAATCCTTCTTTGATATTTATAATTTCTTTTGCTGTTGGATTTTTCAAACTGCTTCTACTACATCTTTTCTTTTGAGTGGAGAAATATCGATTTTGTTTTAGGATTCGGCTAAAGATTTGGTTACAAATTGTGCAGGTTAAACGAAATTTGCTATCCACATTTGCTTCACCTTCCATGTTTAACAAGTTCTATTAAAAATCCTCGACGCGAGCTCTCGATTATTTAAATAGGTTTTTAGTTAATAGATGGCGCTAGTGAGCCAGGCAATTTTCTAGCGGAAGTGTAAGCACCTAAAATTGGCTAACCTGATCCACTCGTGCCGGATTACTAGCTAAATAAATGAACGGTGAGTTAATTTGATTTAAAGCTCGTTTAGATAGGTAGATAGCAGAGTCTACTAGCTAAAGATATATTCCACAAGGAAGGGGTTAAAGAGAGGATTTTTGAAAACAATATCTTAATTAGTATTTTAAACCTGTATGTTGCTTTTGGAGGAAAATTTGGATATCTATTTTTCAAAAGGTTGGTTTTTGTTTTTCTGTATTTAGTTATACTATAAAAAAAATTTGATTTCTAACCCCTTAACTGGAGATAAAACCTTTTGAAAAGAAAAGTTCTACTATAATAGCAAATGTCTGGTGTATTATAAAATAAAATGTTTTACTCTGATTAGAATAAAATATTTTCCGAAATCGTTCATAAGGATCTAACATTAAAATTTTTTAGTTTGAATATCAAGTAATATTTAAAAAAATTAAAGGTATACAGTAAGAAAAAAATATAAATCGACATGCTCAATAGAAAAAAAACTAGAAACCTTTTCTAAATAAAATAAACTAAATCACGAGATTGGCAATTAAGATGTGACAATTACGGTAGTATCTTATAAATGACAAATATTCGATTAAAATCCAGAATTTTGAAAAATGAAATAATAGCTATATCACTAAGAATCTGATACAAATTTCACAGAGCTGTCCAACTTATCTTAGTTCGCGGTCTAATTTACCTGCTATGTTTTGGAGACTACAGAAGAAAAAGAATTAAGAAGTCCAAAATGAAGGAAAATATGAAAATAATACAAGAAAATATATATTAAATGTCATGCAAAACATGCAATGTCAATGAGTGTTTTGAGAGCATAGTTGGCTTAGGCAAGGATATTTCCAAGCACAGAAAAAATTTGAAGTAAAAAAAAAAAATCTAGTCTTGGGTTCCAATTTAGAAATGGATGTTAGTAGCCGTTCAGAATTGACTTTAAACAGTAGATTCTAGTCTCATTAGCCCTATTTTTTCCGTAGCACTCCAAACGAAATATCTATGTTCTTGTGCTCCACTTGATGATATAATGTTAGCTTTAGTATTTACTTTATACTACTGAGATTTGAGGGGAAAATTACTTGACTCACTGGCGCCATCTATTCTATAACATACAAACTAAAAACTATTAAAGTAATTTTGTATAATATTGGGCAGTTTTTGCATCATTTTATTTACGTTTCTGATAATATTTCAATTTCAATTTCTATTTCTCTCTTGATATTTTTTGTTACTTGAATTGTAAATTTTTTATTATCATTTTTTTAGTTTTTGCTGTTTTAAGTATTTTAAATCAATTTTAATCATGAAATGAACTTGGCCAGTTATTGCATAGTTTTTAATATTTTATATACATTCTTGACAATTTAAAAAAGTTATTTTCTATAGTTTTTTTTTAATCATTATTTCTTGCAGTTATTTAAGTTTATAAAATTAATTTTTGCTATTATAAACTATATGCCTCATACTGTCCACTATTAACAGTAAACAGCATGATTGTTAAAGATTAAATAAAAAAAAAAAAAAAAAAAAAAATTCTTATGGAAAAATGCGATTTACTATAAAAATTTAGAAACTTACATTTTTCTATAAAAGAACATTTATAATCTTAAATTTTACTACTCCTTCCAAAAGTATACAACAATATTAAACAATTATTTTACTTAGCAAATTTAATTTGATGTTGAAATTGATCACAATAAAAATTCTTTCATCAGCTTCGAAAATGCATCGACACACAATTCATGTTTAACTTCTTTAATGGAGAGTAAGACTTTAAATAGAACTTAATTTTAAAACTTAATTCAAGAAGTCAAATAATTATTTAATAGTTATGTTCTATACTTTTGGAAGGTATAGAAAACTTTAAGTCAATGAATATTCTTTGATAGAAAAATATACGATCCTAAATTATTGTATTAAAGGACATTTTAATGAATAGTTTTTTTTCATGCTTAAATAAAGCTATTTACTGTCCATTAAAATAAATTGAGAACAAATATAATTGCTTGAATAAAGCAATTTGATTGCATATTTTTATTAGTAATTAATTTTTAATGATTTAAATGAGTAAATCTCTGGTAGCAACATTCACTTCACCCTTTATTATTTACTATGTAGTATTAAGAAAAACTAATTAGAGATCATACAAGTGTCACGAATACTTATGTTTTAGTTTATATATTAGTGAATAGATGGCGCCAGTGAACTAAGCAATTTTGTATGAAATTTGGATGAAAGAGTGGATTGGGACAGCCAATTTCGGTGCTTCAGTTGCAGGGAAGAATTGCTTGGTTTACTGGCGCCATCTATTCACTAATATATTAACTAAAACTATCAAAGTAATTTTGTAGGACCTTGGGCAGTTTTCGCATTATTTTATTTACATTTTTGACAATATTTTAAGTTAATTTTCTCCTTTTTATTTTTTGTTACTTAAATTTTAAATTTTTCTTTTAATTTTGTCAGTTTTTGCCGTTTCAAGTTATAAAATTAATTTTTTATAAAAAAGAAGCTTGAGAAATGCTAATATTTTAATAAAATTATTGTTTTAATATTTATATTTATTATTTTTTTATACTTCATTTTATTTCTAATACATTATTTACCATTTTCTGATTTTTAAAGATAAAAACATAGTTCTGAAAGAATGTTATTCAATATAATAATTTAGAAACTTACATTTTTTTTATCAAAGAATATTCTTAAGTTTAAATTTTACTATCCCTCTCAAAAGTATACAGCAATATTAAATAACTATTTCACTTTGTAAAGAGTAAAAAATAATTTTTTTTTAATATTCTTTAATAGAAAATTATAACTTTCTAAATTACTATTTTCAATGAGTAATTTTTTCATACTTAAATCAGGCTATTTACTGTCCATTATATTAAAGTGAGAACAAACATTGTCTGAATAATACAATGTGATTGCATGTTTTTACCAGTTATTGTTAATGATTTTAATAAGTAAAAGACCATAGAAATAAAAACAAATAAATCTTATTTATTAGAGCTGCAACATGTATGATCCAAATCTGTATTGATTGATGTAATTTCTGTTATATTCACCTTCCATTGTTTAACATGGTGAATCCTCGACACATGTTCACGATTACTTAAAGAGGTTTTGTTACTACCTTAGCAAATACATGGTGCAAATAAACCAAGTAATCATCATGACACTATAGCACCAAAATTGGCTGTCCCAAATCACTTGAGTATTAATAGGGGGTTTCACCTTAGTTGAGGTAAAATTTCTGATTTTAAATGTTTTAATATTTTAATCTGTTTTCACATATTTTTTTTATTTGTGAAGTACCGTTTTCTTTATTTTTTTGGCTTATTTTATTAAATTTTTCCAAATTTTTTGGGTATCATATCATTCCGCTACTTTGCTTTAGCTTTTTTGTTATTGTAATGTATCGTCTTGTTTTATGTTATAAAAAAAATTTTTTTTTAAACTGAAAAAATGCTGTAAAAATTAAAAAATTATTTAAAAACCAAAAATATATCTTTTTGTTAGTGCTGTCACTTTTGCTAATTTTTATTTGTTGTACCAAGTTGCATTCTTATAGTCCCTATTTTTGTTTATTGTTTTACCTATCTATGTTATATTTTTGAGCAACATATTATGGAATCTGTATAATTCTGTTAACCATCCCTAATGGTCACTGTCAAGGTTACAGTCTAATTATCCTTTAAATAGACAACGCGTTGGTTACTCATTTTTTATGAGAACGTTCTCACCTCCTCGCTCTCTCGTGAGCTGGAGCGTATTAAATTTTTGTTTGGATTGCTTTTTGCCTAGAGGCCTAAATTTATGTTTTGATCATTAAATGTTCGGAGGTTAAAGTGAAGACTTTCCACTTCGCTAGGTACTCCGTTAACCCAATTACCTTCACCTTAGTTGAGGTAAAATACGTGCGTATACGACAAAGGTAGTATTTCAGATTTCTTTCACGTCAAATGAAAGTGCTACTTATTTCATGCCAATTGGTTATTGTTGATGTAAGAGTAAACATGACAGATTTCTTTTACTGCCTCTACACAAAATATATTGTTTCCACGTATTTCTTGTAAATAGTTTTTATAATGAACGTTCTTTCTATTGACTATAATCTAATGGGGTGTGAAGTGCAGTAAGGAAAAGTGGTCAGCAGTTATGCAAGAAAAGTAGCGTCTGTTTAAATAATTGCAACTGATAACATTGTTCCCAAATTGAAAAGCAAATAAGAACTATCTTGGAGAGTGAATGCATTGGCAAATTCATTATCATAACCAATATAGTAAATTAAAGTTAAGTTGGAATTTTTAATATTTCATTTTCTTGACAACCATGTCTTCCGTTTCAGATCGTAAATTTTCAAAAATATTAAACACAAACACCACTGTCTAGGGAGCATTGAAAAATATATGCAGAATTTTTTGCCCAAGTGCATTGGTGTTCGAATGTTCTGCTGTTGGTTTGAATATCCACAACTGCTGGGAACAAGCATAAAGCAGTATTTAAGTCTCATCAACACTAGAGAAGCAAAAACAGAAATTAACTAATCAAACAAAAATCTACAGCCCATTAGCTCAGATAGAATGTTGTGTTAATAACATGAAAGTCAAAATTAATCTTATTTTTAGATTGTATTTATAAAACTAACAGATTTTACAACTAATTTTAACATCTGAAAATCAGAAAGGAACTTTTTATTAGTTATTTATATTCTCAAACTACTTCCTTCCTTCCTCAGTGGCATGACAGCCCAGGATGGGCCTTAGCCTTCTCTAGAATTCCATACCAGGCAGTCCTATCTTTGGCTCTGGATTTCCAATTTGAAATTTTCAAGGATCTTGTCTTTCTCAATGCAGTCTAACCATCTAAGTTTTGGTCGTCCCCTCATTCAGGTTCCTATTCGTTTGGCCGTAAAAACTTTTTTTGTGGATCTATTGTCATTAAGTCGAACTAGGTGTCCGGCACATTTTAATCTTTGTAAGCTAATAAAATTATATCTGGGTTTTTATGTTCTGTATAATTCAATATTTGTTTTTCTTCTCCATATACCATTTATATTAATTCTCCCAAAAATACTTCTCAATATTTTTCTCTCAAAAACTGCTAGGGTTTCCTTGTCTCTTTCTATCAATGCCCAGGTTTCAGCTGAGTAAGTCAAAACAGGTCTTATTAGGCATTTATACAATATTATTTTAGTCAATCATTTAATGTACTTGACTTTAAATATTTCTTTAATCCAAAAAAAAAAAAAAACATTGATTAGCAGCAGTAATTAAGCTACGAATTTCAACAGATATATTATTCTGTGTATTAATTTCCGAACCTAGGTATATAAACTGCTTTAGTCTCAAATCTATAACTGCCTATTTCTAAGGAGTGATTATATTCTGATTTTAAACAAGGCATATATTTGGTTTTAGTTTCATTAATGCTCAAATTCATCTTTTTGGCCTCAAACTACTACAAATGCTTAGTAACATTACCAATGCATTTAACAAATTAGTTTTAAAAATGTTAATACACAATCTCCAAAATTCTTTACTCTCGCAGCACACATCTTTTTCTCTTTTAAGCCAAATCGTTATGCCCCATCTCTTTCCTTTTGTATAATAGGTGTTCAGCATAAGCATTGGAATCCCCATTTTTGACATTAAGCCCTGGGTATAAAACTTCCATCATAATAAACATTTGTCCATATAGACAATTTACACAGCAAAGAAAATACAAAAAATCACTAAAAGCGAGACCTCATTTCCCATGACATTAAGTCTGTAGTGCCATATTGGAATCCTCTTGTACGTTAACCTCAAAGGGAAATTTAAATTACTTATTGTTGGCCTACTTTAAAAAATTATACCATACAATTATGCAGCAACTTCTCTAGTAATTCTTATGCAATCTTCCTTCAGAAGTTTTTATCAGTTTCCTGATTAGACTCAGGTGGTAAACATATGCAGGAGTTTCAATATCAATAAAACTATGTTAAAATCAAATGCATCATCTCTACTGAGACCAGCTACAAAAAAATTTGGAATAATCTAATATTTAGGAAATTTTTTAAATAATTTTTTCAAGACACTTATAAAACTGATAAAAACCTGTAGTCTAATAATGTCACTAATTTTTGCTAGTTCATATAGACATTTTCTTTATCTTTCACACATATTATGCTAGATCTGTGTTTAATCAGTTATGAAGTACATTATGAATTTTTTTTAATCTTTGTTTTAATACAAAACCAATAAACTTAACAGATAATTCAGATTAATAAAATTATGAATGATCAGCTTTGACACCTAGTTTACAGGTTGCAAAAGAAAAAAAATGTTTAATCTCCTGACATTTTTGTGACGATTTGGTTTCAGTATTCACTTTGTCAAGGAAATTCAGTTTTCATTAAGAGCCATGTTTGCGCTAAGGAAAATCCAAGGATTGTAGAATCTCTGATCAGTGCATAGTCTAGATCACGCATGCCCAACCCACGGCACTTGGGCCGCATGTAGCCCATTAAAAAATTTTTTGCAGCGCAATTGAATTTTTCAACTGTCTATATAGTTTTGGTCCTTATGACTATATACAGTTGAAACATAGAATTTTAGTTGTTAATGTTTGCAATAATAAATATCACATTGTGTATGTTAAGATTTCTTAGTAACCAACTTAAACCTGGTGTTTCAGTAGGGTTGGACAGGTTGCGTCGAAATTTGAGTGTTCTAGAATATTCTGCCAATCATCCATTACTTATACAACCGGCTGACTTTCGTTACCTGCACATGCTGTGTTGGACCAGTCAGTGGAAGTTGTATGATAAGTTATAAATTATATTTATTGTCGTTATGGTTATGATATATGCAGACATGCCAATATAAAGACACTTGTGTCTGGAGCAACAGCATGGTTTGAAATATTAATATGCTAATTACAGATTACACATAAGTACATATCTTATTGGTTTCTAAATTAAAATATTTACACAACAGTAAATTGTAAAATATAAATTAAAATTTATGCATTTAAAAATTTATCAATAGCTTTTTCAGCTTTAACTTATTTCCCAAAACAATGTTTCTTATAGCAACATTGACCCTGATTAAAGTATTTACATTTTTCTATCATCAGGGATTCTACTCAAATTTAACCAATTTTTTAAAGTATTGAAAACTTTTAACATGCAGCATGACTGCATGAAGAGAGAAATACTCAGCATTATTTTTTGTAAAACTTAATATTTAATTGCTGGATTGTAATCTTTCAGCTGTTTTAAAGCTTGTTATTTTCTGCAGAAATCTGAGAAATTTCCAGAGTTAAATTTTCCCATTTCTCCAGAACTGCTCTGCAGAATCAGAAGTTGGCATTGTCTGTATATGTATAGCACAACTTTTATATATGGTCATAGCTCACACTGTAAAAATGCATATTTTGAATATTGCATAATAATAAAATATTTTAAGTAATTTGTTTTTAATTTTTACATGTGCAACCCACCTCAGTTCAGTAAATTGTTTTTTTGGCCCACCAGCCAATTTGGGTAGGGCAATCCTGGTCTTGATTAATCATAAATTACATCACTAAACTATCCTTAAATCAGAACATTTCACTGAGCATTTACTCCTTAAATATGCAACCCCACCCCATTAAAAGCTTTTAATCACTAAATTGTTACATCTATAATGCTATACCAAATGCATACATAATATAATTTCCCCCATTTAAAATATATCCTAAAAGTGAAATAATTAAAATAGAAAAAAGGTAATCAGATTTCTTTCAAAATTTTATTTTTTTTCAAAGTCTTTAATGTTGCGATTTTGCAGCCAATCGCCTATCTCTTTCTTCAGCAACAGATAACTTTACACCCTTTCCTCTTGGTAGCGAGATGAATGGCTTGTTGGCTTTGCCAATAACAAACACATAATTTAACCTAAAAAAGAAAAATTGTTAATATAAACACAGATTTTGAAAAATATTTATGAGCAATGAGCCTATATAAAAACAATGTTGGTTTAATGGGTAATGCATCAATACACTAGTAGACATGCGACCAAAGAAAATCATTCATATAGGCTAAAGATTGATCACCTAATCTACTGAAAAGGTGACTTCGATATCAGCCAAATACGTGTTCCATAAAATAACTATTGCTAAGTGCTTTTTTTCTTTTCACTAACTTCTGCAGAAAAGGAAATTTGTTTCTAATGTTGGTTTTCTGGGTAATGCATCAATACACTGGTAGACATGCGACCAATGAAAATCATTCCTGTAGGCTAAAGACTGATCACCTGATCTACTGAAAAGGTGACTTCGATATTAGCCAAAATAAAGTGTTTAATCTCATAACTCCATAAAAAATGTATTTTGAACATTCACCACTTTATGATATGCAATAGTATTTCAGTCATAATTCAGCTAACAAAACACAAGTTTACCTCTATTATATAAAACAATATATTTAAACCCAACAAATTAATGTAAAACTTGAATAAAATTATCTAGAAAAATTTAGATAATCAGCAAAATAAGATTACTTTTTACAAATACATTGCATTAAAATATAAGTTTATTTGTCCAAAAAGGTTTTACTCTATATTTATTCTTGTCTTTTAAAACCTGATATATGATAATGACTTGACTTTCCTACATTACACATTCCTATATAATGCTTTCCTCTTGATTTTAACTTTGCTACAAATGATAAAATTATACATTTTCCCTTTAGAATCAATGTATCAAAGAATGAACATGTACTTTTCAGAAAAGGATCTTGTTTACAGGTGACATCCTGCCCTCTCTTAAAAACATCTAATTTAGAACATAGAATATTGAAAATTTTTTCAATATCAGTCATATTTTATTTAATTATAATTTATTTTTTCAATATTTTATTACCAATATTTTGGAACCGAGTTAAAAACCAAACGTTTAAGAAAGGTTATAGAAATCTCCAATTTCAATACATATACTTTATTATAAATGTTGCACTTATGGGTAATGCATCAACTACACAGTGTAATCATGCGACCATATAAAAGCAATTAATATTGGCTATATTTTGATCACTACATCTAATAAGAAGTAATGACTTCGATGATAGCCCCAATAAACTTGTGAAAAATTACATTCCATTTAAAAATTACCCAAAGGTTCAGGTTAAAAAAAATATAAAAAATGATATTAACATGACTTTCTAAGCCTTTATTGCAGTTCCCAACACATCCTAATTAAAAAATGTTTCAGAAAGACTAATCATAACATTCATAATTATCATGATAGCATTGTCATCATACAGAATTTTAAGTTTAGGCAAAACATTACACAATCAAGATAATTTTTCCTACCATGAAAGGGTGGTCTCAAAATCAAGGGGAAAGTACCCTGATATTATTCCAGAAATTATCTGGCATATCAGTCATACCATATTTTTCAAGGAATGTACTAATATAATTCTACAATTAATGGACAGGTATACAATTATATAATTAATGGGCAGGTTTATAATTTTCTCAATTTTTGATAAGTAAAATTTATAATTTTTCAGATACATAAGGCACAATTCCTTTACCTAGATGAAACCAATTTCAAATCTATCAACTAAAATAGTAAAATTACAAGTTTTAAGCTTGACTTTTTACCCCATGTGTAACGGATATATTAAAATTATAATAAAAATTATTTTAAATTAACATGCAACAAACTGTACATAAAACATGAATACTAATTAATAAGATAGCTTAATAAACGATATCTGCTTTCAGAAAGACTAATCATAACATTCATAGATTTCATGACCAAGATTTCATCATCCATACTTAAGTTTCTAAATCTAACTACTGTACCTCTATTATTTCATAATTCACACACACAAAAAAAAAAAAAAAAACCCTGAATGATTTTCTTTCAGAAAGACTAATCGTAACACTCATCATTATCATGATAGAAATCTCATCATGAAAACCACTCAGTTTAAGACAACTATGCCTAATAGAATATTAAAAATATAATTAGTAGAATATATATAGTATCAGTAAATAATGTATTGAATTTGGGTTATATAGCTGCAAACAAAGGAAAGTAGAAAAGTTAGAATATGGATTTGTAAAATGAACCAATTCCTGGACTTAAAGCAAATGCCAAAATTAAACTGTGGAATGAATCTATTATAGAATATTTCCATTTAAAAATTCATTCAAATGTAAGCAAAAAAACTATTTTGCAGATTAATCTGCAAATATTATAGTCATATTCTTCAGACAATGTAACTATTCATCATTTAAATGCTTACTCTAATATTAGATGGCTAATAGTCACTTAATTGAACAAATACAATAAAACATTGCAAACTAAAAAATTTTGCAAAATTTTCAATTCTCATTACAAAATTTTTAATCACTGCACTTCATACAATTTAGGTAATTTATCACTTTAATACTCATTCTAGTAAATTAAACAGTAAAATATGCTGAACTCTTTTTTTTAATTCTACGCTATATATCAGAATAACTTTCTGATCACTATCCTTCATACAATGTAGGTAAGTAATATATTCATCATTTAGACATTCAGCATTCTAGTAACAGCTAATAAACTAGTTCCTACACAAACATTACTCCTAACAAAAACTTGACACTGAAAAGTCTGCACCATATATCAGAGAATAACTTTATGATCACTGTAATTCATACAATGTAGGTAAGTAATTTATTCATCATTCAGTAACAGCTAAATAATTCATTGCTATTTAAATATTACTACTAATAAATTTTGAATATTGAAATTTCTGCACCATATCAGAGAATAACTTTTTGATCACCATACTTCATACAATGTAGGTAAGTAATTTATTCATCATTCAGTAACAGCTAAATATTTTACTGCCATTTAAATATTACTACTAATAAATTTTGAATATTGAAATTTCTGCACCATATCAGAGAATAACTTTGATCACAATACTTCATACAATGTAGGTAAGTAATTTGCTCATCATTCAGTAACAGCTAAATATTTTACTGACATTTAAATATTACTACTAATAAATTTTTAATATTGAAATTTCTGCACCATATCAGAGAATAACTTTGATCACCATACTTCATACAATGTAGGTAAGTAATTTACTCATCATTTAGGTGTCAATTCAAATAAGAAAGCACATAAATTGCTCATTTAGAATAATATGCCTTTTTAATACTTTTAAATTTAAAATACATGGAGTTACGCTATATTACATCTAAGTCAAAACTTACTGTACAACTATATAACTGAAAAAAAAAAAGCTTTTTCTTGGGGCATAGATAAGGAAATAAGCTTTAGCTTACATAAAAGTAAAATATATTTAGCACCATAAATCAGAATAAATTTTACATCATGACATCTCAAACAATGTAGGTAAGTATATTATTCATCATATAGGTGCTGTCTATCTAATAATTAGAATCTATCATATTTTAAGGTATAAAATAGTAAGGTATTTTAAATGTACACTTCGCACACTTTATGCTTGTACTGAAAATTTTTTGTACAATTGTTAGAAGTTAAGTTTCTATATAAATAATTACAAATGAGAGATGAGCAATATTCATTCTTTATCTTTAGTACAGTCTGTATCGGTTATATGGTCAGTTCAGCAGTCCAGAAAAATCAGATAATATATGCCGAACAATACCTATTGAATTGTGGCAAGATTATATTCACCTATCAGAATGTAGTACTCATAAACAAACTAACTATACTTTAAAGAACATTTTATAAATTAGTTCGAGAAGTAAAAACTACATTAAAATTATGCAATATTTTTCGAGGGAAAAATTTATTAGATTACATTGCTAATCAAAGTACAGCACACGTACATATGTACATTTATATTCCATGTATTTAAAAAATCAGATATATAAGTTTTCCTTTTGTTGGTTGTGAACACAACTGTTTCTAAGTTCCCAATAACTTTTAAATGATCATCTGCTGCTTCAGAATTAATAGAACAACACCCAAGGTCATGTATGAGAAAGATAACTTCAACCAATAAACAGACAGATGTCCATTTGTTATCAGTGGGGGGCGAGAACTGAGAGAGGTGGGAAAACTGACAATAAGTCTATACAAATAAGAAAGGGAGAAACGAAGGAAAATTTGGCTTAAATTCAGATACTCACCAATTTCACAACGAGTTTAAAAAAAAAAAAATATTGAAAACATAAACTGACCATATAACTGGTAACAAGAAAAAGAAAACGACTATATAAGTGGTGCACTTTAACACATGTTCCCTATTAAGTTAGACAGGACTTAAAAAAAAACTGACTATATAGCCGGTACTGACTGTATGAAGACCGCTAAAACTGAAATATGAGGCATAAATATATCTAAGACAGTTATTGGCAAACTACAATGCACATGAGAGCCACTGTTACTATACTGAACTTGGTAAAAGGGACTGCTTTTTTGATACAGACATGTGTGAAGCAGGCCACATTTTTAATAAAATTTTATGAAAGTTACAAAGAACAAAGACACAATTTTAGTTTGTATCAACCCTTGGTATAATCTTTATAACTTATTTAAGAATGTTAAGTACCTGGTAGCAAAACTGTGTCCTTGAGAATCTTTCACGTGGACAATATCAAATGATCCAGGATGTCTTTCTCGGGATGTGATGGTTCCTACTCTTCCCAAGTTATGCCCACCAGTTACCATGACAAGGTTACCTATAAAAATAAAAATTGTCAGACTGATGGAAAAGAATATAAGCATTTATGTTACTTATACAATATGTACAGCTCCTATAAAGAAACTATACGACCAAGAAAAGATTTTATTATAGGCTAAGGTTTTTACCATATCAAATAATAGCTCTAATTAGACATTGCCAAAAATAAAATTTGCTTAACATGTAAAACCTAAAAAACATATTAAAGCAGAACCTTATATCAGAAATTAAGATTTTTTGTTGCCGAAATTTGGCATTTTATAAAAATTTGTTTATTTGTGGTAGTGTATGGTCGTTCTTATGTGTTTTTGCATCCAGTTTGTGCACATGATATCTGACATCAGTACGGCACTATTGAAGAAATTTGCATCTTAGCTGTTCTTTCGTTTAAGGTTTGTCAGTTGTATTTTTTGTTCTTATTTTGCTGAATTTAGTAATTAGTTATGGTGGGTGCATTTATTTCAGTTTACTTTTTAGAAATTGTTAAAATATAATAGATTTTCTAAGGTGAAACTTTTGCATTTATTCTAAACTCCAAGCATGTGGAACAACAGTATTCCGCATGTATTTTTTGTATTAGTAAAAAAAGAATTATTTCAAAATTGTTTAAAGGAGTAGGAGTGTTGAAGAATGTAAACCCTTTCCAATTTTCTTTTGTTATTAAATTTAATTTATTATTGCTTTTATTACAAGGGGATTGAATACCTTTTACATGTTAAGATTTTATAATAGTGCTTTTTAAATGTTATATATTGCTTTATTCAGTGAAAATATCATAAATATAATAATCTGTTTATTTTTTTAATAATGTAAAAAAATGAATAATCATGCCCAATTTTATTTTAATAATGCTTTAAATTATAATCTGTCCTTTTTGTAAAAATTTTAGTTTTGTTAATGTTTGTTCCAAATATGCCATGTGACTCCACATTTCTCAATTGGCGATTTTTAAAAACACATTTAATGGAAAAAAAAAAAGAGCAGACAAGACGATCTATAATGCATCTGTTCCCCATGGTTGTCAACCTTTTCCTGGGTGAAAAAAAAATCAGTTATATGCCCTAGCAATTCTTCCATGATACTGTTAACAAAAATTATAAGCACTTTAAAATAACATAAGTATAAAAAATATAATATTTTTACCAGAGCTGTCATGGACAGTATTTTGAATTGCAATTTTCTGAATTATTTTTAAGAAAATAAAGTGGCTACAAAAATTGTTCTTACATACTTAATTACTCAAAAGAACCACAATTTCCAAAACATAAACCACCTTAATATTCTGTTACTAAATTCAACTCCCAAAACATTGGTGGAATCATTATAATTAAAGTACATTCATGAGGTGTGTACTTAGAAAATGAAAACCTATTAAAAAAGAAACAATTGTTTAATAGGTTACATACTCAATAATGTAATTTTTTTATACCATTCATTATGTAATTGAGAATACAAAAAGAAATTAAAACCTGTTAAAAATATAATGCACAAATTCAACATTTTTAGAACTGAATTGTAATACATTTGTTATATTACATTTTTAATGTGTCCTTTATGAAATAAACGCTTCAACTATATATAGCAAAGAAACGAGTGCAATCATAAATGGTTAATTTAGCATAATGAAATCCTACAAAAGAATATTCATTTATAGGTTGGACATATGCTTTTATCATATTTAATCCTGATAAAAAATATGAATTATAAAACCAAAAAAGCATTTACTTTAAACCTACATTACCCTTTTAAGTAAATAAAAAACTGGAAATTTTTTATATAAAATCATTATGTCATACTGATTACTATTACTCCTTTAATTACTTATTACAACTGCAATAAAAATATTTCCATTTACACAGCTTTTTATACTAAAAAATAAATCACAATCAAAAATTGGCAAATAAAAATATATTATCCAGGCTATGTCATATATGGTGGCTGCTAGTACACAATATCTAATTGTGCTGCAGAAGAATATGCATCTTTTTATCACACATTTACACTTTTTTAAACTTTTACAAATTACTTTTAAATCTTTAAGTGAAAAGTCCATTGTCATTTTACAAAAACATTTTATTCACTTTCATTAAAATAATTAAATTCTACGGACATTCTATGCATAAGTTAGCAGGTATGCAGTAATATTAATACAAGGTACATCCAGAAAGTAAATTTCCTATTTAAAAGAAAAAACTCACTTCCACAGACATATTTATTGGAAACAAGTACAGCAATGTTTCAGCTATTTTTCAACATAGTCACCACTAGAATTAACACTTGTCTATTTTGATCAACTTGTATACCTTAATCTACCACCTGTGAATGGAACCAGCCTTCCTGTCCCAGAACACCATGCACATCCCTTTACGTACTGACAGAATCTGTTTGAATTTGGTCCTGACCAAAAATCCACTATGAATCTAATGCATTGACTGCTACTTGGTTTCCATGGTAGGGTGCAAAATCCAAGTATCAATGCCTGTGACGATCCTGTCGACGAACTCACTGCCGTCATTGTGATACTGTAGTAGTAATGTCAGTGCTGCTCCTAAGCGTTTAATTTTGTGTTCAGGAGTCAGTTTCAGCTCATAGACCTGACGATGAATTTAAATTGGCCCAATTCTTTGTGCATTCAAGATCAGCAACTGCAGCGACAGGAGAAGGAATTAGTTTCCATTTCGGACCACTGCTACTGGCACAAATCAGGACTTGTCCAGCTGGCATATGATTAATACATCATTGGTCTATTTTGCAAACACAACTCACATGGCCAATTACGTTTACTTTAAAGGGTAAAATATCTGTAAACTTACTTTCTGGATGCACCTTGTATTATCTGAACACATACTGATTCAAGCTTACCATTTAACATTTCATTTCTGGACTAAGTCTTAGAGTAATGATAAAATAAAGCAATACAAACAATGAGATCTAATTGAACTTACCAATATCAAACTTAATGAAGTCCATAATTTTTCCAGTTGCTATATCTAACTGAATAGTGTCATGAACTTTGATTAAGGGATCAGGATACCTTATAGTTCTTCCATCATGTGTAACAAGGAAAGGAATGCCTTTAGGTCCTACTTGAACTCGCTTAACTCTGCACAATTTGTACTAGAAAGAAAATTAAAAATTTAAAAACTAGTGTTTATGAAAAAATATATTAACTTATAAAGACTTTAGAGACTATTACTTACTTTAGCCTCTTCTGCTGTTATTCTGTGAAGCACATATCGACCCTTAACATCATACAATAACCTGAAGAACTCTCCAGTCTTTTCAATTGTGATAACATCTACATAAGAAAATACATATTTTACAGAATGTTAAAAAAAATAAACAGTCAAAGCAGAAAAGATAATCTAATGATGAAAACGTTTTTATGATTTAGGTACCAGCAATTGATGTAGTTAAGGTGTGAGATGATGGTTTTTAAATAATTAATGTTTTAGTGAAATATGAAGTGGCAATAACCATTAAAAAATAGCAATAAAGTGAAATAACACTTGCAATTGCTGAAGTACTTTAAAAAGAAAAATGACAAAATATACACAGAATAAGGACTAAACATTTAAAAAAAAGCGATTTTTTTTCTCCTCTGTACAGATGCTATTATTAAGATTTTTCTATTTATTTTAACTCTAAAAACAAATGATTCATGCAAGACATGATTTAGTCAATACAAAAAAGGTTAAAATTTTGTTTAACACAACTCAACATTGCTTTTTTATTTAAAGAAAATCTAAATTAGATTTGAATACATACAATACATTAATTTTATAATTACAATATTTCTGCATATATTATGTTTTGAAATATGTACATGCTAGATTAGAGTGCCTAAACAAAAATTGTGAAGAAAAAGAAAAGAAAAATTTGCTTTGACATTACTTAAATGCATATTTCAGTACAAATGTAGATTTCAGAAACTTAACTTTTTAAAATCACTAAATTCTGGACCATATGACTAATTACATTTTAATAAGAAAAATAAGACTAGAGCATCATATTTTGGTCTTTAAAATATTTTGTTATTAATTCAGATTTTCTTTTTAAACAAACTTTTGTGATACACATATGAAAAAACTGTTTACTAAAAAAAGTGACTAAAAGTGATCAATTGTAAAAAAGTGACTAAAGGTGAGAAAAGTGACTTGAGGGGTAGAAAGAACCCACCTTTCTACCCAGGTAAGCAGAGTTTACTCTAATTTCCCATCATCCTTTCCACTTACAGATGATTGCCGTCACGAGACTTCTAGATGATCACGTGACTTCTAGAGACGATCCCGGCGAAATGGAGGGTAGAAATAATTGACCATGTAAACGAGTTTCTCCGACCCTCCAAGCAAAATCCCTTTACCCGGGTAAAAAGAAGGGTACATAACAACACATGTAAACTGAGCTATTGGTATCACTGTGTTGACTGATTCCCAATTCTCCCGTCTTTGGAATATAGATTTTAAAAGTGAAAAAACAAATGATTTTAATCATGCACCCTGATTTTAAAAGTAACCACATGAGTCATTTTTTAAGCATCTCTGTATACCAAATACATTTATCCTTTATAACAACAGAAACTTATTAATGTAACCAGGTTTCTATTACAGCATATAGAGGAATTTTACAGAATTCAATCACTGCAGTAATGAAATAATGATTGAAGAAGAAAAAGTAAATATAATCACAGTAAAGCAGGCATGCAGATTAAAAGTATATATAAATAAACAGTATTTACACAAATTCAGGTCACTATTTTTAATATTTTAACACATTACTCAATTTTAAAATTATACAGCAATGACAATTGTGTGGAGAATAGTCACATGGTTAAAAATGACACAACTAAGTAAAGAATTCATAATAGGTATTTTTATGAACACAAAATTACATCAAGGTTAACCTAGGTTAAAACTTTATATAAATTGTATTTCAAAGAATTACAACTCAGTTGCATACGAAAAATTTGAGTGGATATTTAGTAAGCATTATAACAGTTCTAAAATAAACTCAAAATAGGTTATGTTAAACTAGCTAAATATTATAAAAGGTTCTCACCCATGAAACCAGATGGATAGTTGGTATCTGTTCTAACTTTTCCATCAACTTTAATTAATCGTTGCATAACAATCTTTTTTACCTCTGCATTTGTTAAAGCATATTTCAATCTGTTTCTAATCATAATAATGAGAGGCAGTGATTCTCGTAATTTATGAGGACCAGTGCTAGGTCTTGGGGCCTAAAAGAAAAATTTTACACTAGTACACAATACAATAAAGGAAAATTGAGGGAAAAATGTAAAAAGAAATAATTGAATTATAGTTACTTTTGCTTTTAAATATAATAGTCTGCAAACTATATATACAATTGCTAACAGATGTAAGAACATATAGGTTTATGATCTGTGTAATCAAAGTCTTAAGATAACTGCCTAAATTTCTAGAAACTTTTACCGTACATACTGTCCATCAAACTAAGACTGCTTACTTATTTAAACAATGTAACAAGGAGTAAAATTACACGTTAAATAAAAAAATTTTACTGACACATGCACGTCTTTGATTGCAATCTTAGATGAACGAAAAATAAGACAACAGCATATTTATCTTAAAAAATAATAGAATATATAATTTACATCTCAACAGGGGAATTAAAACTACTAGCAAAGATTCAAATGTTATAACTAAATTTTACATTCACTAATTTTTGTTAGATAGATTTTTTGTACAACAGTAGCAAAACTTATGACAGTACTTACAAATACACCCCCGAGTTTGTCGAGCATCCATGATTTTGGAGCATTAAGTCGCTTCAAATGCTTCTTCGGGCCTCTCGCCTAAAATAATAGAGAAATCAGATGTTATATTGCAAGAAAAGATTGAAATAAACACCAGAGAAAGGAAAACTACTCAACAGATAAAAAGATACAAAAATTTTATTATTATACGAGTGCATTGAGGTATTAATACATAAATTATAAGTATTATAACAAATGTACAAAATATACCACTAGATTCACGCATATCCGCCATCCGCTATAGTCACACACGTTGCTACATTTTACTGATTGAAAAATAAAATACTTCACATAAAGATTCGTAAAATATACAAGAACAAAAGTAGAGCAATGAATTAGGCCTCTAATAAATGAAAAATAATAAAGTAATAACAAGATTAAATAAGATTTAGATTCAACTTAAGATACCCACCATTTTTGATCTTCAATTGCCTCTCACGGTAGCGAACTTACATCAAGACATGAGAACGACAACATTAGGCGTTGCCAACTTTTCTAACCAAAGTTTATAAAACCAATGCCACTGAAAATAAATGGAATGTAAGTTATTCACCATCAAATTTACGATTAACTTTACTCGCAATATTTAAAATTTCTTATAAGCATGAAATAATATAAATAAATAACATAATAATTTCAAAACTTGTGAAGCTTTCTCTATCTTAAAACTTTCAAGTAATTCTTGTGAGAATATACTATTTTATAATTATAAAACTAAATAAAGAATTAAATCTAACAAAAATGAGGAACTTTAACAGTTAATCAAATATTTTTGTCTCTGTTATAATTCAATAGCAAATATCATTGATGCGAAGTGTTAATTCAAATAACGAATATTATTCTTTTGACATTTCAAAAATAATATGAAACAAATGAGCTTATATCACAATTTTTAGTGAAAATAAATTTTCGCAAAAAAGTTGTCAACTGCAGAATAATAAGAACTAAATTCACCATATTTGTTTGAATTTAATCGATGATTAACTACAACGGACATATATTAAGATTTTTGAAGAGGGGAGGTACCATAGAGATCCAATAAATTTTTCCAAGGCGGAGACTCGTGCTGTTATAGCATACCGCTACCGAGCCGCAGATATATGTTGGCCATTTTATTACGTTAGTCATATATAGGCGGCCAACATAACTCTCTAAGACAACACAAATAAAATGGGTCTTCGTAATTTAGAAGCAGTAAAACTCACAACCACCTGGTTATGAGATTGATATATTTGACGACTGAGCTACCGCCATTCTCAGAAAGTAATAGGACTACAATAATGTACCCTAATAATGTCAGCTATAATGGTACAGCGTGTATATACTGTGTGGTAGAATGTGATCCTTTTTTTTATATCTAGGATCACTATGTAAACAAAATAGCTTTGCATCCTGTGAGAAACTACACAATTTTAATCCTATCCTAATCAAAATCCTGTGAGGATAAAAAACTAGGTGTTCTTAATGATGTCTCTAATGTTTTTCTTCCTATAATTTTTTAATAGTTAGGAAATAGGCTCTCCAATAAATGCAGAACCGAAATGGGACCATTCTATCTTCATTTTAAGCACTTAATAAACTGAACTACCCCTTACTATAAGTTGCTAATTTTTGAATAATTCCTTCAGTGATGAGCTAGTTTTAATCAGATTTGCTTAAAGGTAGAACTGATGTGCGTATTATTTGGATTAAAAATCACCAGATACTAAATTGTTAATTTTTAGAATAAAATTTACAGTAAAAACAGTACATGTATTATTATATACTATTGGAGAAATAACATAGAAGTAGGATTCCATATATTCCTTTGCTACGGTTTTGTGATGACTTAATGTTTTAGTGGGTTACTTTGAGGAATAATGCATCGACATTACAGTAGACTTATGCTGAAATATTATAAAAAATATTTTGATGTTATATTTGTTGGAATACTATAGGAGGTCATTAAAAATGATCGTTTTTTATTTACAAAATTCGAACAGTATAGATTAGTGATAGAAGCTCATACAAAAACAATAAACTACTCATATTACTTCTGGGATTATCCTTTACTCCTGAAGGTTCTCGTCCATTGCCAGAGAAAGTACAAGTTATCCTAAATTATAAGCGACCAGAAACAATTCGTCAATTGAGGAATTTCCTAGGACTCATTAATTTTTATCGTCGTTATTTAAAAGACGCAGCGAAGAACCAAGCACTGCTTCACGAATTTCTAAAAGGAGCAAAAAAGAATGATAAAAGTAAGATTTCATGGACAGAAGATGCTGAAAAACAGTTTGAAAAATGCAAAGCAGAGTTTGCAAACACTGTCCTGTTGTCATTTCCCAATTCTGATTTACCTCTGTCTTTATTTACCGATGCATCAGATATGGCAATAGGGTCAGTATCACAACAATTTGAAAATTCAACTTGGAAGCCAATAGCATTTTACTCAAAAAAGTTAAGTTTAACTCAACAAAAATACAGCACTTATGATAGAGAATTATTAGGCATTTATCTTTCAATCAAACATTTCAAACACTATTTAGAAGGCAGAACGTTTGTTATTTATACAGATCACAAACCTCTTATATTTGCTTTCCATCAAAAACTTGACAAAGCCGCACCCCGCCAATGCCGCCAACTTCAATACATTTCTCAATTTACAACTAATATTAAATATATTAAAGGAGAAAGCAATATAATAGCCGATACTCTATCCAGAATGAATGAAGTTTCATTAATAAATTATGACAAAATAGCTGATTTGCAAGATCAAGATACAGAATTACAAAATTTGCGTACGAATTCTACATGTAATTTTAAACAATATCCATTACCTTCTGGAAAATCTTTGTGGTGCGATACTTCAACCAAAAATATTCGACCATATATTCCTCAATCTTTTCGTCAACAAATCTTCCAACATATTCATGGATTATCACATCCAGGAATAAAATCAACTGTTAAAATGATGACTTCAAAATTTATTTGGCCGAACATTAGAAAAGACGTTCAATTATGGACTCGAGCTTGTATTTCTTGCCAAAAATCTAAAATCAATAGGCATACAAAAACAAAGTTGGGTGAATACGAAATTCCATCAGAAAGATTTTCTGTAGTTCACATAGATCTGATTGGACCTCTTCCTCCCTCTAAAGGAAAAATTTATTGCTTAACTTGTATTGACAGATTTTCCAACTGGATGGAAGTAATTCCTTTAGACAATATTTCAGCTGATACAGTCGCAAGAAGTTTTTATAGCAACTGGATTGCTCGTTTTGGAACACCATCTCGACTTATTACAGATCGAGGTACACAATTTAAATGTGAGACATTACAAGTTTTATCTAAAATATGTGGAATTAAACTTCAACATACTACTGCGTACCATCCTTCCTGCAATGGTAAAGTAGAAAGATTGCACAGAACTCTTAAGGCAGCATTAAAAGCTCACAACAACCTCTCATGGGTAGACACATTACCAACAGTACTTCTAGGATTACGAACCGCTATTCAAGAAGATTCGAAATTCACAATAGCTCAAATGGTCTACGGTCAAAGCCTACGACTTCCTGGAGAATTCTTTTGCGAACCAAGTACTGACATAACATCGGAAACCTTTGCAAAAGATTTACAGAAATTTATGGAAGTAATAAGACCAAGAATAGCAAGACCCAATGTGTACAAACCAATTTTTGTTCATAAAGATCTAAAAACTTGCTCTCACATTTTTATACGCATTGATAGGGTTAAAAAGCCCTTAGAACCACCTTATGAAGGACCATTTCCTGTAATTGCTCGAAATGAAAAATATTTCACGATTGAAGTAAAAGGCAAAAATGTCAATGTGTCATTAGATCGATTAAAACCTGCTTACTTATTACCAGTCAATGAAAATAACTATTCAACACATCCAACCGAGAATGTTCAACAATTTGCAGAGACTCCTCCAGTGACATCGCAGACACAAAATTTGCAAAAAGAAGCTTCATCGCCTAAGCATTTACGGTTCAACCTTTCTCGTTCAGGTAGAGAAATAAAACCGCCTTCTCGTTATAAAGACTATATTTAGAACTATACTTGAGGAACTATATTTTGTAAATTTTAGTTTGTACAAATAGTAGTATTTAATTTACATTTATTAATTTTATTTGTCTTTTAATGTATTTAATTAGTATCGTAACTTTGTTACTGTGGAGGGAATGATGTAGTAGCACAGACTCAATGATTTGTTTCGTTTCTTTTAATTGAATTATTATGCCTGATTAATGAATAAGAATATAAATATAGCTCAAACTAAGCTTAAAATTAATTTAATATCGTACCAGTACGCGATAGTATCATATTAATTTATTTGATTGAGCAGAATCATATATTATTGCATATAAAGCAGATATATCCTAAGAGATTTTGACTTTATTCAGTAACCTCAAGCTTAACTTGTGTTTAAAAAAGACATACTATTTTTTTCAGTATACATGAATGCTTTCAATATTCCATAACAATATATCAGCTACCATTATTTAAAATATTTCTTACCGTGGTTTAATACATTTTTTAATAATCACTGTTGACGGATTATTTTAATTTCCCCTCGAGCTTAATATTCATATTATTGTTTTTTAATGATAGAATTTCTGTTAATGTTGTTATCAACAGAGCGACTGCAGCTCGTCATTTTTAACAAATTTGTAGATGAATAAAGGTTTTTTTTTATAATTGATAGTTTTTCGGTTGCCTAACACTAGTTATCTAAACATTATTTTATCATAAAAGTAGGTCCCGTAGAGAACAAAATTTTATTCCTTGATATTATTGATGTGAGAAAGCTATAATAAATATTTATAATGTTTTATCTTTCCGTTTCACACAGGAGCTAAATTCTTTATAATTTAATACGCGTCATGGAACACGAAATTGCCGTATAAAAATTGTTGAATTCCTACTGAAAATGGTCAGTTTTTGTTCGGTGATCTAGTCACAGTTATTGTCTTCGACGTTATGATATTTGTTTATTAATCGCAATCACAGAGATTAATATTTTTGTTCACTCGTTCTCGTTATCCTGCATGACTCGAGAAATAACTCCACGTAAATAAGAGCCTGTATTCATAATTTAATTGTGTAAAAACTATTTGAAAACACGAGAGAGCTAGAGAAATATGGCTGATGTTGAAACAAGTTTGTCATGGCGAAGACTGCACTTGAGTCGTGCAAAACTTAAAGCATCTAGTAGAACATCTGCACTACTCTCTGGGTTTGCAATGGTAACTTTTAATTGTGCTTTTAATAGTTTAAACAGTCAGACAGAATTTTAAATATTTTAAAACTTTCCTTGTGCATTTCGGGCTTCTAATTTTTAGAGAGATAAAATAAAAGACTTATTGTATTACACCCTTCAAAAGTATAATTTTGTTATAAGAACTACCGATAAACAAGATGTTATTTTAAAATTCATAATTAGCTATTAAAAATTCAGGTATTACATAATTTCCATAGGTTATTTATGTTACTTTTATATAGATTTGCACGTTGAAAAGCGAGACTAAGTTTCACGGTAAATATTCTCCAAACCATCTTTTCAAAAGCATAAAGTTAATAATGTAAAAGCAATGATTTTAATTTTTAATACTCATACGTGTATAGTATTCTATTGTAATTTCTACTTATGGTTAAATAATATTAATTTACTCTCAATTAAGCAAGTATAGAAAACATATTTTCATTAGATCCTCTGATAAAACTTGATATATTCATGGTTTCCGTGCACCTGGAAAGTCAAGAAAAGTCATGGAAAATCATGGGTTTAGACAATGGATTAATTTTGTCATGGAAAGTCTTGATTTTTCAAGGAAAATGAGTAAAAGTCATGGAAAGTCATGGATCCGCTAAACTACCGATTAAAAAAATGCATTGAATTGTTTAATTCTATTTTTACTTGTCATTTGACTGAAGTTACTGAGTTTGGTATTTATGTATTATCCTATTGACCATATTGCCAAGTAAAATTAGTTCACCAAGGAAACTCAAAGAAAGAAAGCTTATTGGGTGGGTAAATTATATTATTCTGGTTTTTTTTCTTAAATTGTAGATTAAAACTTAATACAATAATAATTATTTTTTAATAAAAATTAGTTAAGACTTTTGCAGAAAATATAAGTTTATCTGTAGGGATATTGTATATAAACACTATAGGGTTATATTTGGCTATTATTCATGGTCACCTGGATAATACCAAAGTACCCTGAATTCAAATTGGAAACATTTTGATTGAAAAATTGCTATATGATTAAACTTAGGTATGTAGATACAACAATTTATTTTTATGTATGTGAGTTTATTAACACTTATAAAGAAGTTTATAGTTTTTTTATGATAAAATTCCTGTGATTTCTCTAAAAGCATATATTTTATTTGTATGTACATCAGAAGTTTTATTCATATATACTTAATGAAAGCTTTTTAAAGTCATGGAAAATAATCTGCTAAATCAGGGAAAGTCATGAAAAGTCATGGATTTGAAAAATTTTATTTTGGCAGATACCCTGTAGATTTCCTTTTGCATTTAGGTCAAATGATAAATTAATTTTTTATCCATAGATTATAATTAATTTTCATTAAAATTACAATATGTAGTACAGAAAGGTTTCTTGTGTAAATTATGTGTATTCTTCACAATGTAATTAAGTTATCAAATCAAGATTTATACAATTTATTATTAAAGTTGCAATTTCTAGACATGCAGTAAGGATGAATATTTAAAATATAAATATATGTATAATGTTCCTAATGAAATTGAATGATAAACTGGGCTCTAGATGGAAATTTTTCAAGTTTTAGTAATTGTTGTGTTGAAAATGTTTTTTTCAACCAATTTATTAAATACAATTGTTAATAAAGAGTTTTACTTAAAAAATTCTTTCCTCTGCTTTGCATATGTTGGGACAGGGTTGCAAAAAACCCACCTACCCAGAAAAAAGCAATAAAACCCACTCTAAAGTTGGTTTTAGTGGTTTTTTTTTATAAATTATTGATATTTTTATTTATCTTCAGACTGTTATCTTAGTTTTATACCCTCTTTCAGTTTTAAAGAATTATTCTGTGGAAATATATATACAGTCTATCAAAATCCAGAAAAATATTGGAACAGATGCATTATAGATGCTGGTCCCGTCCACCATGTTTTTTTTTGGCGACCAACAGAAAAACGCGTGATTTGAAAAATCGCCAAGTAGAAAAACATGGTGGCGGTGCGTGTTTTCTGAAAGATCACCAAAAAAAAAAACAAAACATGGCGGCGGTCATGGGGCATATTTGAAACATAACATTAACAAAACTAACCTTTAAAAGGAAAAAGAGATTAACAATTTAAAGCATTATTAAAATAAAATTAGCATAATACTAATCATTTTTACGTTATTTAAAATATAAATAACAGATTAGTAATATTTATGATATGTGTCAACAGAATAAATACAATATATAGCATCTTAATAAGCATTAATATTATAAAAATTCTAACATGTGAGGGGGGGTTCCCCTCCTCAACCCCCCTTTGTAATAAAAGAAATGCAAAATAAACAATAACACTTAACAATTTCAAAACCGAAATAACTTCACCCGTCATAACTAAATTAACTAAATCCCAGAAAATGATAAGAACAAAAACAAAATGTTCCAAACCAAAACATCTTGTTTGATTTAGAATAAAAATAGTAAGAACCGAAATAACTACACCCACAATAACTAAAATACTAAATCCCAAAAAATGATAAGAAAAAAAAAAAATACAACCTGATCTAGGCGAATGTAAACCAAAAAAGCAGCTAAGATGTGAATTTCTGGAAACACCCGCCATAACTAAATTACTTACCTAACCTAGGTGACACCTTACCACTCCACGTCTGGAAGGAAAAGAACAGCAAATTTTCATATAGTGCCGAGTAATGACGTCAAAAATCACGTGCACCAATAGGATGCAAGAACATATCGGAGCTTCTATATTCCCCAAACAAAGTTAGGGCATATACAGCAACCCAGTCATCGCCCCATAAAATCGCCACATTTGCGAGAAAAAACATGGCGTCTATAATGCATCTGTACCAAAATATTTGCAAATCTATGGTAAATCCAACATAACAATTTTGAAAAAAAAAAAAAAATTATCTGTGAAATCCATAAAGAAAAGGGCAAAGGTTTCATGTGTAAAATACAGAATAATTTGACCATAAATCAAAGTTTAATAACAATAGTTTTAATTAATTCAAAACAAATACAGATCCTCCAATACATCATATATCATCATCATTAATCAGGTTATTAGTATTACCATTTTTCAGTCTCAAAAGTCTGTGTATTTTAACTAACTTCAATGCTTTTTGTATTCCTAATCTGTTTCTAAGTTTTGACCAAACCAACCCACATGTAGAGAACACTCACTTCAGTGATGCACAGCTAGCTGGCTCCGAAGCAGAATGTGTCAAAAGCTGCAACGCAAGTCGCAGAACAACTGGCTTCGCTGCAGAACAATCGCGGCTCGCGGAAATTTTTTTCCTTTATATATATATATATATATATACACACATATATATACACACACACATATATCGATGATTTTCCGTAAGTAGGAAAGGATGTAAAATACATATTGTATTACGTTGATTCCTTGTTACCAGGGTTGGAAAAAAAATCATGATTTAAAAAAAAAAAAAATCAGATTTATTGGATTTAAATCAGATTTTTTCGATTTAAATCTGATTTATTTGATTTTTTTCTGATTTCTAATTTTAATTATTGTTGTGTTTTTATATTTTTTGCAATATACATGGAATAGTTCGTTATAAGTAACAACTTATCTATCTATTATAGTCTACACACTGATTACCTAAAATTAAATACATAAATTTTAATCTAAATACATTTTGTTATTTTGTAATTGGATGGTGCAAACTAAATAAGATGTAAATTTAAAGAACAAATTAAATATTCATTTAATGCAAACTATTTATTAAAAAACAAAAAATTCACAATTATTTCAATATTTTTTAAGCAACGAATTATGGATTTAATTTTTTCAATAAAAACACTAGTTTCAATGTCTTATCCACTCCTAATTAATTACGAAGGTTATAATGAAAAATACCAAAAGAAGAAAACTGTCTTTCCATTCTAGCAGATAATGTGATGGCTGTTATTTGGTAGACAAACTGGATTTCAAGTTCTGTAATACTCTCTTTATCCCCCAATTACATAAAATGAATTCCACTAACCATAACTAGTCTACTTACCCCTTCTACATACTTTTTGATAACAACCCCTAAATTCTTGGAAAGTCCATGCTATTTACACTTATTTACTTATTGGTATTTCTGTGCTGATTGATTCCCAATTCTCCTGTCTTTCGAATGTAGGTTTTAAGAGAAGTGAAAAAAAAAAGATTTAAATCAATGATTTAAAAAAAAATTAACTGATTTAAATCATGATTTAAATCAATTGATTTAAATCATGCCAACCCTGCTTGTTACAGCAATACCAGGTTTATTTTGACTAAAGTAAGGAACTTGATGTTGGTAATATCAACTGCTAAAATATTTTTCTGCTTTGATTATTTATTATTTCCACTTTCAAATATGGTTAACAAAGCTTTAGATCTCTCCACTTTTTTGGAGCTTATTAAACTTTTTTTTATGTGTTTCACCCTCTGAAAAGAATGTATTATTTTTTTTGATATCAAATTTTTCTTAACTGGATTTTTGATGCAATTAATCATTCTTGGCAAAATAGAATGTTTTTTTGAAATGAATACATTAGTGCAAGCTGTAAATGAATTAAAACCAGAGATCCCTAAATTTATCAATTTCTTAATACACATTATATCTATTCCTATATTAGAAGCTATTTGTGAATCATGGAAATCAACAATTGATAAAATTTTTTCTTATAGGCATAATGTAAATGATGGTAATAAAACTAATATTGGGACAACTGATAAAAGAATGTTTATTTTTTGAAACAGACCTCCACCAGGACACAGATCAGTCCGAAAATTATTAAAAACTTCCTCTTGCATTAATGTTTGGCCCAAATTATCAGTCTCATTTTTATCATCTTAGTGGTAGCTCAAAATATCTTACATCAAAAGTAATTGACAGGACAGTAAATTCTATGCTAATACCTTGTTTTTAAAACAAATATTTTTCTAAATTTCAGGTAGCACTGTTTTATTAAATATTTTTAGTTATGCATATTGGTAAAGATGAAAATGTACCACAATAGGAATAATATTGTGGGAGAGTAAATATATGATAAAATTAGTATATCTCCTGCAGAACATTTTTGATTATCTGAAAGCCTGTGGCAGAACAGTGAAAAGCATTCTGCTGTGGGGCTAGCTGGGCACTTGTTTAGGGCTACCATAAAGTGGCAAAAATCCATCATATCTCCATCCCTAACAGGTATTTCAATTAGTTTCGACCACTGTGTTGCACTAAATTTTTTAATTACATCAACATTAAACATACTTTGAGGAAATATTTTGGGGTGTTTTTACTTAAATTCATGAGGGGAATTAATAATTTTTTTAAGGGTTGAAAGAATAGAGATAAAAAATAATCCTTTGTTAAAATGACATTCAAATATGGGGTATATGTCAGTACATAACATTTTGTGTTGTTATGTCAGAGTAAACTTTTTAATAGCCTTTACAATGATTTATTTGTATTAATTAAATTATAATTTCTTCATTATTAAGTAAATAAAATTAATCAGTTTTAGTAATTTAATCTTTTCTAAAATATGGTACTTCCCCTGACTTCTCCTCTTAAAAATAGACCCCAATAAAATTCAGAAAACCCCACCCAAGTTGGGTTTTTCTTAAAAAACCTGGTTTTTTTGCAACTCTGTGTTGAGATGATACACTATTATATAGCAAAAAGTTTTCACAAGTTTAAATATGAAACTCAAATCATCTTTTAATATTTTGCTATAAGAATAGAAAATATCATGATACTTATTGATTTAGTATTATGTAGTAAACTCTAAACTGACCTTTCAGTTTTAAATAGGAAACTTTCCTAAATTAAACTTGTTATACTAAGGGGACATACTAACTTTCGGGCTGAAAGTCATCATTATTACCACATTTTTGATTCAGTAAAAATACAAAGTTCTGCTCTGTTTAGAATAAAAGATTTTCTATTAATAAGGATATAATTTAATGAAAATTAAGCTTTATTTTGGGAAGGAATACATTGTAAAATATATAGATCAAATGAAAATACAGAATGTTAGATATAATAAAGATATTGATGCAAGAATTCAAAAAACACAATGTCTATAAAATGCTACACAAAATATGGAGCTTAGGTGGTATCCAAATAAAATTTCAAATTAATAGGGCTACAGTTAAAGCAGTCCTACTGTGTGGATGTGAATCTGGAAACTTAACTAAACAGCAAGAAAACAAACTTAATACTTTACAGATTAGATGCCTTAGAAAAATTCTTAAAACTTACTGGCCTAATAAAATATTAAAGGTACAGATGCGATATTTAAGCCCCGGCTTTTGTTGCCAAATTTGGCGGCTTTTTCGAGCGTTTTGACTGTTGATGTCTGTTTAGCTTTTACTACCCCGACATTGAAGCTTTGTGGTGGTAACCCTGGTTCGTTCTTTAAGCCTCATTGGTGCACGTCACGTGACTACCTGGCACCTTTTTTAATAATTTCTCTGGATTTTTCTAATTATACTGGATTTGTGTAGTTCAGACATGCTCGCACCTTTTTTTTTTTTTAGTTAGTATCTGTCGTTGTGCACCACATGGCTTTTAAGAAACCAAAGATATTTCTTCAGCGTTTTAGCTAAGAAGGCTGCTTTAGCCGCAAAGGCTTTTCTAGAAAGCTCTGCAGTTTATCTTTAGTAGTTCGGACGTCTGACATAGTGAGGTCGCTGGTAAGGTTGTACCCTTTTTTTTATCATTTTTGTTAGTACTAAGGTGCATTTACTGCAGACTGGCAGACTGTTAAGCACACTTTCTTTTTTTAATGCTTATTAAAATGCTTCTATATGTGTTAAAAAGTGTGTTTTTATGTATTTTTAGTTGTAACAATATGGAGGGTTTCCCCCCTCACAAATTTTAAATTTGTTTTAAATTTGTATGTCCTTATTTCTTTTTTTAATGTTTATTAAAATGTGTGTATGGTTTATGTACTTATAATTGTTGTAACAACATGGGGGGGGTTTCCCCTCACAAATTTTAAATTTGTATGTCCTGATTTCTTTTTTTAATGTTTATTAAAATGTGTGTATGTTTTATGTATTTATAGTTGTAACAATAAGGGGGGGGGTTCCCCTCACAAGTTACAATAAATAATTTGTTTTAAATTTCTTTTTCCTTTTGCTCAACATTCTGCAGTAAATATTTTTATCCGTCCATGTTTTTTTTTTGGTGATCTTTCATAAAATGCCATTTTTATGTATGGTTTCTTAAAAGCCATGTGGTGCCATGTTTTTTCCTTGGTGATCATTCAGAAAACGCCATTTTCTACCGCCATTTTTGTTTGGCTTCTTTCAAAAATGGTTTTTTTTGCCAAGATCATCAAGAAAAAAACACAGTGGCCTTAAGAGTGTAGATATCGCATCAGTTCTATATTAAAGGAATGCTGAAATAAACAATTTAATTGTAAACTTGTAACAACAATAATATAAAAATGAAGATAGCGGTAGGTAGAACTTATTGCAAATGGCTCAGTTAGACCCAACACAAATAGCTGTAACTTGGGTTCCTGATGCGTAAAGGCAAAGAGGTTAACCTAAAAACATCTGGTGATAAATTCTCATCAAATAACGGAATTCTTCTGGGTGGCTGAGCTTGTGGGGATGAAGGAATGTGCTGATGGCCTCATACTCCACATTGTATAAAAAGAATTTAAGAAGTTAATAAAATAGAAATCCACTTCCCCCAAAATAACATTTGAAATTATCGAATTAAACTAATTTTTTTGTTCCAAATACAAGTTATTTTTAATATCCGAACCTCAATTATATTAATACAAGTAATATGTTTTTATTATATTCATGGTAAAGGTTAATGTACTTTAAAATTTTAATTTATGAAGAGTATTTTCAGTTTTAAAATGTGAGATACCTATAAAGTTTTGGTGTATGGAATAAAACAGATATTTTACTTCAATTGCATGTAAAAATTTAGTTTGTAATATATATATTTCAAAAGTTATTTTGCGGGTAAATGATTTTTTTTCGTTTATTGCATATTTTTGTTATTCTAAAAATTATATTACTTAAAATGACAGAAATAGTTTTTTAAAAACATTAAATTCATTAATACAGATAAAATTACATCTGCTACAAACAAAATATTGATATGTCCTCCTTGGAGATAAAAAAAAATCTGTACTTGTGAAACTAAAGCAATTTAAATATTTAGGCACATTGATATCAAGCTCTATTGACCTAAAAATTAAAGTAAATAATTAAATCTACATGGCAAATAGATGTTTTTATGGCCTGTTTTTCGATTCAGCTTAAATCAAACTAATCAGAACAAAATGCTAAAGTAAGCTTATACAAAATTTTATAAAGCTGTTCTTTATGGAAGTGTTTTGCTGATACTCAATAAAGCAGAAGAAGAAATTACTTGTATATTTGAAAGAAAAAACCTAAGGATCATTTCTCTAATTTTGTGCAATAAGAGTAATAGAATTCTTTACAATCATGATATTTACAAGAAATAGGAAAAATATGGTGAATCGGATATTGTCAAAGTTATAAAGTCCTGTGTCAGATGGCTGGGGTACCTGTTTTGATATGCAAATGCATTCCCAGCAAAAAAGATAACATTTTCTAGAATTGAGGGAATAAGGTGAAAAGGTTGATCACCTACTAGATGAATTGATGAAAGACCTTAAGCTAATTGAATTCAACCAATTAGAGGGTTATAGTATCAAATAAAATCATATGAATTTAGGGACCTGTAACAGACTGCAGTGCTTATAAAGAAGAGCACTGTTTATAACTGCATACAGGAAATGTACTTATACATTTTTTGTAGACTGTCACTGAAGCCTGGGTCATGTAAAAGTATGTGTTTCCTGGCAATGATTTGCATTGTTTCTTTTCAGAAATTTAGTTTGTCGAGTTACTCAGTCTGTCGAATTAGTAGCTCCAGAACATATGAGTTATGTTTTTTAATATTCATTGAAGCCAAGTGGCGTTGGGGTAGTGCTTCGTACTCCCACGACACAGGTCCGAGGTTCAATCCCCAGGCTGGGCAAGGTTGACTCAGCCTTTCATCCCTTCAGTGGGTAGAGGAACTGAGAACCAAGTATGCTTTGGAACAAAACACTGGGGGTTCCACGTAAGATTTACCATTTAACCGGAACATATGCTTCGCACCGCAGGGCCCTTGGTCGCATAAACGGAGATTGGCACTGTAGGTCCTGGTCCCTTAGGGGCTGTTGCGCCAAGGAGTTTAGAGTAGTAATATTCATTGATTACATCCTTGATAAAATGAGCCATTGTGAAATGCCTGTTGCATGTATAAGTTTACGACAAAATAATCTGTCACGGAAAGTGTTAAAGAACTTGGGAAATATTTATTATTCTAAAAAGGGCAAAACATTTTATTTTTTGATGAATTGATAAAAAGCTGTTATAAGTCTCAAAAGGTACTATATCCCCTTGGAAATTCTTTGTATTAAGAGTTTTAATGAAATATTATGTAATGGAATCTTTTTTATAGGTTGCAATGGTAGAAATTCAGCTGAGCAGTGATATTCCAGAACCATTACTGGTAACATTCTGCGTCTGTACAACATTATTAGTTGCTGTCCATATGCTGGCATTGTTGATTTCCACTTGTATTCTACCACATATTGAAGCAGTCACTAGCACGCCATGTTCAATCTCTGAATCACCACATGAAAAGTTACATTATTATATAGAAACAGCATGGGCTTTTTCTACTGTGTTCGGAATACTGTTATTTTTATTTGAAATAGCTATCTTATGCTGGGTAAAATTCTTTGAGTACAGTTTTACTGCTGCATGGGCAACAACAATTGTACTCTTTCCAGTTGTTATTTTATTATTAGCTTTTGCTGTGCATTTTTATAGAACTTTGATAACTCACAAATATGAGTTATCTAAGCATGGAATAAGAGAATTGGAATCTTTGGCAAATAAGTTACAAGGAGATGGTGTTGATAGATGCTCAGAACATTCTGTGCTTACTATTTAGTTACACTTTGTATACATATATAGAATTGAAATATTTTATGCAAATATTTCACCTTTGTATACTGAAATATTTAATTTGTATATAAGGATTTTAACTTTTATGTATCTTAACTAGTTTTTTTATGAGATGGACTGAAGCATTGCATAGCATTTATTACTGCAATGCTATTTCAGAATTTTGAGAGAAAGTATGTCTTATTATGCATACTTTCAATGCCCACTACTTAAAGTAGAAAATGTACATTTAATATTCCTAACTTGTTTTTTAATTTATAATTATATATTGAAATATGTTATAATTTTTGGTCAAATTAAAATAAACCAGATCTAAATGTTGAAGAAACTCATGCGAATTAAATTCTTTTTCATATATATAATCTGTATATTTAAAAAAGACTATTTAGAAGTATTTAATATTAATGTTATTAATTTTATGTATTTTTATTATAGGACATTGAGCACAAAGTATTATTAAAAAAATATATTTTCGATCTTTAAATAAATTATTCATGCTTAATGTTTTTTTTCAAATCTACTTGTGATATTTTTTGTTACCAAAGATTAATATAATTGTTTTGAAAATATTTTTATATATCATAGATTGCTCTTATTGGTACACATATGTAAATAATAGATATGCATTTAAGCATATAATTATTACAGGAATAGTTCAGTCATAGAAAATAAGACTAGAATGTTTTCGCAAAATATTTAAAGGTTTTACTTTATAGACTTAAGAAGTGATACATATCAAACCATGAAATGAAAAGCAAAAATATCTTTTCATAACAATAATTTAATAGAGAGGGAGGCTTTCATGAAGTTTGTCCTATTAGTATCACTATGTAACTAAAATAAGATTGCAGTAAAAAGAGTGCCTTCTAATATTTTGTTCAATAATTTGTTGCTTGGATTTTGTTGTATGAACTCTGGCATTTAGATCTAGAGAAGGTGTTATCCAACAGGGGGTACATCTGATTTTTTCAAGATGAAAATAAAAAAATTTGTTTCAATGTAATGATTGAATAAACCTGCAAATATTTTCATATGCAGAGTATCATTATGTATAATAATTGTTATATAGTACAATAATTTGTATAAACATATTTAATTAATAAATAAAAATTTCTGTAATAATATAATTTTTTGAGTGCAGGGGGTCCATAACTTTACACCCCTCGTGCTGGATATGACCTTGCCGAACAATGCCCGATTGGTCAAAGTGCTGGCCTTCGGTATCGGAGTGTGCGGGTTCGAATCCCACAGTGGCATGGATGGTCGTAGCCTATCGGAATTGGCTTTAAGCTGTAGGTCCTGGTCTCATTAGCCCCCGTGTTGCAAAAAGTAGACCATAGCACCTTAAATCGAATCAAACCAAACCAAACCAAACCAAACCTGGATATGACCTTGGATCTACAGCATAATATTTTCTCTCTAACCCATTACCTCAACAAAATATACTTCAGTAACAACATTAAGAATCTAGTGGCCTAACAGGTGCTTTGTTATCAGTATCTGGCATGTTTTTATGGCTCTGAAATAACTATATTTTCTTAGTATTGCAGAATGTTAGAAAGACAGTAACTCTTCTTGTATTTACAAATGAACTTGCAGGATAAATCTTAGATCTGAATGTCTTCATTGAAAAATTTATAAGTGGAAATGTGGTATGGATTGGGAACAAAATTTCTCTTTCTAAGTTAATCAAAATTAGTTAGATTTTCAGTATACTATCATAAATGCCTACTCATGTGTTTTTACTTGTGAGCCACATTTCCATTTTGAATTTGGTGTTCAGGCTGCAGCATAGAGCAAAACTGCTGTTTCAACACACAAACCATACAGACCTACAAATATATTATTTTATTCATGAAATTATATTACAATTTAAAACTGCAATGATAAGTTTCACAAAAAGCTTCAAAGGGTCCAGTGTAATCAATATATATGTATTTTGCTATGCTCTTGCAATGCATCAGAATTGTAGGAACATAATTTCTGATTGGCAACATAACTTCTGATTGATTAATCAATCTGATTGATTGTTCTTGCAATCAGAAATTAAACATAATATCTCATTGTAAGAACATAACTTCTCATCGGCAACTTCAATGTATTGCTAAATCAGAAGTTTTAGCACAGCTATGAAAAATAAATAAGAAAAATATAAATATATGTTAAGCTATATTTACCAGTGCTTTATATTCATTAGGATGAGTTATTAAGTGCCTGATTTATAGAAATTAGAATGTATTAGAAAAGAGAGATAATATAGTTTTTAATTATATGCTTCTAGATGTGGTTAACTTAGGTCTTTTTTTTTTTTTTTAAGTAAAGTGACATTTGAAAGCGCTTGTTATTTATAAATTTAAAACAAAAGTCAGTTTTTTAGATGGATTATTATTTTAATTTATTCTGATAGTCTGTGTATTATGTTGTAAAATATGTCACATTAAAGTGCATAATTATAGATATATTGTTTTAAGGTAAAAACTAGTAAATTAATCAATTTTTTTATAAATCTATATAATAAAATCAATATAGCATGTTCATTTTTTGGCCATTTTAAAACCTTTGCCTGTTTTGGATATCACATGTGATACAGGATGCAGGTCAAGCTATATTTTAAGCCCAAAATAATTTGGTGTAGCATCTTAAATTTAGTTACATTTTTCACTTAGACTTATGAAATTTAGAGCTTTAAATCTAATGTACATCATATAATTATTTTTTCATATGGGTGCAGCCAAAGGGTTAACCCTCTGACTGCTCATCTCGCAATTTCCATGGGCAATTCAAATGTAGCAAAATTTGCTCATCCCTCAACTTTCGTCGGCATGCATTTTTCTTCCTTTATTAAGAAGCAGATTCCACCTTTTCACCTTTTAAACAGTGGAATAAATTATATACAGTATTAGACATTTAATTAGGTATGAAATAGAATTATATGACTAGATCTATAGTTGTATTATATAATAGAATTATAGATAGTATGTTATAAATAGAAATTAACTGTATTTCAATTGAAATTTATTAAAAAATAAATTTTTTATGTGATAAAATCTGAATTATTTTTACTGAAAGCTTAGTTTCTCATGAAAAAAGTCAATATAAAAAATCTTTTCTAGAGAAAAATTTAGTATTTCAATTCTCCAATTTATATATATACTTAAACTATGCACAAAAAAAAAAAAAAAAAAAAAAAAATACGCAATTTTTAAAGAGATCTCAGTTTAAAAATTGAGCAGTCAGAGGCTTAAGAACAGTGTTATAATATAGTTTCTGATATACACAGTATTTTACTTTATATGCAGTTAAAAAACCTTTATAAAGTATAATATTATGAAGTTAGTCAGTGATAAGGCTTCTTTTTTAATCATATACTTTATTGAAGTAGCCTAATAATATTGAAGTAGCCTTGTAATAATATTATAATCTTATATAGTAATATTAGACTATTATAATCTAAACTATAAGCTAAGCCCAGTGGTGCTGCGCTACCACAACGCAGGTACGAGATTCGATCCCTGGGCTGGGCAAGGGTAACTCAGCCTTTCATCCCTACAATGGGTAGACAAACTGTGGATCAAGCATGCTTGGGAACTAAACACTGGGGATTCCACGTAAGGTTGACCACCTAACCGGAACATATGCTTAACATCCCTTGGAAATGGAGATTGGCACCATGGGCCCTGGTCTTCTAGGGTTTGTTGCTCCAAGGAGTTTAAAGTTTAGTGTAAACTGTAAGCTTATAATATTATAATTAGATAATAATAATATTATGAGATTATAGTTTTAAAGTTGTTGCTTATTTTTAGTATACTTGAGCTTAGGATTGAATTTACTTAGATTTTCTTATGGCAGGGTTGTTTGTGTGCGAGATTTTCCCTGGAACTCTAGATTTTTGGAATATGCTAAATCCACTATTTAGACTTCTAGGTCTTTTTAAAATTTAAAGTTTCTATTAGTTCATATATTTCTGAATAGCCAATGCTGCATAATTTTTATGTCATCTAGAAAAAGGATTAATGGATGAGTACTGTATAAAATATTTAAACTGAAACATGACATAAACAACCAAAAATTTCCCATATTTTTAAAGTTCATTAAATCACATTTAAGTTGTTTTTACTGAGCTTTTAATTTTATGGGTGATATTATAACAGGTATAAGAACATCACTCAAAATAGATTCCATAGATGTTATTCAAACTGTTAAATATTATTTGATATCAATTAATTCTACGACATGTCTAAAATATGTCTGTGATGATTTTCAAATTTTTATTATTCAATAAATTTTTTAAAAATACAGTGAAGTAAATGAACAACAGAAATTAGAAATTCTTTTAAATGAAACATATGTATATACACTATTTTTTCATATTTTAGTCATTGAAACTTTATTTTAAAACATTGTAATTTCATTTCTTTCTTGTATATATATCATATTACTTATATGTGATTAAAATAACTGATTCTTTTAGTACTATTAAAAGTTTAATTTTAATATTTACCACTATATTTTAAACCATAAACTCTCCAGAAAATTATCAGGATTTTTTGTCTTGACAACACTTTTGTTATGGGCTTATATAACCCATTGAAAGAGGAAGGAAAGTTCAATTTAACTTAATTACTTTTAAGCATATTAACCAAAGTTATGCTTCAGAATTTTAATTAATCTCATGTATAAAGAAAGTTATTTTGAATATTTTTCCGAGGAGAAAAGTTATGTATGTGTAATGCTTCTTTTATTTTGTGCTTTCTACTGTGATATGTATATATGTTTTGTATTTATGATGAATTTTCATAACTTATAATGTAAAAACCTCTAAAATCTAGTCAATCAAATTAAATATGATAGGTAATTAGTATTTAAATTTTGGGAAATAGCTATTTTTGGGCAAGATATACATTTTTATCAATAATATATATATATATATATATATATATATATATATATATATATATATATATATATTTGTATATCTTATGTAGAAATATTCTCAAGATACACCAATTTTCTTATTGTTATTTATGAAAAATATAGATCACTGAAAATAAATGATAAGGAGAAAAGGGTGCCTGTAGCAGAGTTATAAAATTATCTTTTCTGTTGTTTTGGGATGGATTAATATTACCTAACTGGTTGATTTATGGGTCAAAGCACCTTGACAGATCCTGGATTCCTAAGTGGCTACCTAGATTTTTTCTAAAAATGACAGCACCTGGAAGAACTACCTGAAAAATAAAGCCTTTAAATCTTAGTAATTATAGTAGAGTTTAGTTGCTATAATCATGGGTGATTGTGCTCCGGGGGTAACCCCAATTTTTTTTTTTTTTTTGTAAGAATCTTTCTGAGTTTGGAAATAATTATTTCTTCCGGGTTGAAATTTACACCATGTTAATTTGAAATATAAACAGCAAAAAATTTTTGAAATAAATAAAAAAGGCTTCTTGTCAAAATTTCATTATTGCTTGTTTCATATTTCAGCTGTAGAAAGCAAGTTTTCTACTATGGTCAGGATTTCTTGTCATCAGGGGATGTAAAAGAGAATGATTCACTGAACTATGAGCTTTGACCTTGGGTGCTGATTGGTTTGTGTAAGCAAAGCATTATAGAAAATAAATGAGGATTTTATATAATTTGTAAAATCATAAAATATATTAATAATATAAATATTATAATGTATAAATTAATATATTAATTACATAAAATTAATTGTTAATTTTTATAATTTTAATTATTATAAATGAGAACATTGGAATGGGCTAAAGTAATGTAAATGTTTTTAATTATTTACTCTCACATTTTATGATTGGACAGAAATTTGGTATGTCTATGGTGATAACCACTACTGTGCATTAATTTTAATTAGGAAAATTGACTATATTTTAGAGGTTTGAGATATTTTATCTGTAAAATTCTGAATAGAACTTATATTGATAAGTTTTATGTTCTAACAATGTGTTCACCAATTCTTTCTTTTAGTATTCCAGTTCTTTTTAAGTTGCATTTTTTATGACGATTTTATTAATTTGATTAAGCATTCTGTCTGATGCTAATTATTAAAATATAAACACAAAATTTAAATTTATGTATAATCTATTTTGAACTTGAAGATTTGTCTCTTCATATATATATATATATGTGTGTGTGTGTGTGTGAACTGGTAGTAGAATCCAGCAGTGATAGGTACTAGTTTAACACACTTTTCAGTTATGATCTAAGTTTTAGATGTATTGATTCATATAAATAATTTTCATGTACTGCTATAGTTCTTATAACTACATTATATGTACTGTTAAGGTATCCGTCTACATTCGGAGAACTTTTTTCTTTAAACTGTAGAAGGACGAGACTCATATTTCATATGACGGTTAGAATTAATTTAGACTATTTTTTTAGGAAGCATTTTTATTTCCTTTCGAAGTTCCACAACACAGAACACCAAACAACAAAGAGCACAAAACACACTCTCATAGACCACTCACACTATATTAGAACACACTCTCGATGGCTTTTTAGCGCCACCTATCATAAAAAAAGGAGAGGGGAACAATTGTACCCGCTACAAAACATAGAAACTAGTTCATGTTTTTACATTTTTAGATTTATTTTTTATATTATCCTAGAGAATTGCACTTAAAAAATTTATTCCTGGAGAAATTTTAATGAAATTTCTAATAAATAAAGAAAATTTAGTAAAAAAAAAATTGTTTTTTTTTTCTAAAGGTCTAATTTTTTAATAAATTGAATTATTTCAATATTTTTTGATACAACACATTTCTTATACACTGGACTAGTGAATCACCTAAAATCTTTTCTTAATTTACATTAGGTAAAAAGTTTTAGTCCTTCAAAATCATACACATTGAATTTTTAATGAGTTCTCATTACCTTTATATCTAACTATAAGTGTAACATCATTAAAAATTATCCAAATTTAAAGCTTTTAGGTCATTCACTAGTAAATACTATCAAAAGCATTCATAATAATTTCCAACAAAATATTTTAAGAACTTTTTGAGAAATCACATTTCAAGTTTCAACATTTTATTAAAAATACCGTTCTTGGAAAAACGCATTTGAAGTTTATAAAAGCAACTTTAACTATTAAAAAATTAAAATACATGTTTAAAGTTCCCCACACTTTTTTGCTTCAAAACTTCCTAATTGCCAAGTTGCTAATTATTGAAAATACTAGAAAAATGTTTCAACTAATCTTCATGAAAATTTAAAACGTTTTGTCCAAAAAATGCTCTTTAAAAGGCTTTAAATTTACAACTTCCGGTTCTGAAGTCGCTACTTCCATTTTGTTTTGACAGCTGTCACTGATGTTTAAACAGCTGTAACTTTTCTTTAAAATGCCGTAGAGATTTAGAAGCCTAAAAGTTGAAATTTTACAATAGAGAAATAAAAAAAAAAATTATGATTTTTCCAAAAAATGATATTTTTAACGTAGACGGATACCTTAACACTGATAATTTAGTAGTTTAGATATTGTTCATTATTTAATCAATTAGCTATTTACATTTTTATTTTTTATATTTATTTTAACTCCAAAATATAATCAATTCAATAATTTCATTTATGTAGTATTTTTAAAGAAGCTAATTATATAATATTCCTCTTTAAAAAAATTATATTGGCATTGAATTAGGTATTATATGAGGGAAAAATATTATTCATTGAATTCTAAATGGAAAATTTTTGAAACATCAAAATACAAGTTAAATAAAATATTAATGGAATAATGTAAGTTATATTTCTCATGTCTATTCCTATATTCTTATGATAGCCAATCATGTGATAATGTTTTATTATGATAATCATGTGATAATGTTGTTACATTTAGAAACAGAAATTGAAGGATATAAATTCACACCAGCAACAATCAGAAATAAAATATATTGGGAGTAAAAAGTGATAATCCAACATTGTTATAATTTACAGATAAGCAGATTTATATTTTCATAAAATATTTCCTGTTATATATTTCAAGTTGGGAAAACTTATTGCTAAACATTTTCTAGTTCTCTTTAAATATTTTCTTAAAAGAAAAAGTAATAAAATAAACATTTATTGTAATTATAACACAATGAACAGCTTAATTTGATTTATGGTTTTTCACCTCTGAGGTCTTCAATTTGAAATGAAGTGAATTATTGTCAGTGATCCCAAATGTGTTAACAGTATATACGATAGTATTCTGTGACTATATCATGTCTGAAAAAGATTGTTTTTGTTTATTGTAGTAACTGCTTATAAGGTATAAATAATTTTAATTTACTGTAATTAATACTTCATATGAGCTCTTTTTTAAGTGGTGCAAGTCTATTTTTTTTTTAAAGCTGAATAATGTTAATAATGAATATAATATATTATGAGCTTTCTATTTATAAACAGCTCCTGTGCCCAAATAATCCTCAAAAACTTTCTTATTTTGTCATTATAAATTTTTATATATGAAATTATAAATATAATTACTTTGAGAGTAAGTCCTCTTTCTGAAAAGGCATATTTAGCTTAAAAATTATACTACATAATTATACTATATACTTCTAACCAATCCTTTAAAAATGATCACATTATAAACTGTAAATTAGTTTAATATTTTAGAAACATAAAATAAGTACATTAACATATACTTGTAGTTTTCAAACCATCCAAATACAAACCTTTAAGTGTCTCATTGTAATATAAAATGGACTTACATCACTTTCAAAGAAAACAACTCATATCTATATATCTCTTAATTTGTTTAATGACAAGAAATAGGTAGATTTTTATTGAAATATCAACTTTTAGGAACTGTATGATTTCTGTAATTGCCATGTGTGTAAAGGCAGCTCTAGTAAATGATGGAACATTTTGTTCAGTATTATAACTGAATCTCTCAGAAGCCAATGCAATAAGTCTTTTTTTTTTTTCATGTTTATGGATTTTTGTAAATTGAAATAGTATAAATAATTCTTTTTAGTTATTAGGTAGTTTACTCGTTATTTCAGCAATAATTTGTTTTGCTTAAATTAAGAGTTTTAATAAAACAAAAAACTTTAAGTTAATGTGTTAAAAGTCTTTTTTTTTCTAAGGACGTCACTATTGGCTTCTCAGTAACTGAATTAAGGAATTAAGCAAAATGCAGTTATTGATGATGAAATAATTTTCCATATATGAAACAGGCTTTTTAAATTAAGCGAGGCTATAATACAAGGCAAGCTTTTAAAATTCAACACCTGCAGTCTGTGGAAGCTTTTATTCACATGCATATTGAGTAATTGCAGCTGTTAGCTAGCCACAGACATCCTTCTAGAGGAATTTAACAGTTTTAAAGTCTTCATTTAAGATTCCTGTTTAAAAAAATTCCGCCAACTATGAAAGGTGCTCAGTCATTCATTCGTTTTCTTAATGTAAAAGATGTGAAAGAAGTCAAAATTCATCGGGAGATTAGTCAAATATATGGAGAAAATAGTGAGATGGTGTCAAAGAAAGAGTATTATAACATTTCAAGATAGCCACATGAATGTGCATGATGAGAAGTAAATTGAGTGATTTTCTGGTATTGTAGACTTTGTACAGAAAGGTGATAAAACATTTTGAGAACAGACACTTTATGATTTTTCCATTATTTAAATGAGTTTTCTTATGTTTCAAGTTGTGTCTTTTATGGTACACAACACTTAAATTATTGTAAGTTTGTCTCACTCAGATGAGCGAAATTTTAAGAGGCACACAAAAGTAAACAAGCCAGGCAGCAGATTTCTATAAGTCTAGAATTCAAAAGATAGTTCTACAGTACAAGTGCCTTGATTTTAGTGGAAGGCTTTCATGTAGATAGAATTGATTAAAAATAATACGCTTGCGTGTTTTTAATTTCAAACCATTATTTTAAAAAAGTCATGCCTTGTATTATTGTGATTTAAATGTACAGTGAAACCTGCTTAAGAAGTTTTCCAAGCGCCTAACTGATTAAAACTTTTTAAGCGGGAAAACTTCTTAAAATGAAAATCGGGCAATAAGTATTATTTATGCATTTTTATGTGTGTGTGTATATATATATATATATATATATATATATATATATACTTATACATATATATTTGTATATATATGAATATATGTACTGTAAAACTGACTTAAGAAGTTTTCTAAGGGATTAGAATTAGGGTGGGGTGGCCCATAAGGGCACCAGCACTGGGGCCTAAGGCCTATTGTACTGATTTCTAAGGGATAAAAAGAGAAAACTTCTTAAACGAAAGTAATTTTTTTAAAAACAAAATAATCACATAGATAAAAGAGGAGAGATTTTTTTCTTTATAAAATAATCTATAAACAATAGGTTTCGTTTCTCTCAAAAATTTACATTTTTTGCACACTTAAAAAATCAGCTAATAAAAGAAAACAACATAATTACCTTAGAACATCTTTAATTCAGCTAAGAAATTTTGCTTTAAACACCACTGAAATTGATTTTACAGAAAAAAGCGGTTATAGTTTTTTGTTTTTGTTTGTTATCGGAAATTTGTAATTGATAACAGTCCAGCTGTCTTAAGCTTTTAAAAACTTCTTCAGACACATTTTAAATAAAAATGACAACAATTGTTTTTAGCCATAAGTATCAACCTTTACAAACAGAGAGGAGAAAAAAAAATAATTGAAAGGCAGCTATAAACGCGTTCTGTAAGTAAACTTAGAAATTAAAGAAAACTTCTTAAGTGGGAAAGAGTTTGGAACAAAATTTTATAAATGGGTTATTTTAACATTGTATAAATAGGGGAAAAAATGGGTACCGAAAATATAAACTTCTTAAGCAGGAAAACTTCTTAAGAACTTCTTAAACGGGTTTTACCATATATAGTTAAAGTGCCTTACTAAGTTAGAATTAATATATTATTGTTAAAGTAATATATACAAGTTGTTAAATTAGCTAGGTAGTCCTAGCTGTGTGATATGAACTATGTGAATTTGGTAGCTTATGTGCAATGCGATTAGATGGATATTTTTTCAAGATTTATATATAAAATTAAAATATAGATATATTTGCATTTACATATTTATGTATATTTAAATTTTGTTTTAAAGACTTGCCACTTAAATTCTTCAATTATGTTTATAATACCAAAGAATTTTGTAAGACTTCTGTATTGTATTGAAAACAGTAAGATGTACAAAAACTAACAATTCCTTCCAACTTTGTTATATTGTTATAATTTTATCTTTAATAAAACTGTTAAAAATGTGTTGAGTGTATTCATCTGTATTTCAGCCCTTTTATTTTTTTATCATTTAATTGTTTTGCATGAAAGATGTATTTTATTAACTCTGTATCTTAATGTCTTCAAATTAAAAAAAAACTGCTGTAGACACCACATGACTTCCTTGCACACATGTTAAATTTTGCTCATCTTCATTACAGTCCTTTTAGTTTTTTATCATTTAATTATTTTACATGAAAGATGCATTTTATTAACTCTGTATCTTAATGTCTTCAAATAAAAAAAAAAAAAAAAAAAAAAAAAAACTGATGTAGACACCACGACTTCCTTGAACACATGTTAAATTTTCTTTTAATTTTTCATCATTTAATTGTTTTGCTTTGAAAAATTAAAAGATCTGCAATGAAGATGAGCAAAATTGAATTGAACAAGAGATGCATTTTATTAACTCTTAACTCTGTATCTTAATGTCTTAAAAAAAAAAAAAAAAAAAAAAAAAAACTGATGTAGACATTACATGATTTCCTTGCACACATGTTAAATTTTGCACATTTTTACTTGTACAAATTGGCAGATTGGTCTTTGTACAAGATTTGTCATAATTCCAAAATTTCTTAAGTTTCATAATTTATATAAATTGCAGTTTATTTACATAATTTATATATATCACTGTTTCTAAAATGTTTCACATTTTTTGAGTTATCGCTTATAATTCGACTTTGAAAGTATTTCCATCTATTTTGAAATTTGATATTTAGACATTTTTGCTGCTAATAAATTTTTATATAAAGAGGCATAATCTAAAATATGTAAATATGTACATAAATTAAATCATACCTTTAAAAAATTCAAAGTTCAAGGGCGGGGCAAAGGTGGCATTTGCCACGCCCATAATTCATAGGGGCGACACACCTTGAGGAAAATAAGGAAAAGTTGAAAGAAAAACGTTTCTATTATAAAATCCAGTGTGTTTATAAATTATTTTTTTTATGAATTTTCTTATGTTTAAAAATGCTTCTAGAGACTAAATCTGTAATAGATTTTTAAAAAATGTTTACCAAACACTCTTAATATGCCTTAATATCAATCGATGTATTCGTTATAAGTTTTGAATTTAGTAAAGCTATTAAAACTAAATTTAAATTTAGGAATTTGCCAATTTTTATGAAAATTCCATATTTAAATAAAAAATAATCCCCTCAAATAAACTATTGAGTTTATCAGCAAAATAATATTCCCAAACTATTAAAAAATTATTTTTAAGTATTAATAAGAAAAAATAGAATTTTTTTTAAAAAAACTAATATGCTAAGAACATTTTAAGAATTAAAATATTTTGTGAGTACATTCTGAATATATATATGTTTATATATATGTATATATATATATATGTGTGTATTATATATATATATATATATATATATATATATATATATATATATATGTGTGTGTGTGTGTATCTATATATGTATATATATATATGTATGTGTGTATATATATATATATATATATATATATGTATGTGTGTATCTATCTATATATATATATAATGAGACGGACTTCTCGATGGGTGGTTGCAGTCATGACCATAAAAATGATACCGTTTTTAAAACTTAAATCAAGGGCTAAAAATTCCCGCGTCATTTTGCATTCCCCTTTTTAACCCCTAACCTAAATTGTCCGCTAGGACCATGTAGGATTATAATTGGTCAGCCCCTTCTCTAAGGGCGTAAACTGTAGCCCCAGTGGTCAATTTAGGTTAGGGGAATGCAAAATGACGCGGGAATTTTTAGCCCTTGATAAGTTTTGAAAACATATATATATATATATATATATATACACACACACACACACACACACACACACACACACATATATATATATATATATATATCAGGGGCGTTATAGGACTGAGTTACGGCCCTGCATACAGTATGCTTATAGGCCTTTATGTCTTATCTATTCCCTCAAAGACGTTTATAAGGCAAAATGGCGTTACTACAAATCTGTAAAAATAATAAATCTTTATGAACTGCAAGATTTTGAATTCGTGACATGTCTTTTTTTTTCGATGTACAGAAATAAAATTGCTTGCTTATGCAAAATTTATCTATAACTCTCGAAATATAAGTTCTTAATACAACAGTCAAGAATTATGCATTTATAAATTTTATTTAAAATCTTATTTTTATTTAAAATCTTATCTTTTTTTATTTTAAATTTTCTTGTTGCAGCTATAACGGTAGCCAGATATTTTTTTCAACAAGTCTTTGTCAACATACATAGAAGAGTAAGAAAAAGTCAATGCAATTAAGACACAAAATATAAAGTATATAAGAAAAGTGTTGAGTTTTGTTTTGTAAAAACCGCCAATAGTGCGCTTGGCGCCAATTGTAGCAGCTTGTTGTAAAAGCTCCACAATAAGAGTTGTTTTTCTATGTTTGTAATATAGAGTGTGTAAAATGCGAGATGATGTGTTGGACCCTTCGCTTCGAACTGGCGACTGAGTATTCGTCTGAGAATAAAAGTTTAAGAGCTACAGTCCATCATTTATTTTATGATAATCATTACTAATTAAGAACCAGCGACCAAGCTTCTTTAAAAAGCATGCAGCTGTTTCATAGCTGTATGTTTTTCAATTTCGTTCATAATCAGAGCCTGACTTACAGAAATGGAGGCCAACTAACTCTGTTGTGCACACGGCTACGGGGTAATTGTTATATGTAATGATGCTTAAACTATGGCCTACAGAGCTTTTAAAGTTGACTCCCCAATGTAGTTAGTAAATTAAGATTAGTTTAAAATAAAATAAAAAATTAAAAAATAAATAAAATTATAAGTTACAAAAAAAAAAAAAAAAATCCTGGAAGGTAAAGCGTATATTAGAATTTTGTAAGTCCTTACCCGAGGAATTTTCTTACCTAAAACAGAATGTAGCTGCGTGTTCTACATTTTTTGCAATGCTTACATTTGTGAACAAGCTCTCTAATGATACTGAATAAGTCAAAAACTAAAAGAAGAAAGTATGCAGGGGTGATTCTGATCCAAATTTTCCGGAAATTTGTGTAAGTCTATTCCGAAAGTAATAATAATAATAATAATAATAATAAAACAATTTTTTTTCTACGTAAGACAGAATGTAGCTGCGTGTTCTACATTTTTTACACTTCTTACATTTGTGAACAAGCTCTCTAATGATACTGAATAAGTCAAAAACTAAAAGAAGAAAGTATGCAGGGGTGATTCTGATCCGAATTTTCAGAAAATTTGTGTGAGTCTGTTCCAAAAGTAATAAAAAAACATTTTTTTTCCTACGTAAAACAGAATGTAGCTGCGTGTTCTACATTTTTTACACTTCTTAGATTTGTGAACAAGCTCTCTAATGATACTGAATAAGTCAAAAACTAAAAGAGAGTATGCAGGGGTGATTCTAATCCAAATTTTCCGAAAATTTGTGTGAGTCTGTTCCGAAAGAAATAAAAAAAAACATGTTTTTTTCCTCCGTAAAACAGAATGTAGCTGCGTGTTCTATATTTTTGGCCAGTACTTAACATTTGTGAACAAGCTCTCTAATGATACAGAATAAGTCAAAAACTAAAAGAAGAAAGTATGCAGGGGTGATTCTGATCCGATTTTTCAGAAAATTTGTGTGAGTCTGTTCCAAAAGTAATAAAAGAACATTTTTTTCCCCTACGTAAAACAGAATGTAGCTGCGCGTTCTACATTTTTTTCCAGTACTTACATTTGTGAACAAGCTCTCTAATGATACTGAATAAGTCAAAAACTAAAAGAAGAAATTGTCGATAATTTAAAGTGAATTTTAGACATAAGCATCATGTTTTTAACTTGAAATGGCAGATAATTTAGGGGCCCGGGCGCTTGCTCTGTTCATAATGGTCTCTTTATCACGTCTTTTGTTCAATATTCTTCTATGATCTGATAATCTTCGTAAAAACGACATGTATTCTCTATGGAGGAGGGATTCTGATCCGAAAATTTTCGAATTTTTCGAAAATTTGTGTGAGTTTGTTCCGAAAATAATAAAAAATCATTTTTTTCCTACCTAAAACAGATTGTAGCTGCGTGTTCTACATTTTTTCCAGTACTTACATTTGTGAACGAGCTCTCTAATGATACTGAATAAGTCAAAAACTAAAAGAAGAAATTGCGGATAATTTAAAGTGAATTTTAGACATACGCATCATGTTTTTAACTTGAAATGGCAGTTAATGTGGGGGCCTGGGCACTTGCCCTGTTTGGCCTGTCGGAAATTAGGCCCTGGACGTTCCTCCTCCTTTCTCTATATGAGGAATATCAATATACAGAAATTGTTAAGATTAGGACCAGCTGGTTAAAAACATCTCTTAAAACTTCAGTAAATTTAGGATAATATATTGAATTAAAAGTTTTTAAAAATTTCGAACCTTAAAAGATATTTTCTTGTCTAAATTATTTAGGCGATGCGTTAAAGTCCAGTTAGCTTCTATGTCAACAACCTTTGGGAGTGGCTTAAGAAAAGAAGCTAACTGAACTTTTTTTTCTTTATCACGTCATCTTTTCAAAATTCTTCTATAATCTCATAATGTGTGTAAAAACGTCATATATTCTCCATGCAGGGTTGATTCTGATCCGAAAATTTCTGAATTTTCCCGAAAATTTGTGTGAATCTGTTCCAAAAATAATAATAAAAAGTTTTTTTCCGGAAAATTTAAAATGAATTTTTGGAAAAATCGGTTTTTGAAACTTAAAAAAGAAAAGTTTTTTAAAACCACCTTCCACTTCAAATAAAAAATATATAAATGAATTTTGAAGACAATCAAAGTTTTATATCCTTTTACGTCATTTTTTCTTTTTTGCTGCGTCCACAATTTTTTTTTTTTCTACCGAAGAACAGTAATAATGTTTTGTGATTTTCTATTTTAAAACAACATGTTAAAATTTAAATTTAAATATTAAGATTAAGAAATTGAATTTTTGTTTTCTAGATAACCTACACACACATTGATATATATGTGTGTGTGTATTATTTTCTACAGAACATACTTATATTTGCAACTCTATAATAAGGTGGATTATATTAGGAAATATTAAGGTATTGATATTTGGTAAACGATATATCACAATATTAAAATTCAGATGTCATGCAATTCCAGTTTTGAAATCCAGAAATTAACCTTAATATAATTTTTATTTTAAAATAGTAGCGTATACTTTTTTCAGAAAATTTTGTAGGATGTTCAGAATTTTTTTTTTTTTTTTTTTACTTAGAATCACCCATGTCTCTATGATGCTTCTTGGATCTTTCAAATTGCACTAGAAAAAGGAAAATTTCTTCACGTGAATTTCCCAATGCCAACTGAACGCCAATTTTATTAGCAGATATTAGCGAGACGACATGGTCACTTGGTGCTAGTCAATGATCTACCAGTACCAGAAAGAGATTCACTTGAAACTGCTGGAGGTACCATTTATGGACACTTTTTTATAAGGCGAATAGGTCACCAATTTTTGCAATACCTAGTTCCTTATTATCGCAAGATCATTTGCCCAAGGTCCTTGGATCACAGGTTTTCCCCTTTCAGCTACAGCTGTGAAGTGTTTTTTACCAACAAGTTTTTTTTTTACCAAAATATATAGAAAAGTATGAATTAGTCAATGTAATGAAGGCACAAAAGTTAAACAGTAATTGAAAATTGCATAGCTATTCATAGCTGTATGCGTTTACATTTTATTTGTAATTTTTGTCTCTTTACCACATCCGCCTCTTTCATGCTATTCTTTTTTTTTTTTTAAAGTTTTAATTGCAGCAAAATGGTCTTCAAACTCAAAGAGATGATTTATATGATAATTTGGGGTTTATTTTCTCATCTTATTCCGTAACTTTAAGTTTAACGTATACTGAGATCTTTGTGAAAGCAAAAAATTATATTTCTATCGCAATTAGCTGTTGCATTCGTACAGAGTGGCACAATACACTATTTAGAATGACTTTTTAATGTCAGATGTAATAAAAAATTTCTATAATATGCAATTCTTTGAACGAGAACAAATTAAAAAGTCGCCTTCTCCGGTGCCATGCGAGATAAGACTTGCGTGGCACTGCCTTATCCCATTTGAACAACATATTCTATCGATGTTTTCAGTAATTGTGACGTTACAAAACCGTCGGAGGAAAAGTTGTGTTATTGAGAGACGTTAAAGAGTTCGATATAAAACCATTAGAAATCACTAATTAGGGCCCCAAATGAAATAAAAAAACCGTACTTTCCTGCTTACTTCTGTATCTTCTATTGTTTAGAAATGAAATTACGAAACTTGAAAATTTCTCATTGAACATCAATTTTATTAGCGGATTGTAATATTCTCTGTTCTATTTGTTCACACCGGCTTTTCCATGTTCTTCTATAATTTCATAGTCTGTCAGAGTAAAAACTTCTTGCATTTTCTATGACATTTCTTGGATCTTTCAAAGTGCACTAGAAAAGGAAAATTAAAATTTAATTGTTTCAAGTGAATTTTTTAATTCCAGCTAAACATAAATTTTATTAGCAGGAATACATGGTCCCTTTGAGCTAGTCAGTTGTAAGCCAGGATAAAAAGACCCACTTAAGTTTCTGGACTGCAACCCCTTTTACAAGAAAACATTAATATTCGAACTATCTCTCCTCTTGCTTACTAATTACGTCAAATATTAAAATATTGTTGCATATTAATTACATCTATTTAATCTGCCTATCTATATATAAAGAAAAACAAAGTAGAAATTACTTGAATTAGCCGTGAAATGTAATAAAATATTTATTAAAAAATTTTAAAATATGCATAAAATTAATCCCTTATACAATAATAGCTTAAATTATCTGTCTGTCTGTCATCGAATTTATGAAGCAGTTGGACCTGGAATAGATAGAGGCATCCATATTGGATTCTTCATGAGTTAGAGTTAGCAACATTCAAAGCGAGTAAATTTTATCTTCTTCTAACCTATCTAACCGATTCTAAAATAAAGTGGTATAAATATGCTTCATATCACACCAAAAAATACTGTTGTCTTTAAAATATTCGAAATTTCCTCTTTTCCCCCCTTTTCAAGTGTTTAATGCCATAATTTCAAGCCCTATTTTCCCCCCGTTAAGAGCAGGCGATTATTAAATTTATCAATTTATCACATAATAAATATGTAAAAATAACTTTTTTTCCCCCTAGCATTATGACGTCATTCCTTTAACCATCTCATTTAAACACTTCTTATTTTAAATTATTTAAATATCGTCTGCATTATTTTCGTATTTCGTATCACTGAACTTAGATATTACGTAAATATTATTTTTTTTTTATATTTGGCTTAAATAATATATTAGGTACATATGTGATAATTTTAAATTGAATCATCGATTATTTCTTGTTGCGATGAAAATTTTATCACCAGTATTAATAACAAATTATATTCATAAAAGTCTAAAAGTCTATTACACGGACTTGTTTCTTGCGATTATTTAATATTATTTAGGCTCTTTTTGGATTTTTAGACTAATTTATTTATTTTTAAAACATGTATTTTTATTTTTTCCACTTTTTTAAAACTTTCGTACCCGATCATTACTCCTAAACAAATAAAAATTTATAACGTCAAAAATAAATCAATAAAAATTATTACTATAATTAAATATTATTATTTAGGCCTTTTTCGGATTTTTAAAACAGTTTATTTAATTTTAAAATTTACATATTATTTTTTCCAAAATTTTTTAAAAATTTTGTTTTTACTCACTTTTATTTAAATTTTTTCGGCTTATTTTGTACGGATGTCACTGGCCACAAAAATATTTATGTTTTACTATCCCTAAACTTTCTACTCTCTAGTTTTGTGTTATGAACTCACGAATCAACCCTTCTATCTCTTTGCTCTTTTATGTGTTTATTTTTCGCTCGTTGTCATTTTTGTGCTTACTGATAGAAGCCTCTGGATTAACGGGCTAGGCCCATAGAGTCCAGTTGCATCACCACCTTTGATGCCTTTGATGACACGGACTAATAAATATCTAGCGTGTAAGTTATATATCTTTGAAAATTTAGAAATTTGTACGTTTGTGTGTGTTTTTTTATACATAACCACACGGCTTGACTAAATGAATTCAACTTGATTCTAAACAGCATTTCACAGTATCGGGATACTTTAAAGGAGTATGAAGATAAAGCGTGATCAGAAAATTCGAGTAATAATTGAATGTGTACCAGATAATTCTCAGCCAAAAAACAGACCATTTTTTACCTGCCTAATAGGTACTTTACAATTATGGAAAATTAAAAATTTTACTGATCCCGTCATATGACGGGCTATATGCTAGTCAGAAATAAAAAGAATTGATGAGATAGTTAAGGGTGGCAGAGTTTTAACAACTTGTTAATGTAAGGTTATAATTGCGTTTACACCATTTGTAAATCTCGATGTGCAGCGATGTTCTTTCCTTAGACATTCAACTAGCTACTGTGATGAACGATGGTCGAATGAGTAGGGAGCTGGTCTTTAGTGTTCGTAAATTTATATAATACATTTAGACCAAAATAATGATAACGAAACAGCCTTAATTTTCACCTTCTATTGAATTTGATATCTCATTTGCAATTTCCTTATAATGGTAATGTTTCGCAGAACTTACCAAAAATTTCAAGGGATCTAAGAGCCCTGCGAAAACTAGATTGCAGAACTCTGGTCTAGTAGTCTAGTTAAATGTATACTATAGTTATTTACTTTATTTGCGCACGTATCAGTGATTTCAGAGATTAAATGGGTTTTGGATAAAACGACACAAAAAACTCTAATTTGTTACAAAACTTCACAACTCACTACAGTTCAATCTGCAAAGTACAACAGTCCAGCACAATCTAGTTCAAAACTGATAGCGTAGAATAATCCAGTAAGCTCTGGTACAATTCAGTGAACATCCCACACAAAACCCTTAATACACTGCGATTGCTCATTCACTACAGCTTGACGCGGCAAAGCAACTCGTCTTCCAACTCTGAAGTCTACTAACAGAATGCCTAGAGGCAACAAACTGAACCGTATTTGTAGACCAACAGACATTTCGAGATAATTCCGGATTTTGAGGGCTTTACGAGTATCTGGCCATGCGGAATATTTCACGAAGTTGCCAAATTTCGAGCCCAAAATATAGTTGCTAAATAACCTCACCAGCAAGAGAAAATAGGCATATTTACATGGTTTTAGAAGCATTTGGTTATGCCGAATATTTCGCCAAATTTGACTTAAAAATATAGTTGTTAAATACCCTCGCCAGCAAGCTAAAATAGATATATTTACAAGGTTCTAAAAGCATTTGGTCATGCTGAATATTTCACCAAATTTGAGGCCAAAAATATAGTTGTTAAATAACCTCGCCAGCAAGGTAAAATTTACAAGTTCCGTAACACTATGCAGTGAGTATGTTGCCGTTTGACTGACTTTTAAGTAAACTTTTTACAGTAACTGAATTAAAATTTTACTTCTGGAATATCATAAGCCATTGGAGATGTTGCCACTTCAGGATATACAATTTCTAATGTGCCGCAGCATGGAACGCCCTGTAGCCAAACAGCATCTAGTTCTGCACCTTTGGCATGGCTGGTGTATATGCCTGCTCCATGCTTCAAATCATCTTTCCAAAATCCTTCATAAACATCTTTGCTCTCTGTAATTAAAATCATATTAAAGATTTTCTTAGCTAAATACAAGTACATAAGACAGTGTCTCGGTTAGTAGAAAAGGGAATTCTTTTTTCGAACCGGGAAATAAAATAAATAAAATAAAAACAAAAACTTTTTCCTCTGTCACTTACTCTCTCTCTCTCTCCAATATCCCCCTCCCATATATATATATATATATATATATATATATATATATATATATATATATATATATATGTATGTATGTATGTATGTATGTATGTATATATGTATATGTATATGTATATGTATATATATATTATATATATGTGTATGTATGTATATAAGTATATGTATATATATGTATGTATGTATATATATATATATATATATATATATATATATATGTATGTATGTATATATATGTGTGTATGTATATATATGTGTGTATATATGTATATGTATATATATATGTATGTATATATGTATATATATGCATGTATATGTATATATATGCATGTATATATATATATATGTATGTATATATATATATATATATATATATATATATATATATATATATATATATATATATATATATATATATATGCATAATATGTACACTGAAGAGCCAAAAAACTGGTATAGGCATGCATATGCAAATAAAGAGATAAGGAATAAATCAGAATACGACATTGAGGTTGGCAGCGCCTATATAAGAAAACAAGTGTCTGGCACAGTTGTTAGATCGGTTACTTCTGATACAATGGCAGGTTATCAAGATTTAAGTGAGTATGAATGTGGTGTTATAGTCGGCGCATGACAGATGAGACATAGCATCCCCGAGGTAGCGGTGAGGTTTAGATTGTTCCGTACGACCATTTCACGAGTGTGTCGTGAATATAGGGAATCATTTCACATGTAATATACCATCACACTTTTCACATTAATGTGAAATTCCATCACATTAATTCCCTTAAACAGCAGTTTCCATAAAACTCCCACAGGACTACTAGTACAAAAATGGGACATTAGGCATAAATGGGCTAAATATGTACAGATACAGTCAAACCTGTCTATCTCGAAACCTGCTTATCTCAAAAACCTGTCTATGTCGAATTTTTTCAATTTCCCTACATTTTCAATAAAAATTTAACGCATTTTCCAAACCTATCTCAAATTATTTTTTCCCAAAACCTGTCTATCTCGAATTTTCGTAAGAAACACAACATTCCAGTTTAGAGCCTTATTGCGTTGACAAGCGCACAAGTTCCCATTTCCCGGAAATATACTTCTAGTTTTCTTTCTCGGGGGTGTTATTTGGTCAGGGACTGGGTGGGATTTGTACTAAAAACTGGTTCTCTGCTCTGGAATAAGGGATTGGGGCAATAGAAGGAAACCGAAGAGCAACCAACCGGCCGAGGAAACTGATGAAAACCCGAAGGAATGGATGATTATCAGAGAGAAATTGAATACTGACACTTCATTTAAAGACTTTACATAAGTAGATGAATCAGTGGTAACAAGCGGAACATTATTAACTGATTCCGAAATTTTAGAAAACATTCGTAGAACTTCTGAGAATGAAGAGTATCATGACAAAGAGGACAGCATCGATGTAGAAAAAGTTGTTACGCCAAAAAAAAACAGAAAAAAAAACAGAAAAAGTCATTGAAACACTAAGAATTTTTCTTGAATCCCAAGAAAATATTGATCAATTTGTATGTCACTGTGTCAAAACCACAAAAAACTGTCCAGTCTAAAAAAGTTTTGCATTGAAAACTCCTAACGGATTACTTTCTGTAAGGTATGTAAATAAAACTGAAAGTACTTCAAATTTTCAATCTTTTGTATTGTGTAAAGAAATTTTCTTAGTCTATTTTCATAAAGCCTGCGTATCTCGAATTTTTTTTTTACTCCCAAGAGATTCGAGATAGACAGGTTTGACTGTATACAAAACATTAAAGGAGATTTTTTTTATCATCTAAAATTGTTTTCGAACATATCTTTTGTCTTTGTCATGCAGACTAAAGATGTGCGTACATATACCTGAAACACTAGCTTTGGGAAATTACGTTTTACTTAAAAGGTTTCTTCCTCATTCAGAAGCGCATTTATTTAATGACATATACAAGAAACAGCGGATAAGGTATCTTTTCCTGCTATCTTTCATGAGTATCATAAAAGTTTATTAAGGTAAAAAATAAAGAAGAAAAAGGGAGAAAGCTTGGAGGAAAAAAGTAAAAGCAGTAAGAACAGTGTTTTGTAGGGAAAATGTTTTTTCTTTCTTTTTCTTTCTTTCTAACTTTTTTTTTTAAAATTTTTTCTCTGTGAATGAAAAATTCAAAGAATAAGTATCTTTTATTCCTTTATAAGAAGCTGGCTTAGGTTATTGCCGTACACATTTTAAACTTTCAGCAACTTGGTAATTTAAGGATTCTCATGACAATTGATATGTCGAGAGCTGAACTAAAATTAGTTTTCCAGGTTCATTAAATTGATATTTTTTTAGTAATACGACTGTTTTTTACAAGTAGTTATACTTTTGTCACTTATGTGTCCTGACGTACCTAGTTGTCATTAAAAAATATGAAATGCCTATTATTCCCTTTTCAGAAATTGGTTCAGAATTTTGCCTACACATTTTAAAATTTTTGGAACTTAGCAATATAAGGCATTTTATGACAATTGATGCATCGAGATTTCAACTGAAATTAGTTTTCAAAATTAATTGAATTATCATTTTTAATAATACGACTGTATTTTACAAGTGGTTTTTTTCACTTATGTCTGCTGAGGTACCTAGTTGTCATTAAAATATATGAAATGCCTATTATTCCCTTTTCAGAAATTGGTTCAGCATTTAAATTAGTTTTCCAAGTTCATTAAATTATTATTTTTTACTAATACGACTGTTTTTTACAAGTGGTTGTACTTTTGTCACTTATGTATGCTGAGTTACCTAGTTTTCACTAAGAAATATTTAATGCTTATTATTCATTTTTCAGAAATTGGTTCAGCATTTTGCCAACATATTTTGACATTTTAGCAACTTAGCAATATAAAGCGTCTCATGACAGCTGATGTGCCGAGATCTGAACTGAAATTAGTTTTCGGAGTTAATTAAATTATCATTTTTCAATAATACTACTGTTTATTTCAAGTGGTTATACTTTTGTCACTTATGTGTTCTGAGGTACCTAGTTGTCATTGAAAAATATGAAATGCCTATTATTCCCTTTTCAGAAATTGGTTCAGCATTTAAATTAGTTTTCAAAGTTAATTAAATTATTATTTTAATAATACAACTGTTTTTTTCAAGTGGTTATACTTTTGTCACAAAGTATGCCGAGGTACCTAATTTTCATTAAAAAATATGAAATGCCTATTATTTCTCTTTTCAGAAATTGGTTCAGCATTTTGCCTACACATTTTAAAATTTTAGCAACTTAGCAATATAAAGCGTCTCGTGACAATTGATATGTCGAGAACTGAACTTGAATTAGTTTTTTAAGTTAATTAAATTATTATTTTTTTAATAATACGACTGTTTTGTACAAGTGGTTATACTTTTGTCACTTAAGTATGCTGAGGTACCTAATTTTCATTAAAAATATGTTATTCCCATTAATCCCTTATCAGAAATTGGTTCAGCTTTTTGCATACACATTTTAAAGTTTCAGCAACTTGGTTATTCAAGGCGTTTCATGACAATTGATATGTTGATATTTGAGCTGAAATTAGTTTTCAAAGTTAATTAAATTATCATTTTTTTATAATACTACTGTTTTTTAAAAATAGTTCTATTTTTTTACATATATATTCAGCTACCTAGTTTTCATTAAGAAATATGTAATGCTTATTAATACCTTATTAGAAATTGTTTCAGCTTTTTTGCCTGAACATTTTAAAGTTTCAGCAGCTTGGTAATTTAAGACGTCTCATGATAATTGATATGACCAGAACCGATAATTGATATGTCCAGTACCTAATTTTCATTAAAAAATATGAAATGCCTATTATTTCTGTTTTCAGAAATTGGTTCAGCATTTTGCCTACACATTTTTAAATTTTAGCAACTTAGTAATATAAAGCGTCTCATGACAATTGATATGTAGAGAACTGAACTGAAATTAGTTTTTCAAGTTAATTAAATTATTATTTTTTTAATAATACGACTGTGTTTTACAAATGGTTATACTTTTGTTAATTAAGTCTGCTGAGGTACCTAATTTTCATTAAAAAATATGTAATTCCTATTATTTCCTTATCAGAAATTGGTTCAGCTTTTTGCATACACATTTTAAAGTTTCAGCAACTTGGTTATTCAAGGCTTTTCAGGACAATTGATATGTTGATATTTGAGCTGAAATTAGTTTTCAAAGTTAATTAAATTATCATTTTTTTATAATACTACTGTTTTTTAAAAATGGTTATATTTTTGTGACATATATATTCATCTACCAAGTTTTCATTAAGAAATATGTAATGCTTATTAATCCCTTATTAGAAATTGTTTCAGCTTTTTTGCCTGAACATTTTAAAGTTTCAGCAGCTTTGGTAATTTAAGACGTCACATGATAATTGATATGACCAGAACCGATAATTGATATATCCAGTACCTAATTTTCATTAAAAAATATGAAATGCCGATTATTTCTGTTTTCAGAAATTGGTTCAGCATTTTGCCTACACATTTTAAAATTTTAGCAACTTAGCAATAAAAGGCGTCTCATGACAATTGATATGTAGAGAACTGAACTGAAATTAGTTTTCCAAGTTCATTAAATTGATATTTTTTTAATAATATGACTGTGTTTTACAAATGGTTATATTTTTGTCACTTATTTGTGCCTAGTTGTCATTAAAAAGTACATTAAAGTAAAAGTCATTATAAAGTACCTAGTTGTCATTAAAAAATTGAAAATGCCTATCATTTCACTTTTCAGAAATTGGTTCAGCATTTTGCCTACACATTTTAAAATTTTAGCAACTTAGCGTCTTATGACAATTAATATGTCGAGAACTGGACTAAATTTAGTTTTTCAAATTAATTAAATTATCCTATTTTAATAATAAGACTGTTTTTTACAAGTGGTTATGCTTTTGTCTCTTATGTGTACTTAGGTACCTAGATTTTATTAAAAAATATGAAATGCCTATTATTCCGTTTTCAGATATTGGCCCAGTATTTTCCCTACACATTTCAAACTTTCAGCAACTTTGTTATATACGGCGTTTCATGGCAATTAATATATCAAGAACTGAACTGAAATTAGTTTTCCAAGTTAGTTAAATTATTGATGATATATTGTGACAGTGTAGTGGGAAACCGCATTCTGGATGTTAGAAACCGTAGATGGAATAAAGCAAAACATACTTGAAAAAATTCCCTAGGATTGAAGATTAGTAGGAAAATTACATATTCTTCTTTGATAGTTTTGCTTCCTTCATAATATTTCACGACTGGAAATACCGGGTATTACTAAACACCAAAGTGTTATTTTTTAATAAAAGCAAACCTTTATTCTTCATTTACTTGTCTCCTTGTTGATTACGGATATTTCTTCTATATGCACGTTTTCTTGCGTGCGAATTGAGTCAATTTAAGACCTTATTTATATATGCAGTCACTTAAAGCACGCTTGGTTGCATGGCTGGAACGCTGGGGTTATTATGTTTTACTGCTCAATAGCTTATTAGTTTTTCTTTTTAAGACTTTTCGTGATTACAGAAAGTAAACTGAAATAAACATTTTAAGGATTTTTTAAATCATCTCTTTTGTTTCGTATATATACACTCAAGAGCCAAAACATTATGACGGCCTGTCAATAACGAGTTGGCCAAACTTTGGCGCGCAACACCGCTTCAACACTTGGCATGGATGCCACAAGTCCTTGGTAGATGGCCGAAGATAGATTGTACCAGATGTTTAGGGAACGGTTACGCATATCCGAGATATTGCGAATTGGTGGTCTTTAAGCTGCCGTCCTATGACATCCCAAATGTGTTCTATTGGATTGAGATCCGGTGAGTTAGTTATGAATGACAGTAATTTTTGCTCAGATTTCAGCACAATAAATCAAATGATATAATTATATGGATAAGTAGGCCAAGGTAATTGGGTTTAATAGTAGGGGAGAGTGGGGCACCTTGGGACATAGCCCACCTTGGGACACCTTTATTTTCAGGCTTTTATTTGCAACCAGGAATTAGTTCTGATGTGTATTGATAGATGGCCTCCCTCTTCACTTCTCAAAGAATTTTGATGCAAATAATGCTTGTAGGTAAGGAACAATTTCATTTTCTTTGTTTTGAATAACCCAAAATTACATCAATGTGCATTTTAAAAAGTAATTTTTTTGAAAAAAATTTAAATATTTTTTAAAAAAGGAGTTTTGTTATGAAAGAAAATTCATGTATTATTATTTCTATGCTAATAAATAAATTGTATTGTTAAGCCTAACTGTTTAGAAATTACCAAAAGATACTATGTAAAATGGGACACCTTGGGACATTTTAAAAAGTGTAAACAAATATCATTTCAAGCAAAATAATATTTTGGTACCTAATTTTTAATAGATTTAATATGTCAAAATATTAATTTATTAATCTTTTTTTTTTTTCAGAAAAATATGGTGAGAACAAGAAAAACCAACAGAAAGTATTCTGCTGTAAATGCTAATATGCTTGAACCAGCTGCAAATATCAGATTTGTTAAAAAATGTATTAACTTGAACAATTTTCAGCTATTTCTCTTTTATAACAGTTAATAAAAATAATTTGAACAGTATTTTGTATTTGTTGTTTAGTGTCCCAACCTACCTCATACAGTGGGGCAGGTTGGGACATTGGAAAAGTATTTTATTTTTTTTTATTACTCTTTAACTAAATGAGATATTAAGTAGGTTTAATATTTATAAGAAGCAGATATGATGACAATATATGCATGCATACTTATTGTTTTCAATTAGTTTTAAAAAAAATTCATAAAAATGTTTAACTGAAAAGTGTCCCAAGGTGCCCCGGTCTTTCCTATCTAGCGAAGTGTAAGGTCTTCACTTTAACCTCCGAACGTCAGCAGATCAAAACATTAATTTAGGCCTCTAGGCAAAAATATGGATAAGTATTGTACCGAGGTACTTTCTCATGGCGATCTGCACGTGCATGCACAGCTGTGGGAGGATTTTCCTAGAGGAATTTAGGACTCCAATTGTTCACGTCAAGTTTAGGGACCCCTGCAGAGAAGGTATAGATCACGGATTGGCAACGTAACGGTCAAGCTCGCACAGAGCTGTAACCGTGAGTTATGGGAGCAGGGGCTAAAAAGTAATGTCAGCTTGCACAAAGGGGCTACTTTAATGAGCCCACCTGCACTCCCGAAGGGCATGAGATGTGGGAAAATTTCCCGAAGACAAGGGATTGGAGAGGAAGAAAAAAGGGGCGTTGGGACCGAGGTGAGGAGTTTGCAAATGAAGTTAAGGAGAGGAGTTCGGGATTCGAAAGAAGTGAGACTAGAATCCACCAGCATTGACTCGTTCCGTGCGCCCGAACACCCGGACCGACTCACCGTATGAGAAAAGCTTCTACCTGATCCACTGCACCAACTGAAGACTGACGTAGGGAGAAAAGCCCCTGCCTGCTCCCCTGGGACTTTAATGGAGGTAATTTATAAAATAATATTTACAGTCACTTAACTTAGGCCTCTGTTAATAATAATAACTCCTTATAAAGAGAATTGTGATAATTATAGTGTAAATAGAAGACATAAATAATTGATGATTTTGATATATGATAACCAAGGATCTATTTGTAAATGAATGTATAAAATAAATGTCTGAATCTCAATATAAAGTGTTATATTCATTCTGTGCTTCCCCCTTGTAACGAACACTGGTGTATAGGTTGTATGTACATTGCAACAAGTATAATAACCTAATACAGCAACATTTGTGGCGAATCCTAGCTATGCAGCTCGGTATGGGAGTGTTTTTTTTCAGAGACGACACCGAGGTGCCCAGGCAGTGTCAACATTTCTTCTCTTCCGAGCGGTGGCAACTCTGGCGAACTTGACGGAGAGAGCGAGAGTGGGGTCAGAGGACGAGAAGTAATGCTAGGCCGAGTGCTGTACGCAACCTCCCATTCTGACAGCCTATTATTTTATGTTTGATGTTGACGAGCTTGGTAACACTGTATGTGAGGTGTAGCAATGCGTCTGTTATTGTTACCCTGGAACTCTTGATTTATCCCTTGCAATCCCACCGAACGAGCCTGCATTTCGGGTAGATTTGGGGCATCGTAACACAATAACATTATTATCTAGATCAGGGATTGACAAACTTTTTCGGCCGCGAGCTAAAAATCGAAAGAAAATAAATATAGTGGGCCAAGATAATTTTTTCTAAAATTTTAAAAACAATATACAAGTACCTAACGGTTTAAGTACGTTAATGAGATGAATGAAATTGCGATTTCATTTTTAAAAGTTCTTTATACTGAAGTTCGAAGTGAGATGTACTGATTTTAAGGAACGAGGCTAAATGCTCATATGTCAGTCTACTTCTGAATTATTCTTTCTAAGGTTCAAAGTCGAAAACACTTGTTCACGTATAAGAAGCAAATATACCGCTGCTCTTCTGAAAGTGAGATAATAAATTTGGGATATAATATTTAAGCAAAGTAGAAAAGAAGATGGATATATAATGTATAAATATATAAGTTTCTTTTAATTTGCCTCGGACAGGCAACTTAAAATTCTATCCGCTGGCCGGAGTTAGCCCGCGGGCCGTAGTTTGCCCATTCCTGATCTAGATCAACTGTCATGCATTCCATATCCCTCAGATGCTTTTGAATATCTCAAATTCTTTAAAGTATCGGAGAAATAACAACAAACGGGCACTTGAAAGTATCTCTATTGGGAAAATGGCAAATTAAATATTACGCATTAGACAAACCGATTTTGGGTTTCACGGAGTTGAAATATCGTTTTTCTCTTTCCCGAACTCAGGTCGGTCATTCCATAACAGACGCTTTGCGCTGCGTGAACTGAGTTTGGGCGTCACAGGCACGGATTTACAATGCAACTTCTAATGTAGACTCCACACTATGGCCCATTGTTCACCACTTCCTAATGATGACCTTGGACGATGGTTTACGGTTGCATCCGCACAGTGGGCCACTGAATGAGCCGAGCTCGTGGATTCGTTCATAGGGTCTACTGCGCACTTTAGTTGCGCATCTGGCTGCCTTTGATCTTTGGAGAAAAACCGCTTCCGAAGCCATCCTAAGGCAAGGCCTTTTTATTGTGTGCCATCGTCGACCACTATAAGCCATACCCCCTCCAGACGGAGTGTGGATAAGTGTTTGCATTAGGTTAGTATTACTAACAAAAGGCATAACTAACTTGTCTCCAGTGCTCCCTGTCCGCATTTCATGTCATTCTTCCACTCTCCAGCGTAAATTGAACCGTCTGCGCAATACTGTGTCCCCGTTCCAGATCTCACATCTTTCCACCACTTTCCATCGTAAAGAGATCCATTGCTGTACCGCATCCGACCGCACCCTTCTCTTTTGTCTTTTCTCCAGTTCCCTTCGTATCTGCCACCGTCTGGATAAAATTCAACGCCGTGACCCTGTCAAGGGAACACTTTCATGAAGCACTCCGTTACGTTTTATTCTAGCATTAATAATATTAACAACGAAATCATTACTGAACTTCCTGGTTCTAATTTTAAAGATTCGAGAAACCACAAGCGGCAGCTGATCCTGTAAATCATTTTCGCCCCATTTTTCGAAATTCTCACTTGCATCTCCTGCGCTCTAATAGATGGCGCCACGATCACTCTTACTTCTCAAACATAAACTATCGTATTTAATTCTTAAATGTTCTAACTTTTTAATTTTTTTTCATAATTAAATTGTGTTATTTTTTAATCTTAAATTTATCTTCTCCAATTACGTTTACTTTAATTCTTTTCATAACTTTCTTTTTAACGTAAAAAAACCTTCTTTTCCCCTTTTTTTATTATTAGTCTTTATTTTTCTATTATTGTAATGTACCAAGGACAGAGCCTTAACTTAATTTGTACTTTCATAACTTCTACCTTAAAAATGTTCTCTTAATTTTAAAACTATCTTTAACATTACGGAGCACATTAGTAAAGACACAAATATCGTTCGCTACTGGGGATTCGACTTAAGAGTCAAGGTGCCCTGAAAATCTTCATCTACTTGGTCTTGAACGTGTCAAGGGAAAAAAAAAAGTACGATGGTAGTAAACTGTTGGACAACACAGGATTCGGTTTTGCTGTAATCACAAATTCTAAAATCATACATTAACCCTTTCGCTCCTACTGTCACATATACGTGCCAGCAAGAAACGCGTTTACTTCCCGGCCGTCACACTGGCATGCCAGCGCGTTTTCTCGTTCACCCCCGACTGTCACATATGTGTGCCAGTGTTGTGGAACGTTTTAAAACTACAAGTTTTGACACAAGATGGCATTGTATGTCCATATGGATTTAGATACATGTAGATTTGACCTTGTACTCAATAGGAGAGTAGTATGATACACATACAAGTGGTTTTTGATTATATAAACATGTGGGAAAATGAATGTTTCCGATTAACATGTTTTATGACGGCTCTTTAAATTCCCACGTGGTGTTTGTTTATGTAAGCAGGGAACTTTTATTTTTGATAAAGCGTTGTGTCTTTCGGTTTGCAGTCCAGTTTTTAGTACAGAAATAGATCTGACAGTCTTGATTTATTTTTCTCTTTTTATTGTTAGATTTTCGAAGTGCCGAAAGCGTTTAACTGAGCTTGAAATAGCTGAAATGACGCGAAATATTTCAGATTTTCATTCTGAAACAGATTAGGATATTAGTAATAGTGACACTATAATATATTCTAATTGTTCATAATGGATCTTCTAGTGATTCTAATGTTGAGGAGGACATTTCTGACAAACATGATGACGATACTTCGTTTTTTCACATTCCGGAAAAATCCTCCAACACGGCAAATGAGTTACTTCGAGTGCAAGAACTGTCACGTAGGATTGTTTGTTGATAACTGTTTTTAAAATTTTTCATACAAAAAAATTTTAAATAACATAGTATTCAGTTTTGAATGTTAAAAGTCATTAAATAAAACTAAGTAAAAAATAAAAAAAAAAAGAAAGTGTAAAATATATATTTAAATAAGAAAAAGCTTAAGTAAATAAAGTATCTATAAACATATATAAATCCCATTCCGTATAAATACTTTACGCAGCATTATTAAATAACGCGCTGCTACTTCGTTAATTTCATGAATTAGGCGTAATAGCAAAAAACCCTCCGGCCCAGGATACACACTCGCGAAAGTGACTGTCGGCCTCAGAGGAAAGCGCGCGTTTGCGTCGCGCTTCCCGTCGCGAAAGGGTTAAATTTCAATAAAATTAAAAGGAAAAAAATTTAGTTTTTCAGACGGAATTCCTGGCTATGAAAAATGTCACAGAGTGCTGCAAAATTAGAAATGAAGATCAAATAAAAAACTACACCGAAAGCCTGTTCTACAAAACTTAATATCGAAATAGAAAATTGTGCTGGAAATACAACTAACTATAAATGATCATGAAAATAAGATTTTTAAAATAACTTATGTAACAGGCCAAGCGGGCATAATTGGTAATGAATATGCCAACTTGTTAGTCTAAGTGGCGTTACATTAAGAAGAACACACTGAAATTGAAATGGCCTTGGGCGTGTTATCTGTTATCTGTCAACGGAACAAAACACTTTTAAAATGGAAGAATTCATCCAATAATGCGAAATACTATTCAGTTTTGTGTCTAAAAAACCTCATCACACGAGGCAAAGATACTGCAACTGTTTCGTGCTTCAGAGAAATGAAAATCTACGAGTGGTTCCATAATTTCTCAACTTTTTATGTACATTGTCTACAATGTCTAGCAATGTCTACAAAATCTTAGTTGATATTCAAATATTTTTTTCTTTCTGGATATTTCTATACACAGACATCTACCATAATATCCTGACTATATTCTGTAGATTTTAAGTTAAAACACTTTAAATTTTCTTTTAATGCGTATTATACGCCGCTGTGTATTACCTGCTATTAAAAATTATTTTTATGATAAAAATTTGCAAATATCTTTCCTAAATAATAATAGATGGCAGCACCTGCTCATATTTACACAAAACTTTTGTTGTTTGTAAGGAAATATTATTATTTAAATTGAAAGAAATACACCAAATTAAATCTCTATTTTCAAAGTACTGAAAAATGTGATTAAAACCAACATTTGCATATTTATTTCTAACAAGAAATAAATCCTATAAAATCTGGAATGGTGGAAATTTGAAGAATTCTCCATTTGTTTTTCACACTAAGATCGGCAGATGGCGCCACAACTGAAAATTAAAAATTAACACGGAAGCAAATAATAATTTTAAATTAAAATGAAATGATACATTTAAAGGATTCTGAAATGTAACATATTTTTTAATTTAAACATGAGTACAAATAATTTAATTGTATCATTATTGTTTCTGTACTAATTTATGTAAATTTTTAGAATGTATTCTTACTGTTGTGTAATATACAATTCTTCAATCATTCTATCGAAATTTTTACTTTGATAAATTATTTTTTTAACTTAAATAAAATGTTATAATTAAGTAAAAGAGTTTCAAATCAATTTTTTTACACTAGAATATTTTCTATATGTCTTTCATTTCCGTGAATCCTATGAAATTAAAGTGGATGTTTAATCTGCTGGTTATACGCCGCTGCGTTTTATACGATATTTTTGTCTGAAAATATCCTGAAATTCCGACTTGCGAATTATAGGCAGGAAATTAGGGTGCTTCGACCAATTTTGAGGGGTTTAGGGTTACTATTCTGTCGAAGAAGTCGAACCAAATACACCTTGCCTCATTAGTGTGGAATTGGCATTATTCGATTATACGAATACTACCTGAAAGAAAAGAAGATAGCTGGCATTTGCGGCCTTCTTATCTACGGGAATATTATGCATCTACACAATATTTGTGGATCTGACATTCCATGTTAATTTTTTACTACTGTAATAAAAATTAATACACTTCTCCATCAGACATGATGCCGAATAATGGCCGAATGGTACAGCGCTGCTCTTCGGACTGTAGTTCGCGGGTTCGAATCTCGAAGTGGACAGGGATATTCGTAGGCGTTCGGAATCGGCTTTAAGCAGCCTGGTCTCATTAGCCTTCTTGTGTAAAACAGTAGACCGTAACAGTCCAATCCAAACCAACATAAACTTGCACACTCACAATAATAGTCTCTGATTGGCTGATTTGATTCGACTAAAAAAGTTTGCGAACTTAATCACTTAAAACCACAGAACATGTGTCAGACCGTTCTAAATACTCCACAGGTCTATTTTTTAAATATAATTTGTATGAGTCATCGCTTGTTTACTGTTTGTGATCTAGATTTGCGGTAGTTCGGTCTGCAAAGGCATCGATCTGATTAACAGGGGGTCACGTGTTCGAGGCTCGAGACTGTCTATGACCTGCCGTGTTCATTAATGGAGGCTGGGACACGTAAAATAGGTCCGTGGTCGTAATGTCTTCCCAGTTTCGTAATGATACAGCTGCAACTATTAGGCTAACCAGGGGGTTTCCTGCTTGATCCTTGCTTCTAAATACGAGGACATACTTTGCTTGTACGTCACGCTGTAAAAAATAATGTTAGGGGCCTATATGGGCTCCAAAATAAATAAAATATCCAACAAGTAGGCTTGGTAGTGTACAAGACTATAAAAGAAAGTGTCCGCGAATTGGAATTAATAGCTATTAAATTTGTGATCTAAGAAAAGGAAATCTGTTTACAGAAGAGTACTTATTAACAGCCGTTTTCCATAAGGCTATAGATTAATGAAAAGGAAAAAAAACTTTAAACTTAAAAAAAAAAGTTTAAAAAAACTTAATATAAAAGAAAAGTTTTCGCATTGAAAAATTTTGGTTGCAGTTTTCACGTAAAGGATGTTTGAAAATCACATATGGAAATTAGTAACAATTTCTTTTTTTTTTTTTAATGTTATTGAATTATTTGAACATCTTTTCACAAGTTTTTAAATTTCCATATCAGTAGAAGGTAGAATTTTGTCATAACTATTAGCATCTAGGCTTTCATTCAGTGTTTAATAATTAGTGTTATTACTAACTCCATTTACATACTTAATTTTCGTTCTCCGCCCCTCTTAATAAATTAAAACAGGCTCTTCTCTTGTGTGTTAAAGCTTTATTTCATTGGCGCTGGTATTTTCGCAACAAATAGGGAAAACTCGTCAAGCATACTTTTCTTTAATGAGCCTGTCCATTTTCTCCCCAAAACCGATTGACAAAAGAGAAGTTACAGCTTGTAACAATAATATTATCACATATACACATAAAATTGTTTTAAAAAACAAACTTTACGTTTCTTTTGTCATGTTTCCATTCCCCATTGTATATAAAAGCGTGTTTTCCTTGCACAGGATACAGCATTCCTGTTCCAGATCTTTTTCCTTTCTTCCAGTATCCTGTGTACGCTAGATTTTCTTTCTTCCAGACCTGAGTTCCGAATCCTACCAAGAAAATTGGTTTTCTGTATGTCCTGTTATTAAGTAACTAGTCTTAAGTGTAAGTTGCGAGGCAATCTACAGTTACCATTCACTAGCTTCTCAATATAGAATAGGCTCCAGTATGCGCATACTCCTAAGTCATGCCAACTCATTACTCTTAGTTGAATGCATTACCAGTACTAGCAACTCCAGTACTAGAGGGCTTGGCCCAGGGAGTACTGTTGCAAAATCTTCCTGTGAGATCCTGTGAACATACTCCTATTTGGCTAGTGAAGGAAATAGTCGCAAGTTGAAATAAGTATGTAAAATTGGCTCTCACTCTGCCTTGGGATTCGACGAAAACTTAAAATATAGGATAGGCTCACAAATACCAATCAGACATAAGATTCATTTAGACTTTGTTTTATTATCGCGTAATTTATGTACGTAATATTATTTTAATTTTTCAATGTATACAATGTAAAAAGCACAATTTAATGCAGTTAAACCATAATCTTTGATAAATAGATATTATATACAGTATTACAAAAAAATAAATGAAAAATAAGTTTCATGTTATAATTAGTAATTTGGTTTTCTTAAACGACTTTGTTCGCTTTTCTTTTAAAATAAATAAACATAAGAAAAATCAGTTTACGTACTAGGCTACTGTTTATTTCTTTAAAAATAATTTTCCATTTTCACTGATGACAAATCATGAACGGTCAAACTACATTAAACATGTGCTTGAAATGACAGCGATCGTAGCTACTTAGAGTCAGAAAGCAACAATACACAGGTTATTATACTTTCATAGAAATTATCGCCAAATGAAAAAATGTGCCAAACACGAGCCCGTGCGCTGTGACGACTCTTCGAGCTTTAACAGATACCATTCATGTAAGGAGGGGCGTAAATTGGGCGTTCCAACTGAGTGGGCAAAAGTCGAATTAAAAAATTAAAATATGAATGAATCCTCAAAAAATTGGAGAGGCGAAACAGCGAATTTGTTCCTCCTCTAAATATTCTGAAGTTATGGGCATTTGACCCCCCTTGACATATTCAAATTATACCCGTGCCCGTAAGTATTTTGAAATTTCTAAATTAGAAAATAATTTTCTTAATAAAATAAATACTACATATTTTTTCCCCTCTGGAAACCTTAATTATGCTAAAACAAGTAATGTATTTAATTTTACAGAACAATAAAGTCTAATTTAGTAAACTATTAAATTTTTTGGCAGTTAAACATTTTTTAAATTTTAAAACGTCAGATACCTTTATAGATTCTTACCTACTGCTTATAATGTTGCTGACCTTACTTTCAGCGTCTTATGTATTTTAAATTGAATGGTTCTAATTGTGTACTATTATTTTGTATTTCCTTTTGTCAAAGAGTAAACTGAGTGAAAAAAAAATATATATAAAATAAAATAAAATTAAAAAAAAATTATATATTTATAAGGGCTAAAGAAGATATATCTCCTCGTATAAAATTGTAAACATATTGTAACTCTTCTGTTGATTGTGTTTTTCTTTTTCTCTTTCTTTCTCTCTCTTCCCCTTCCTTTACTCTATTGTTGTTTTTTGTAGTATGTATAAGTTATATCTAATTTCATCAGCCAATAATGAATGTAAATTGGTTCACTTATCAAAGCTCATATTGGGGATAAGGGGACTGCGTCCCCAGGTGCCCCAAAACCCAGTATTCCAGTGTCCAGTGTCCAGTGATACCTTTATAGTTTTAGATTTACAAAATGCCAAAGAATATCTTTAATTTAATTAAAAAAAAATTCTTCTTTGTATGCATATTTCGAAATTTATCTTACGGGTAAGTAATATAATCATCATTTTGTGAATATATTTATTATTTATAAACTATGCTGTGTAAAAATACCAAACTAAATAAATTTTCTTAATTCCAAAGATAGTTCGGTCAAGTCACACTGAAACATTAATTTACGATTTGCTTCTTATTATGTTAGAAAATAATAATTGAAAACAGATAAGAATTAAGATAAATCATATAAGATATTAAATATTTATAAAATCTAATACACAGTTCTATCAGTTTTTAAAATTCACAAAAACGATTCTGAACCACAATGGGAAAAAAATTAAAGGTTTATACAACGATTGCATAAAAGCGTTAATGGCTAGAAAAGTTTCAAAGTGCAGCAACAATTAGCAACAATCATTGTGGAATCATCTATATATCGACGTGAAAGTTAAAAATAAAGAAACGATTAAGAGTTAAAGTTAGAGCATAATAAAAGATTATGATTTATGGGAGCATAGAAGGGCAAGGCCGCTTGTGGATTTTCGCTATCCTAAAATTAGAATGAGAAAGCTCTGCAATAATCTGATTATGTATATTATTTCAGGTATTATAAAAAATAATTGAATATTTGGTACATATTTCTTAATTTTCATATTCATGACCCTTCTAATTGTGTCATTACGAAGACAACGTGGAGCTCACGCTAATCCTCTTAGAATTTTATTCTAAGTTTTTTCAATCAAATTGATATTATCAGGAAGCGCAAAAACCAAACCAGTGTTGCAAAAAAACAGCGGGAAGTTGCTCTAATGATTTTTTTCTTATAGATAAATGAGGGTCGAAAAGTAGTGAACGAATTTTTCTTTTACTAATGAACCGGCGGGAGGAAAGCAGTTACTATAATGACAATTTTAAGTAGTTAGTAAAGACTACAGACTAAAATATATAAAGTGTACCAATAAAGTGAGGATGTTGATTTTTGATGAACGTAAAATTAGGGCTAAGTGAACTATAATCGATAAGACTGTTCAATAACAGTTTTGACACGATCGAAAAGTGTATTTTTTAAAAACCGATGTATATTTCTTTTTATTATTATGTAACCTTTTAACAGTACTACCTGTTGCGTGAAAATTGTTATTAGTTATTACTATAGAAGTAACCGCCCTCTTAAAAAAAATAAATAAAAAAAAAATCAAATTTACATCTCTTTCAGAGTAAGAAGGTTTATTCAATGTTTTTTCATTTGAGGAAAGATTTTTAATTTCAGTTTTACTATTTCTAGCTCTCCAGCCTGCGGTGTGGATTTACATAAACAGTGATGGCTTATTATTTTCCAGTCTATGTATTTTCCCTTCAGTTGAAATAGAATGTATTAAATTATGATCAGAGTATTAATTGTTTGTGAAATTGATGAGCCATCTTTCAGTTCCAAAACTGCCTGAATTTAAAAAAAATTGAATAATTGATTGATTTGTACATTTTCAAAAATAATTATATGACCTGAAATTTTCCCAGCATACATTAATGGTGATACCATTGTCCGATCTTTATCTACAGGTGGAAAGTGTGTACTACTCTTGGATTACCGCATAAATACTAATTAGGAAAAAAAAACTAATACGATTTCGATAAAAGAAATAGTTTATACACTTCCACTATCACTTTGAAAGTCATTACCATACTCTTCATTATCACTTTCAGTTGAATCAAAATCAGAACTAGTGAGAGCAGTTTCTAATTTCTATTCAACAAAGAAAAGTTTTTTTTTTTACTACAAATAAATAAAACACGCTCATTTTGTCTACCGTACCACAATCAATAGCTCTTCTGCATTACTACTTTACCGCTGTATTTTATTTTAATTCTTATATTATTAAAATCACAATTTAATATGAATACACACTACGATTGATATGAATTCAACTGCTCTCAATAGATGCAAAAAATTATACTAACCAAGAACAACGTCTCCGGACTCAAATGGTTAAATAGTAAAAATCCGTAAAATACATGCTGTGTGACTTTTAGTAGAATTTTCTTTTAACTTTGGTTTCTTAAAGGCAATGTGGTGCCGTCGATATATAAATATATTTTTCTTTTGGTAATCTTTCAGAAAATACCGTTTTCTTCCGCCATTTTATTTTGGCGACTTTCAGTAAATGGGGTTGTGTGTATGTAATATGTATTTATTGGTAGTTATATGTATTATTATATTTTTAAAGGAGGGTTAGGGGTGAGTAGGAGAGCCCCTCAAAAAATTTGTTTTAAAGAATTTTCTTATTTTTTGTTTTATCATATAGTTCTTAAATAGTCAAAATCTGTAAAATTTATGAGTGTTATTACTTTTGGAGTTTTGTTTTAAGTTTGGTTTCTTAAAAGCCATGTGGTGCCGTCCATGTTTTTTTTTTTGGTGATTTTTCCGAAAACACCATTTTTTGCTGCCATTTTAGATAGCGACTTTCGGAAAATGGTTTTTTTTTTGCCAAGATGGCCAAGAAAAAAAAATGTCGGATGGAAGCTGTGTAGATATTGTATCAGTTCCTATATTTTATTTCGAATAAATAATTGAAAGTTATAATATTTAAAAAAAATCGCTTATCGACATGTATGGTGATTTTACTGTGTCAAAAGTCGAATCAGAAATTACGTTAAGTTGGAACCTCCCCTTCACATCCACCGAAGAAAAAGAAAAGTAATGAATTGCTGTACTAAGCAAAAGGTATAATTTATCAGTTTTGTGTATTTTAAGGTCATTTGTGAATATAAAAAAAATACTGTTTTACAATTCGTTCCCTTGTAGCAATTACAGTAAAACAATACCAGTGTTCCAGACCAAATCTTAAATACATTCATATGTCGTAAAGGCGGAGCCTATTACACATAAATTACGCCTATATACTTATAGGATGCCATCATAGGAATCTGGCAATTAAATATTGAAAAAAAGATTAAATTTTTACGCAGTAAAGACTCGAAGAATTTTTTAAAAATTGTAATTGTAATTTGTCAATAAAAAAATACTATTTTTAAATTCGTTCTCACGTAGCAATAACTGAAAAATATAACCATAGTATGTTGCTGTTATTGCTAATATCAGAGTCCAGCCAGTGCTAGACGAATTCTACAAGTTTTTTCATCCTCAAAAAGTCATGGACTATCACAGGAAAATCTAAAAGTTCGTCGTAGGTTAAACCTAGGCACTTAAGAATATGTGCTGGAGATCCTTAATTATCAAAATTCTTTTCCAAATTGTTTTTCCTCTTTTGTCATTATTTTTTTCTTTATCCTTATACCACGCTCGCCACATTCGATTTCTAGTTTAGGCTCCTGCGGATGTCCCGCCCTCCATTATATATATTATAAATATATATTTTTTCTTTAAAAAAATAAATTTTTTCATCTAAAATTTTTATTTTAATTACATAGAAATTGAATAATGTAATTTTTAAATATTTTATTGTAATTGTATTCTCACCTTATTTGAATTTTTGTACATAATTATAAACCCTACTGCTCACAATTATTATTGTTAATTAAAGCCCGATATTGAAATATGATAAACATCAGAACATTAATTTATAATTTTGCATGATCTGAAACTTTCTCTGAGAAAATTTTGAATAACATCGAACTGTAATAATAATTACTGTAATAATAATTAATGCTACTGTAACAATGTCCTTCAAAGTCGTGTTGGCCCCTGCACTCCTCCCCTTCTAGTTCATGTAAACATATCGTCATTCAAATTTTATTTTTCTGAGCATTGGTATAATGATGGTAGGGATATTTCTCTCTAGAGTTATCCGGGGATAAATCCACCAGATAAGGTTCTCCAAAGTACAGCTTATATCTATATGTTGTGAAGGCGGAGCCTATTACATTTAAATGACGCCTATATGATTACACAGGATTCTATCATCTGGCATTTAATATTGGAAAAAAAAAAACACTTTTTACACTGAAAAGACTTGAAGAATTTTTTAAATAGTAATTGAAAATATTCTGCACAAACTATAGGAAACTTGTAAAAGTATTTGTTTTCATTACAAAATATTTTTCATTAACCCGATTTTGAAATTTGATAAACTTCAGAACTTTAGTTTGTAATTTTGCATGATATGAAACTTTGAGAAAATTTTGAATACCATCGAACTGCATAACTAGGTCAGATAGCAAGGAATTGAAAACTGTTTTCTAACGATAACGTAGTAGTTTTTTGTTTCTTTCTTTGAATTTAAATTTATATTATCTATCAATGAAAATATACCAATAAGCATATACCTTATTCATATACCAAGTTTTAATTTATGTTAAGCTACTGGAATTATAATTTTTATGATAAAGGTTGTAAAAGTAGGACTCGGGAAAGATGACCTAGAAAAGTTTCAAAGTTTAATAAATATACCCTATCAATTTTAGCATCATCACATATCTGTAATAAATTTAATTGATAGGGATAGGCACGTTAAAGTAGACGTGTTGCGGAACAAAATGACAATGCGATCAATTTTGTAGTGATTATGAGTTTTATTGAGTATTTATCGTGGTATCCTTTATTCGTGTGTGTTCCATAATTATACATAGCGCGGTAAAAGTTCTACAAATTTACTAACATAAATAGAGCAGTTATCTTAAGATGTGATTATTATAATATTTATAAGTAGTAGTGTTTTTGAAAAATTAGAATTTAAGGGTACACGCATTTTCTTTAGAAATGCCCAATAATATTAGAGATCGAAGCAATTAAAACAGAACTTATATGAAGTGTAAATATTCAAATTTTTAAGCAAATGTGTAGATTGCATATATGTATGCATCAAACCCCCCACAAAATAAAATTTATTCTTGTACATGTTATTCATTATTCAACACACAAGAGATCATCCTGCACATTGTCCTCATCTGAACAATATTAGGAAATCAGAAATCATCTTATGAAATAACAGTATTAAATTTTAATTACATTTTGCTGAAAACATTTAACTTTTATTGCCAAATTTAATGTTTATCAGTTAAAAAAATGCGAAATATATAATTTGCTTAATATTGTTTGGGCACAATTCTTCCCTCCCGACTCTAAATCAAGTCGAAATTTTTGTGGATGTTTTGTACAACACAAAGATATTCCATCCAGACATTGTTTCCCCTGCGTTTTTTTTTCGACTTTAATTATTGCAGAGTGCGTCATTGTAATAAAATTATATACTCTTAATTAAAGCAAACTGCATAGAAACTGGGCATCTACATTTATGGGCAATTAATCCCTCGACAGTTTATAAAACCAGCACATCCAAATTATTAAAAATTAGACAGTAATGGTTCTAATATTTAAATTTTAAACCATTACACGCATTTATTATACAAGAAAATGATTTCACAAATAGAGCTGGATATCAATATAATATAAATCAAAATAAAGGCACAGATTGTTTGGAGACGGTGAGATTGTGAGAAAATGGTAAGCTACTATGCTTTATCTCCAAGTTGGCGGGGGCACCTATTCTGATGTCAAACCAGTGTTACCAATATGGCTGAGACAATATATAAGTATCGAAAAGAGTTGCACAAGGAGAACCAAACCCCAAAATGATATAAATAGGCATATAGACGTAATTCTGTGGACACGAGAAGATCAGAAGAGAAATTTATGTTGATGAACTTAGGGCTTTATCGCCAAGTTTCCTGGTTACCCTAATCTGATGTCAAAACGAAATTTTCTCCTAAAACTCTACTGTTACTGTTAATTTCGTAAAAAAAAATTCTATAAAATGTTGCCAAAGTTTGGCAATTTTCCGCATGTTTGGTTACTCATTCGGTAAAAAATAAATTGAAATATCACTGATATTTAGAACTCACCATCTTTTAAATCATCCTTCCATTCACCACAGTAAGAATTACCATTGCTTTCAAATACTGCACGTCTTAAGCCATTTTTTTTTGGTGGACATCTTTTCTCTTTATAATCCAGTGATTTCAGTCTTATGAAAGGCATTATTATTGGATCTCCTTATGTAGTATTTGTATCACAAATTTAGAAAAAAAAGAGCCATTATTTATTTATTAGAGGCCATAGCATTGTAAAGATGTTCAAAAGATAACGTCTAAATAATTAGCAGAGAACGAGGCCAAATTACTTTATTTACAAACATCTGAAATTTTGTAGAAGATTTGTAGCAACTGATTAGACAATGTATCCTTGTTTCATGGATTTATAAAACAAATTCATCCAGAACAAGATAGTTTATATCTTAATCATTGACTAAAGATGTATATTGTTTTAGGTTTATACCCCAGCAATAATTCAATAACTTACTTGTAAAATCAAAATGATCCGGCGGTTTTTCAAAGCAAAAATGAAATTTGTTGAAACTGCCATTTAATAAACATGATGTTTGATACTCCTATGATCGCTACAAAAACTGTTTAGTTACTTACATAACTTAATTTAGCTAATGTGATAGGACCAAAGTGCTTTTAGTCGATTAGGGATAATCACCGATTACAGTAACAGAGGATGGCGGGGCAAATTATAGGAAATATATAAAACCATGGATAAAAAAAATTCTTATTTTCAGTTGTTAACAAAACAAGTTTATTTTAACTACAGATAAGTTGTTTAATTATAATTTAGCGCTTTGAGTAAAAATGCATAGACATATTGCATATGCATTTGGAGCAAAAATACATAGACATGGGATGCTACCATATTGCAGTCGATATGACAGGCAAGAAACGGGTAATAATGACGTTGGATGTTGTCATTATGACGCAGAAGTCACCTGTAACATTAAACGACCGCAATGTGGTAGCACCTATTGCGGGGTTACGAGGCTCCCAATTAATTTTGCTTCATATACTGGGTAGACAACGCGGTAATATTCCCGGGAACACATGGAACAGTGAAAACGAAAGTCAGTTCAGCGGATGGACTTTGGTTTTGACCGCATGAAGAACGTAGACACATTTATTGCTCGAGCGGATCATAGGATGCCACCATATTGTGATCGAAATATGTTACAGGCAACTTTCGCGTCATAATGATATCCAAAATAGTCAGCGAAAGGAATTTGGTACCATAAATTTCCCTTTCCGTCGCGTTATAATGACTGCTGGTGCCATCCTTATGATGAAGGGCTAGATTTGTGTGTTGGATGTAGATCCGCAAATAACAGCATCTTATAGAATCATCGATCTTGGTTCAATTTTGTAAAGTACAGTTTTATTAAAGCTTAGATTTTTATTCAAAAGAAGATGTGCTAAGTCTTTACGTGTCTAAGAAAAAGAAGATATATGTATCAATATTAGTGGATTTTCATTTGTGGTCTTGTTCAAACCAAATTAGCTCAACAAGGTCCGCATACCAAACGATAGCTGAATGGGTAACTGAATACTCCACGAAACTGGAATCCATGAGTTCGAATCTGATTGCTAACACGGATGCTTGTACCTGTTTGGAATCGACTTTGGTACAAATGTTGCAGTCTATTTAGAGGTTGTGTATAAAAAAAGACCTTAGTGCGCAAAACCAAATCAAACAGGTCAATGGACGAGCAATACAAAAATAATACTTAGTTATTTAATAATTTAAATATAAGAAAAATGACATTGAGCTATTAAGTATATGTGCTATTAGGTATGTACATCTTTTTACTAGTTTACGTAGTAAATAATAATTTGACTTTTAGCTTTAGTATGGTTGAGTTATCGGTCAAAAGTAGTTCTAGTTACAAAAATTCCTACCTCAATAACAGAACTTACCAAGTAAAAATTAATAACACTCTCTCCTATAAATGCAATATTTTTAGTGGTGTACCCCAAGGTTCCATCATTGGTCCCATGCTCTTACAACTTATACATCAACGACATCTCTCAATACCCTCACACTAACCTTGCAATATTCGCGGACGACACTGCCCTTTTTAGCACCAGCAAAAACCATAAGTATGCTGTAATCGCCAACAATAAACACATCGCTCTTATCACAAAGTGGCTCTCCAAATGGAAAATTGCTTTAAACACCGAAAAGTGTATCGCTGTCATATTTACTAGTAAAAGACCTTCTTCCTACAATAATAACAACATTAAAATCTACAATACTAACATCCCCTAGTCTAACAGAGTCAAGTACCTTGGTATGAGCCTCGATAAAAACCAGGGCTTCGAACCGTAATTTTTTTTGTTCCGGTTTTCGTTCCGGTTCAACTAAAAAATTAATATCGGTTCAGTTCCGGTTTTCCCTCCGCCAAAAATAACTGTTTTCGTTTCAGTTCCAAATGAATAATTTCATTTTATGTATATTCTTATTTGTACTAAAAATATAGTTCTATCATAAACAAAAAATCTAATTCTATCAAAATTTAGAAGATTTTATTCTTTTTTTAATTGGTACACTATGTGAATTGATACAAACAGCAGGTACGATAAGAGCGGCGAGCATTGGCATTGTTATCCATTATCAAAATCGCATTTGACAACTAGGTTCATGATTACCCACATTCGTCGTTTGACTCTCACACCGTGCACTTGGCCTTGCAATAATTATGTAAAAAATATATTATTTATTTAACATATGAAAATTGCCTCTAATTATTAATATATCTTCTAACGTGGTTTCACTGAGATTACTTCTGTTGTCTCGGAGAATAAATTTCAAACCTGAAAACGCTCTTTCAACAAATATCAAAATAGGAAATCGAGAAGCAGTATACATGTAATGATAATTATAAAGTTGACGTTAAATTAGAAAATATTGATAAATTGGTAACAGTAACAAAATGACTGAAAGATATATCGAACCGAAATAAACCGATATTTTTTTCGGTTCAGTTCCGGTTTTCGTTCCGACCAAAATAACGGTTTTTTTCCGGTTTTCGGTTTTCGCTTCAGTTCCGGTTCAAAGCCCTGATAAAAACCTTAGTGGGAAGTATCATATCACCGATATTCGGCAAAAGTTTCGAGCTGCTAAAAGACTTTTATACCCCCTAATTGCTCGAAACAGCTCTTTAAGCTTAGAAAATAAGTTGCTCCTGTATAAAAGTTCCTTTCGCCCTCTCATTTCGTACGCAGATCTGGCCTGGCCATATGCAGCAGTATCCAACATTAAATTACTTCTCAACAGAATGTAACCATCAAAATGATCGCGAATGCACATTGGTATGTTCGGAACATCGACATACACAAAGAATTAAATATCCCCACTCTTCCAAATTTCTACAGACATTTAGCTGAAAATTTTTATAACAACATTAGAAATGATCTCCTCTTGGAATACTTCGACTATGACCATGACGATGCTAGTAATTGTAAGCGGCCCAGAGCCGTACTTTCTCTTTAAATTTTATTTTCTCTTGCCTTTTTTTAAAAATTAAAAAAAAAATAAATAAATAAAAAATAAAAAATAAAAACTTTATACGTGCTTGCACGGTAAAATTTTTTTTTTTAATTTTAAAACTAATACGCTATGAAGTCTTTACTCTTCATAACGGTAAAAAAAAAAAAAAAAAAAAAAAAAAAAAAAAAAAAAAAATTTCCCTATCCTTTCGTTCATTCTCTGAACCCTTACTAGTGTACGCGAGTATTTACTCCCTGACACTAGTCTCATGAAGTTCATGAATAATAGACTCTATCCTTTACTGCTCTCTCTCTCCTTCTGTTTACTAACATTTAGCCGACCTCTACTGACAAGCCACTCAAGAGAAAAAGCCAGCGCCCATGGGGATTTTTACCCAGATGACGCTGATCCCACACTTCTTCCTAATGGTCCTGATGATACATAAATTCTTTGCTATCCCTAAACATCCTTTTATATTAGCTATCCCTAAACTTTCTCTTTTTTTCTTTTATTTTGTTTTCTTGTATTTAATTATTTGTGGAAACTTGATGGGCCAGATTTTTTCATATCTTTAAATGTGTTAACTTACCTAAAAGACCTGCATTCTTCATATAATTTTGTGCTAATTTTAAAAAAGGACACTAGATCATGAATTGGTAACTCTCACCAATTGGGGATAAGGCCTTCGGCCCAGGAACCCCATACAATCTACAACCTGTGCCCGATACATAAATTCGACCGCATCACACACCCGTGATTCATTGGTAAATTAAGCTCCGTGTGCCGATGCAATGATACATCTCTTAGAACACTACCTTTGCAATCGTGCCAGTCCATGTTAATAACACCTTTTCTAACAACAGAACAATAACTGCTGGAGTCCAACAGGGCTCAATTCTCGGTCCAACGTTGTTTAACATCTTTATTAATGATATTCCCAAAACCGACTTAACTTCTCTTGCACTCTATGCTGATGACATGACAATTTTTACTTCTGCCACACACATAGATAGCGTTAGCTCTTACATTTAGTGTCATATCTCTGCTCTGGAAACATGGTTTAATAATTGGAAGATTAAAATAAATCCTGGCAAATGTCAGGCAATTTATTTTCGTCGATCCTTTAAAACTCCTCCGCGGTTGCATTTATACGGCGAGGCGATAAGCTGGGGTGATACTGGAAAATACCTTGGTATCACTCTCGATAAAAGATTAAAATTTAATAAGCATATTAATAAAATTAAAAATTGCATGAATGCCAGAATCTGTGATCTACGTTCACTACTTTACGGTTCCTATCTTTCCAGTAAAAATAATATGCTACTGTGCAAAGCAGTAGTTTTTGCCTCCTGTTACGTACGCCGCTCCTATTTGGTCGTTTGCACCCCATTCCAACATTGAACTTCTTAGAATCCATCATAAAACTCTCTGGAGAATCGCTCAGGCCCCCAGGTATCTTACCTATAAAATTATCTGAAGGAACTTGAATATTGACACTTCAAAAATTATCTGCAGAGACTTCTTCTAAATTTTATGGATGTGTATATAGCTGATCCGATCATAGTCAGACTCCCGGACTATGATCATAGCAAATCTAATCATTGCAAGCGGTAGAGAGCAGCAATGATTATTTAATATGTTAGGTTTTCATCTTCCTTCTTAACTTTTCCCTTACACTGTTCGATCACGCGGACGTCCACTAGATGGCTCCATAGAACCTTTTCTGAGCGTTTATCATCACCAATTTTAAGCTGAACTTAACTTTTTAACTCAACTTATTTTTTTAACTTTATCGTTTTCTTGATATCATTTACTTTTATCTCATACTGTCGCTCAGACTATTTTCATTAATATATAAAATAAAATTGCTTTGTTAATTTCTTAAATAAATTTTCTCATTTTGTCTTTACTTTTTCATCTTTTTATATCTTGATTTTTTCACCCTATTTTAAATCATGCATTTTTTATTTTATTGTTTATCATCTTAAAGACTGGACACTTATGAATTTAATAGCTCCATAACAGGATAGTTCGCTGCTGGTATTCGTACCCATCGGACATGTTTTGTGCTTTCTTCTGCTTCTTTTTGCGTTTTTCGTTTCCGGCACTCGATGAGTGACGGGAACCATCTCTCAGCTAACCGAATGTTGGATTCCCCTTCGGTGGGAATAGTTGCAAGCTCTTCGGACCAAGTTCCGGTCGCATTGATTCAACCTCCACCTTCCATTTTGGAATACAGTGCGTTACAGAAGCCGTTGCCCGAGGATGAAGACTCCGATATGGATGCAAGTGATGAAGAATCTGCAAAAGGGCCTAATGCTTTTGATCTACACATTATCCAGCTCATAGAAAAGGGGATGCTGACTAAACAAGCAGTACAAGAAACCTTCACCACTCGCCCATTCGTTTCCCAGCACTTCCAAGGTGAGTCACAAATTGATAATGAGCGTAAAAAATCTTCCTCTTCTTTACGTGTTACTGAAACTCCTTCTAAAATGATCCGTAATGACGACTTCAATTTCTCGCAATTAAGACATACGGCCAAGCGCCCTGTCTCAACAACAAGTAATGAAAAAGTGAAAACAACTAATAGGTTTTCCAATTTAAAGGAAAAAACTCTATCTGCTCCCACTAACGTTCCCAGTGCTTCGGAACAAGCAAAACCAAAATTGAAGCACATCACAATAGTCAAATTGCCTAATTACCGAGCAATGTTAGGTGAAATCGCAGGAAATCGCGAACGTAAATTTCATGCGAGAGTTGGAAGCGAATTTATTCGCCTAGATCCCCAAACAGAAAATGATCACAGGGCCATTACAAAATTATTAAAGGAAAATAATATTGAAGGATACATTCTTCCCATTGGCGTAGTAAGGCCCATTAAAGTTGTGATCAGAGGCCTCCCCAGAGATATCCCTGTGGAGGAAATTAAGGAAGAATTAATTAAACGTGAATTTCCAGTACTTAAAGTGGCGCAGTTAATCAAACGCAAAACACAGCAGCTCATGCCCTTATTCCAAATTCAACTTACACCTAGTGACATGGCCAAAAAGATTTTTTAGCTTGATGCTCTTTTCTACATTAAAATTTCGGTTGAACGTTACAGGGCCCCCGCCAGAACACAGCAGTGTCACAACTGCCAATTCTGTTGGAAAGGTTCATCGATAAAAAGAAAATATCGATACAAATTTCGGTCGTAACCGCATTTCATTTTATGTAAATATATTGAGTCAGCCATGATATAAATTAACTTCCCGGTAGGCTCCGGGTTTGTCTTGCTTTTGCCTTGTGTTTTATTCTTATGTTAATAAATATGTTGGTAAGCAAAATCGAAGTACTGTGTTTACAATTGCTTTCTTAAATTTGATTTTAATGCCTTGTGTGTAATTTGTTTTGTCGTTCGAGCTGAATGAATCAACATCCATGAAATTTACCCCAACAAATTCTTTCATCAACACTCGGAGAATTGCCTAATGAGATCCCGTTGTGAAAAATGCGCCGAATATCATCAAACCAAGGACTGCCCAAAAGGTGCGGGTAAAATAGAAAAACCAAAGTGCTGCAATTGCGGCGGAGAGCATCCAGCTTCTTATCAAGGATGTCCGAAGTTCCCCAAACCGAAATCAACTATGCCGGAGTTGCTCCGAAGGCTCTCGAGCTCCTTCGCGCATGCGCTTTCAGGCAGCGCGACCTCTCAGGCAATTCTCCCTCCCGTCGCTCCTACGCCTGTAACGGCTCCCCACCCCCCTCTCAACCCATTTCAAGCGTTGTTAATAAATCCACGAACCAGTTAGGAAAAATTGCAGGCCTCCTGCATGAAATTAAACAGATGCTGGGTATACAGAACTTCGATGAAATTGTAGTTAAATTACGAAAAATTAAAGCTAAGATGCTCAAAGCAAAAACCTCTGATTAACGACTTTTGGCGTTCTTCTCTGGTTTCATCCAAGATCCCTCAAGCCCGTAATGGCATTGAATAGGTTTTTGTCAGTTTTCGTATGGAATTGCAACGGAATTAAAAATAGGATTCGTGAGTTCAGGGAATTCGTAAACGAGCGCTCTCCCGATATTGTATTACTACAAGAAACCCATCTCCGACCGGGGGATAAACTCAACATCAAAGATTACACCACATACAGGAATGATTACTCTAGTCCAATTCAAGCCATGAGAGGTACCGCTATTATTATTAAACGTTCTATTCCCCCTCATGTAATTATTCTTCCATCTCTACAAATTATCCACTCTACTGCTATTAATATTAAAATTAATAACGGGTCTGCATTTACCATAATTTCCAATTATATTCCACCATCTCTAAATCCGTGAAGTCCTTGACGATCTCTATGCACTTAGCACAATTAATAATGATACAATAATTTTTGGAGATCTAAATGCTAAGCATAGGGACTGGCATTGTACTTGTAATAATTCTTATGGACAAATGATCATCAATTTTTCTGATAATTCTGACTTTGATATTTTTGCACCTAACGAGTCAACACATCACACTAATGATAGCAGCAGCGTCATCGACTTTGCTCTAATTAAAGGTATTCCAAATTCCATTACTATCGAAACTATATGCGACCTCTCCTCAGATCACAATCCCGTTTTATTAAAAATATTTATTAGTAATAATACTTATACTTTTCGGCCACAAAAATTTATTAATTGGAAGCAATTTAAAGATAATCTAAATTCTAATAATTTTGACCTCCCTAATATTAATAATACTAATGATTTAGAAAATTTTATCAATAAAATCACTACTGATATAAATGACAGTGTTACTTTTGCTTCCACCATCATTCCTGACGCAGACAAACGCCACCATGACAGGCTCTTAAAATTACTAATTAATAACCGCAATCGTGCCAGGAAAGCCTGGCAAAGAAATAAAACGCTGCTTAATAAGAGAATTTTAAATAACGCACAACAAGATCTCAAATATTACATGCACGATAAAGCTAATACCCTATGGGATAATTTTCTAACTTCTCTAGACACTACTGACAATTCCATCTGGAAAGTCGCCAGGCACTTCAAAAATACTTTCACATCTATTCCTCCACTCAAAGATCCGACTTCGAATGTTATTCACTATACAGCGGAGGAAAAATGTAATTTAATCGGCAGCACGCTTGCTCAAAATTTCACTCCTAATCCAGGTTCTGACGTAAACACGACCAATGATGTCAACATTTCGATTTCTACTATTCAAAATTTTAATTCGCCTGACGCTAACGTTCATATTGATTCGGCTACCCTTATCCAAATTATTCGTAAATTACCAAAACGTAAATCCCCTGGAGAAGATAACATCACTAATAATGCTCTCAAACATCTCCCCATTCGATAAACTTATTACTTATATAGCATCATAGATCATATATTTTATTTTAATTACTTTCCAAAATGCTGGAAAAATTCTATCGTTGTCCCTATTTCAAAACCTAAAAAGGATCATTCTTCTCCAGATAATTACAGACCAATTAGTTTATTAAACACTCTTAGCAAAATTACTGAAAAATTTATTCTTGCAGAAATCAACAACCATCTTGAAGAACAAAACATTATTATTCCGTATCAATTTGGATTTCGGAAGAATCTTTCGGCTCCTCATCAAATTTATCGCATTACTGAATTGTTGACAAAAAATAGATTAAATAAACGTTCAGCTGCTGCTGCATTTTTAGATATTGCTCGTGCTTTCGACAAAATCTGGATTGACGCACTCATACACAAACTAGTTAACTATAATTTTTCTAATAACTTAATTAAATTAATTTACTCATATTTAACGGATCGCACTTTTCAAGTAAAAATTTATACTTCCTACTCATCAAAATTTCCTATCCTATCTGGTGTACCACAGGGATCACTTCTCGGCCCTACTTTATTTAATATTTACATAAATGACATCCCTGTTCATCCTACTACTGAACTAGCGATATACGCAGACGACATAGCGATATTTTCATCGAATAAAAATTATAAATTTGCCGTGACTGCAGTCAACAAACACCTAGTTAAAATTTCTGAGTGGCTAGACAGATGGAAAATTAGGATCAACACTAATAAATGCGAAGCCGCTATGTTTACAGCCAGAGAACGTCTTACGTTAACTACAACATATATCAATAACACTCGTATTCCTTGGTCGGATACCGTTAAATACTTAGGAGTAACGTTAGATAAAAACTTAACTTGGAAGCAACATTTTAAAGCTGTTAGAGATAAATACAGAAATGCTAAGCGAGCTGTGTATCCCTTAATTTCTAGCCGAAGCAAAATGACTATTCAAAATAAGTTGCCCGTATACACTTACATCCTTCGTCCAATATTTACCTATGCCGCATCAGCTTGGTCGTATGCAGCAGATACTAATATTAAAATATTAACTGTTATTCAAAATTTAATCTTAAGAGAAATTACTAACTCGCCACGGTACTTTCGCAACAGCGAAATCCCCGAGGAACTTAAGATTCCTAATATTCCAAAATTTATTTATAATCTTTCAACTAAATTTCATTAGAATTTAAACAATGAATTAATAAATAATCTTGTCAACTACGACCCCGCTGATGCTAGCAATTGAAGAAGGCCTTTGGCCATTCTCGCCAGAGATCCTTATTAATTTGTGTTGTCCTTATAAAAAATAAAAAAAATCCACCGAAAAAAATTATAAAAAATGTTAAAAAAAATGTAAGAAAAAAGATTTAAAATGTTTAAAATTGGCCATACATCATTTTTCGTACATTAAATTATTTTTATTTCATGTGTTTTTACTCATTTCTCTCCGTAAACTCTGCAGTACTACTACTTTATTTTGCTATGCACAGTTCGGAAATCCGGCTAACGCTTTTCCCACTGCTACATTTTCGATCTCGTCGGGTTCTGTCCCCGAAGACAAAATTTTACATTCTAAATTAAAATTAATAAAAATTATTTTTTGCGATTATTTTTCATTATTTAGGCCATTTTTGGATTTTTAGAGTAACTTATACATTTTTAAAACATATATTTTATTTTTTCCAAATTTTTTTTTTAACTTTATCGTATCTGATCATTATTACTCAATAAACTAAAATTTATACCACTTAACTAAGTCAATAAAAATGATCGTTATATTTAAAAATTACTATTTGGGCCCTTTTCTGATTTTTAATACAGCTTCTTTATTTTTAAAATTTATATTTTTATTTTTTTCCAAAATTTTTAAATTCTTTCGATTTTGTTCATTAACATTCTAATTTTTCGGCTTATTTTTGTACGGATGTCACTGGCCATAAAAATTATTTATGTTTTACTATCCCTAAACTCTCTACTTTCTAGTTTTGTGTTATGAACTCACGAATCCACCCCACTATCTCTTTGCTCTTTTATGTGTTTATTTTTCGCTCGTTGTCATTTTTGTGCTTACTGACAGAAGCCTCTGCATTGAAGGGCTCGGCCCATATGGTCCAGTTAACCCAGCACCTTTAAAGCCTTTAAAGCTTCATAACAGGAGATAAGGTCTTCGGCCAAGGTACTCCAGTCAACCCTGCAATCACATATATAACATCCATAGAGTTATCATAAGAGAATACACTGCCGTAGGCGATCCCGCTATGATGTTAGAGCGCTTTCCCACTTACCGACACGACAACGTCCGTATCGGCCGGGAAATAATGCGACGACAAAACGGTATCGTGTCGTCTAAAAAGCAGTTTTCCCACTCTACCGATATCGTTTCATTTAAAGATGGCGGTAAGCTAGCACATGTTTTATAATGACTGAAGAGTAGTAACTTTTATAGACTTACTACAACAATTATTGTTAGAAAAGTAAATTTTAACGCTGTTTCATTGCACACATTTTAAAAACATTGGATATTAGGCACCAATTTCTTATATTCTTTCCACCGGTGATATGCTAGTGAAGCTTTGGCTCCGCCTCTTTTTTTGTGAAAGGGTCAATTTAGTATTTGACGTCAGAGTCGCTTTGGCGTAGTGTTAGAGCGTTGCGCTAGCATTTTTCAACCTCGGGTTCGATTCCCGGTGGGTTTTTTTTACTATTTCATTTTAAAAATTTTAATTTTTTTTCTGTAACTCTCTTAAATCTGCTAAAATTCTGGCATCTCTTCTAATAATTAAAATGATTTTTATTTAAAACAATAATATATTAAAAAATACGAATAAAAATATTTTCAATTTTAATGGCTCTTTTCTAGTTTTATGTTATTAATTTTGTCCTTTTCATTTCCCTTTTTAAATTATTTAATTTGAACTATTAACACATTTATCATATCATTTTTTCTTTAGTCACTTTACCTCTTTAAATTTATTAAATAATCTTAAATCAAAATTTGATACACTCAGTCATTTGCTTTCAAAAGCAACAGTATGCGATAAATGAACTTATTAATGATTGCAGATGAGAACTTAATATAACAGATGGGAAATTCAAACAGTAATGATAGCAAATCTGCGATAAAGTTGCATTTTATGATCAAGCAAGCGAGAATAACATAACATAACATTAAAATCTGACCAGAATGTGTCAATTAAATACGTAAGAAATCTAAGTACAAGTAAGTAAAATATTTAATTATATTAATAATGAATTTAAAAATAAAGTCATGTAACAACTGTATTACAAAAATCTAGTTTATTAATCCAAAGCAAACAACGTGAGTAACGATAGCTCTCAAATTGTCGGACCGATTCAAAAGGAGTAGCGCTTGTGGAACGACAAAACTGCCCGATAAACGATATCGGCCTTTCAAAAACGACAAAATCGTCACTGAATCGGTTGGTGGGAAAGCGAGTAGCTCATCTTAGTGCATTTTACTTGCGCCGATGTCGGAAAACGACTGTCGTCTAAGATTTATCGCTGTCGTGTCGGTAAATGGGAAAGCGCTCTTATTCCTTGAGTCCTACATAGAAAGTTGCTCCGCCGGTGTCAGACCACATGAGCTAAATCGCGGTTAGCAGACAATTAGGTTTATCACTCTCATGGCGACTTTATTTTTATAACAATTTTAAAAAAATGGAGCAGTGGTGCTTTTACATGTATTATTAATGCTGTCTCCTTTATTTCTTCTCGGTAACGTCCTAGGTAAGATTCCCTAATAATAATAATAATGCAGACTAAAAATAGCTAAGAAAACATATGTTTTATTCCTCAAGATTGTTTGCCAAATATCATACTACTCCGCTTATGTACATCTCACTAACAACCATATCAAGTTTTCTTTCAGTTAACAGGCAGTTAAGAATGGCACAGTGAGCTGTCTTGGGAAACATAGAAATGTATAAAACTATTAATAAATATAAACAAGAATATGAAAATACTATAAATCACAACCTGGCTGTTTCCCACTTCGGGGGGCCCCCGGAACCAGTTCAGTGGGGACACCAAACGTGGGAGATATCGCCAAATTCTAGAACCCTATTTTCTGGCAAACCTTGCTCTTATTTTCGGACTCTTCCACCACCCTAAATAAGATGGGGGTGTCAATTGTTGCCTTTATTTTAGGGTATTGGGAGAAATGACACGTGATTTGAATATCTGACCCTTATTGGTTCCTGTAACTAACAATACTCCAAGATCGCTATTTGGCTTTTCTATCCAAATTCAGCGTCCATTTCAAGTCTTTGTCCATTTCCGCCGAGCTCTGGAGGTTTATCCATTTTGCTTGAGCTCTTGTGGTATTTTTTTCTTTTTTTTAAATTTAATATTGGAGCCCATACCAATACAACTGAGGGCTTGTGGAGCTCCATTAAGAGATCCCTCCGCACAGTTCGCAAGTGTGAAAATAAATTTGATTCGTACCTTTGTGAATTTATGTGGAAGAAAATGAAAGAAAATCCGAAAGAAGCTTTTCAGGATTTTTTAAACCAGATCAAACATGTATATCAACCAACAACTCAGGATGCTTAAATTATTTTAGCGCTTTATTTATTTTATATTTTATGCTTAATTTTTGAAAAGTAACAAGTCATGTTATAATTCACATTTATATATTTTTATTTACTGCTTTTTGAACTTTATTCAAAATTGTGTCTTAATTTAATACAAAATGAAAAAGAAATATTTTTAAACTATATTATTTTATAGTGTACTACGTTGTTACAATAAGAAAAATTATTTCACTCCCTTACTATCTTTAGAATTTTAAGCTAAAAATTTATTATTTATTTAAAACAATTACTCAGTTCTTATATTTCCATTTTAAGCTAAAAATTTCTAGAAGTAATTTGTAGCGTACTTTATTACTTTTTAATCTTTTGATAGTTTTAAAAATAATTTCATTAAATAATAACCCTATTTTATAAATATAACTAAATATTTTATAAGCATAATTGCCTAAATATAACCAACTAATGCTTATATTTTGCTTAATTAGCACTTATTGCAAAAATTCAGCGCTGTTTACTTTAATAAACAGTACAAAAGCGCCATTAAATGGATTAAAAACTCAAATTTAAATTTGTATTCATCTTAACAAAATTTCAAACCCTCTTTTTGTTCAAAATATGCTTTGAAATTGGGTATAAACTTAATACACAAACTGCAAACATCACTTGGCGACAATTTGGCGATCACTTGTACAAGAACAGCGCCAAAAACATGGCGGCGGGGCCCTCGGAACTGGGAATTTACCCACAACCTTATACGATAAATAATATTAAATCATTATTCATTAATATTTTCCATTTTATATGTATTGCATCAATATTTTACACTTCAAACATTGATTTCAACTGTTATAACGTCGTACAGCCACTAACTGGTATAGCCCTCTAGTGTCCGCAATAATAATTAACTGCTGTCACGATATATGTTTTTATTTACACTTTGTTTCTAAACTTTTTTAAATCATGCTATTAATAACGAAAACAATCATAATTACTTTTCTAGAGTACTGTAATGTATCTATGATAAATCTATCTAATTCTATAGTTACCTTATATAGAACATATTTAATACTAATTTATCAGTTTGAATTAATTCACAAAGATTTATTTTTTGTCTTCAACTTCCTTAGATTAATTGTGTTTATCTAATACTGACACTATCTGTGCAGAGATTGGGTAACAATTATGAAAATTTACCCTTTTAATTGATCTTTAAATATTGCATTTTTCTACCAATTAAAAATATTTCTGGGAATATACTGTGTATTAATTGTAAAAACGTATTGTTTTTACATAAAAATGACTACATATTATTATTATTATTTTGCCATTTTTATTCACAATAAATATAAAGTAAAAAAAT
>CM063507.1:64779430-64791930 GCA_032207245.1 Pardosa pseudoannulata | reverse complement strand
GAAACATCTGGTAAGACCCTAGAAATAGTTTCGCATCGTAAAGAATCAAAACCTCTCATTTTCAGTTCGTAAAATCGAATCCAAACATCTCCGCTCACAACGTACAAAGTTAAAACACATGGCTATCATCTCTCAAAAATTGCATGAAAACATCATTTCACCAACTTTTGCAAAGCTCATTATCCGTGATGAAAAAAAAAAAAATTATAGAAGATACATTTCTTAATATTTGTTTGATATCATTAATTTAGGCAAGTCAGTTAAGAACGAAACTGCAACGTCATAACAATTTAGAAGATTTTAGACAAATGCGCTCTATCGAAAGCTTGGCCTAATATTTTTCTTCGAAAGAATTCCTCTTTCCGAAGGTCACAGCCTCCCTCCCGTCGCTCCTACGCCTGTAACGGCTCCCCACCCCTTTCTCAACCCAGTTCAAGCGTTATTAATGAATCCACGAGCCAGTTAGGAGAAATTGCAGGCCTCCTGCAAGAAATTAAACTGATGTTGGGTATACAGAACTTCGACGAAATTGTAGTTAAATTACGAAAAATTAAAGCGAACAGGCTCAAAGCAAAAACCTTTGAGGAACGACTTTTGGCGTTCTTCTCTGGTTTCATCCAAGATCCCTCCACAGGTCCGTAATGGCATTGAATAGGTTTTTGTTAGTTTTCGCATGGAATTGCAACGGAATTAAAAATAGGATTCGGGAGTTCAGGGAATTCGTAAACGAGCGCTCTCCCAATATTGTATTATTGCAAGAAACCCATCTCCGACCGGGGGATAAACTCAACATAAATTTTTTAACTTTACCGTATCTGATCATTATTACTCAATAAACAAAAATTTATAACACCTAAACTAAGTCCATAAAAATTATCGTTATATTTAAAAATTATTATTTAGGCCCATTTCTGATTTTTAATACAGGTTATTTATTTTTAAATCTTATATTTTATTTTTTCCAAAATTTTTAAATTCTTTCTATTTTGTTCATTATCATTCCAATTTTTCGGCTTATTTTCGTACGGATGTCACTGGCCACAAAAATAATTTATGTTTTACTATCCCTAAACTCTTTACTCTCTAGTATTGTGTTATGAACTCACGAATCCACCCTTCTGTCTCTTTGCTCTTTTATGTGTTTATTTTTCGCTCGTTGTCATTTTTGTGTTTATTGACAGAAGCCTCTGGATTGAAGGGCTCGGCCCATATGGTTCAGTTAACCCAGCACCTTTAAAGCCTTTAAATGTTTAAAATTGGCCATACATCAATTTTCGTATGTTAAATTATTTTTATTATTCCATGTGTATTGCTCAGTTTTCTGCTCTCCTAATGAGGGAGGAGCCTAATATTTAAATCTTCGCATCGTTTTTTCACTTTAACAAATACTTTATTTTGCCTTTCGCCAGCGTGGGCGCGGTGTATGGTGGTTAAGTACGCCGCACGGTTCTATCCCTGACGGTACAAAAATTCAAGAACTTAACTTAAATTATTAAAAATTGTTTTTTGTTTATTTATTATTATTTAGGCCTTTTACGGATTTTTAATGCAATATAATTATTTTTAAAACATTTATTTTTTATTTTTTCAAACTTTTCAATTTTTTCGATTTTGATTTTTAATTCATTATTTTTTGTTTATTTTGTACGGATGTCACTGGCCGCAAAAATATTTTATGTTTTTCAATCACTAAACTCTCTACTCTCGAGTTATTTTGCTACGAATTCACGAATCCACCCTTCTATTTTTTGCTCTTTTATGTGTTTATTTTTCGCTCGTTATCATTTTTGTGCTTCTGACAGAAAACTCTGGATTGAAAGCCCTGTGGCGGTGCTAGCGTCAAGCCACTCATTTATTTAAATCTAAAAAGGTATTTGTTGCACCTGGCAAATGTAAAATGTATCTGTTGAATCTGGCAACAAAAAAGTCATTCCACAAGATGTGGGAATGTGAGCGATGCTGTTCGCTGTGTCAAAGCATTTTATTAAGTTCCTGTAAATAGTGTTATTAAATGTATATAATTTAAAAAGCTGTTTTTCTTGAACTACACTACTGGCACTGCATCCTAGCCGCCAAACTGGTGACCCGTGTGTTTGAATAAGCAGCTTCGCAATGACAAGTGAGTCGACTACTTCAGAGCCGAAACCAGAAGTGGCACGAATTTCCGTAAAGGTACCACCTTTCTGGCGTGAAAACCCGTCAATTTGGTTCGCTCAATTGGAATCCCAATTCATAAACAGTGGGATATCGGAGGATATTACAAAATATCATACGGTGGTCGGAAGTATCGAATCGGAAGTGCTCGCTCAGGTAAGCGATATTATTATTTCTCCTCCGACTGTTGGTTCTTACGAACTTTTGAAGACTCGTTTGATTGCCATCTTCAGTGATTCTGATGAACGCAAGTTTCGAAAGCTTCTCCAGACTGTGGAATTAGGCGATCAACGCCCTTCCACCTTGCTCAGGCAGATGCAAGATTTGGCGGGAAAACATGTGGATGAAAACCTGTTAAAATCCTTATGGTTTCAACGACTTCCCTCTCAAATCACAGCCATCTTAACTACGTCTTCTGAAAACCTCAGTAAATTAGCAATTATGGCAGATAAGATTTCTGACGTAACGTCTAGTAGTGAAGTATGTTCTGCTCAGATGGAAACGAAAGTGCCGGTAGTCCCTAATGATAGCATTGCACATTTGCAGGCTCAGATTAGCGAACTCTCCTTAAAAATTGATCGTATGTCTAAATTTAACAGATCTAGGAGTGCAACTCGTCGCAATCATTCTCGCACTCGATCTCGATCTTCTAACAGGAAAGATGGGGTGTGCTGGTACCACTTTCGTTTTCGCGAAAATGCCAAGAAATGTACCCCACCTTGCGCTTTTAGGCAGGAAAACTAAGAGGCCAGACGTTGATGGCGGCCAACGTTAAAGGCCAGAATAATTGCCGTCTTATAATTCACGATAGGCCATCCGGTCTTAACTTTTTGGTGGATACTGGTGCTGATATTTCTGTCGTACCTCCTACATCCTCAGAGCGTTTGAAACCGAAATCTTTGTTAACCTTGTTGGCGGCAAACGGCTCAAAAATAAATACTTATGGAACACGAAATTTAGCTATTAATATTGGTTTGAGAAGAATTTTTCCATGGTCATTTATAGTAGCCGACGTTTCTCGACCTATATTAGGCGCCGATTTTTTAACATACTATGGCATCATTATTGATTTAAAATCTAAATCTCTTAAAGATAAAAAAACAACCCTAACTTCTATTGGCAAAATTTCCGTAGATAATACGCCATCTATAACTGCTGTTAAGTCATCTATAAATTTTAATGATTTAATTCAGAAATATAATGATATTTTTGATGATGGTGAACGCTTCCCTATTACATTGCAATCTCATAATGTTACTCATGTGATCCAAACCAAAGGTCCACCTGTGGGTGCTAAGGCCCGGCGGTTACCCCCAGAAAAATTAGTAGCAGCCAAACAGGAATTCCAAAATTTAATCCATAAAGGAATCTGTAGTCCTTCTACCAGTTGTTGGGCAAGTCCCTTGGTTATGGTTAAAAAATCTGATGGTTCGTGGAGGCCATGTGGAGACTACAGAGCTCTGAATGCACAAACTGTTCCAGATAAATATCCTATTCGGCATATCCACGATTTCACTTCGTATCTGCACGGTAAAAATGTTTTCACCACCCTTGATCTTAAGCGTGCTTACCATCAAGTACCAATGAATGAAGACGATAAGCAGAAAACTGCTATAATAACCCCTTTCGGTTTATTTCAATTTAACTTTATGACTTTTGGTTTGCGAAATGCTGCTCAAACAATGCAGCGCTTGATGGATAATGCACTTCAAGGACTCGACTTTTGTTTTGTTTACATTGATGACCTTTTAATCGCATCTTCCTCATTGGAAGAACATTTGGATCATTTACGACAAGTTTTTGACCGACTTCGAAAATTTGGTTTGGTTTTGAATCGCGATAAATGTGTTTTTGCGGTTGAACATTTATCATTTCTCGGCCATAGGATTGATAAACATGGAATTACCCCATTGCCCGAAAAAGTGGAAGCTATTGCAAAATTTTCGAAACCAAAAACAGTCCAGGATTTAAGACGTTTTTTAGGCATGTTAAATTTTTTCCGTCGATTTTTGCCTCGGGCGGCAGAAAAGCAATTACCTTTACAAAAAATGTTAGGAAAATGTAAAAAACGGGACAAAACACCTCTTAATTGGACTTCGGAATCAGAACAAGCCTTCCGGGATTGCATTAAAGATCTGGAGGAAGCAACTCATTTAGCTCATCCTAATGCAAACGCAACAATAGTTTTAATGACAGACGCATCGGACAGAGCCATTGGCTGCAGTGTCCAGCAACGCGAGAATGGTTCTTGGAAACCATTAGGATTTTTCTCTCGAAAACTCAGCACGGCTGAGCAAAAGTACAGTGCATACGATCGCGAATTATTGGCTATATTTGCATCTATAAAGTATTTTCGGCATTTACTAGAAGGTACAAAATTTTCCATCTTAACGGATCATAAACCTATTACTTACGCCTTTTCCCAAAAAATTGAGAAATTGTCACCACGTCAGATAAATCATTTGAATTTCATTGCCCAATTTACTGTGGACATCAGGCATATCAGTGGAAAAGACAACGTGGTAGCTGATGCTCTTTCTCGGGTCGAAGTCATTTCCACTTCCCCATTATCTTACGAGGATATTGCTCGTAGCCAGCAAAACGATGAAGAGCTTCATAGTTTACTTCAGCAGCCCACGGACTTGACTATGCGGAAAATACAAGTCCCAAATGGGACTGAAATGCTCTATTGTGATGTTTCTGAAAACGTAATCCGTCCATACATTCCTAAGTGTCACAGATATCAAGTGTTTCGCAGCTTTCATGACCTAGCCCATCCGGGTGTGCGAGCCACAGTCCGGCTCATTTGCAGTCGTTTCGTATGGCCCAACATGAGGCGAGACGTTGTGAATTTTACACGATCTTGTATTGCCTGTCAGAGGTCGAAGATTGTTCGTCATGTTCATTCACCTCTAGCTGAGTTCAAGGTGCCAAATGAGCGATTTTTTTCACATCAACATTGATATCATTGGCCCGCTCCCTCCATCGCAAGGTTTCACATATTGCTTGACAGCAATTGACAGATTTACCAGGTGGCCTGAAGCTATACCTCTGCCTGACATTCGGGCAGAAACAGTCACTCAAGCCTTGTATAGTGGGTGGATTTCCAGATTCGGCGTTCCACAGAGAATCTCCACGGACAGGGGTTCACAATTTACAAGTGAAGTGTTCCATTCGTTGGCAAAAACCTTCGGCATACGTCTCTCGCATACTGTATCTTATCATCCCCAGGCGAATGGTGCAATTGAGAGATGGCATCGAACCTTGAAAGCAGCTATTATGTGTCACACTTCGGTGCACTGGGTAGCAGCTTTACCTGCTGTTCTACTTGGTCTCCGAACGGTATACAAAGAGGATCTGCAGTGCTCCCCGGCTGAAATGGTGTATGGTGAAAATCTTTGTTTACCTTCCCAGTTCTTCGTCCAGCTCGAACCACCAGCTACGGAGAATGGTTTCATAAGAAAGCTAAAAGCTCATATTCAGCAACTGCGACCAACTCCGACATCTAACCACTCTGCAAGATCTACCTTTGTGTACAAGGATCTCAATGTTTGTTCCCATGTCTTCCTGCGAGTGGATGCTGTACATTCATCCTTGTCGCCACCGTACACAGGGCCCTACAAAGTTCTGTCGCGAGCAGATAAAAATTTCATCATACATAAGGATAACAAGAAAGTGACGGTGACTGTCGACAGACTGAAACCAGCTCACCTATTGCCGGACAGTCTTGAAACAACTCCTGGAAGTAAAGTTGAATCTCCTTTGGCCGACACATCATCTCCCATGCCTTTGGAAAAAGAGAAAAAATCTATGCCTGAAAAATTACCGACACGTACTCGTGCTGGTCGGAGGGTGCATTTCCCTGCTAAGTATCAGGATTTTATTTCTTAAAAATTTTAGCAAAATTTCTTTTTCCCAGGAAGGGGGATTCTGTGGCGGTGCTAGCGTCAAGCCACTCATTTATTTAAATCTAAAAAGGTATTTGTTGCACCTGGCAAATGTAAAATGTATCTGTTGAATCTGGCAACAAAAAAGTCATTCCACAAGATGTGGGAATGTGAGCGATGCTGTTCGCTGTGTCAAAGCATTTTATTAAGTTCCTGTAAATAGTGTTATTAAATGTATATAATTTAAAAAGCTGTTTTTCTTGAACTACACTACTGGCACTGCATCCTAGCCGCCAAAGCCCTTAGTCTTCGTGTTGCAAAAAGTAGACCGTAGCGCTCCAAAACCAAACCAATTCTTAAGTATTTTAAATTTGAGGAAAAGAAATTTAAAATCTTTAAAAGGCTTTACTTGATTATTTATGCTTTTTTAAATAGCACTACAATTTTATTGTCTTTGATGTTAATATTAAATTAAAAAATGGATAAAGTTTCTGAAATTAGCTTTAATTTTTAAAGTAATATCCTTATAAATATTTTAAAAATATTATATACTTTTTTTTTTCAAATTAGTCACCAATTTAATCGAAAAATATCGCTGTGAATTGATACAATTAATAAAGTATGCATCTTTGAAGAAAATATTTATAATACCTTGAAAATACAAAACCTTCCCCTTCCCCGAGTTATTTATTAGATAATTATATGCTTTAGATATTTATATGTTTTACGATATTTATATGCTTTATCAAACATTTATTGTAGTTGAACTCTGTGATAATACTCGAAAATTAGCAAAAATTAAAAAGCATTGGTTAATCAACAATCCTTTTAAGGGTATATATGTATTTTTATATACTTTACTTTTTCTAAACTAGTAATATTTAAACAAAAGCAAGCATTTACTTACCAAAAAATGGTCTTCTCAAACCCATAGAGATGAGTTATATGATAATTTGGGGTTTAAATTCTCATCCTTTTTCATCGCATTTGTCGAGATTTTAAGTGAATGTGGATCTTTGGAAACGCTGAAAAATATCTTCTCATTGCAATTAGTTGCTGTATTTTTACAGTGTGGCACAATACAATATTTGTAATATGATTTTTTAATGCCAGACATAGTAAAAAAATTTCTATTATATGTGATACTTTACACAGAAACAAATTTAAAAGTCGCCTTTTAACATGTAAACAGCATAGGCGTTCGGTTTCAACATGAAAGATGACGTCAAAATCTCGGCGGAGGAAAAGTATCATTTTTGAGAGACGTTAAAGAGTCCGCTATAAAACCCATCAGAAATCACTCATTAGACCTCCAAATGAAAGAAAAATAGCTACTGTCCTGTTTACTTTTTTTGTCTTCTATCGTTTAAAATCAAAATTAGAAAACGTGAAAATTTAATGTGAAATATTTAATTGGCTTGCTTTAGCTCGATTACCCTTCTTACCTCCGAACTCGAAATCCTGACCACAGTCACAATAATAATGTAATTCTTTTTCATTTCTATAGACAACATAAATAAATGTTACCACATGCAAACACACACATATATATACACACAAAGTCCATAATTGAACTTCCCCTCTGCCATAGCGCTGAATAGATCAGTATATATAAGTATTATATCACTAATGTATCAGTATTGTATATATTGTGTCAGTATAAATCAGTATTATACGTATGTATCAGTATTAGTAGGATTTCGTACATGTTCTCGAGCAAATTAAATTAGCTTAAGAAGGTGAATACCGGACCCACAGACTAGATACACTCAGACAGTCAACTCCCATAGGCAATAGCGATACGCTTCTGTAACATGGGACTCGCATAGAAAGTAACGCCCTCGGTGTCAGACCATCGGAACTAAAGCATGGTTACCTGATAATTATGTTTATCGCTCTTTTGGCGACTTTTTCTTAATTATTTGAAAAAAAAATTTTGGCGTGGGGGTGCTTTTATACCTTTTTTTTTATTTTAGAAATTAAGCTATCAAAAACAAAACCAATCATAATTGCTTTTCTAGAATACTTTTATGTAGCTCTGTGTTAAATCTCTAATATACTTTATATAGTTAGCTTATATAGAATATATTTAATACAAATTTATCAGTTTATAATTAATTCACAAATGTGTATTCTTTAGTATTCTAATTTCTTTGATTAATTATGTTTATCTAATATTGACACTATTTGTACAGAGATTGAATATCAATTATGAAATTTACCCTTTTAATTGATCTTTAAACATTGCACTTTTCTATAAATTGAAATATTTCTGAGAATATTCTGTGTATTGTTTAAAAGCTTACTGCTTTTACATCAAAATAACTATATGGCATTATTTTGCTATTTTTATTTGCTATCAGATAATATAAAAATTCAAATAAAAAATGGTGTTTTTTTTTATTAAGAAAACAAAAATTGAATACATTTTTTTATTGCAATAATAATAATATTTAAAAAAGTACAAAATTGATTATTATATCCACAAAATTTCATAAGTTCTCTTCATTCTTTCTACTGAATCTAAAACAAAGAAAATACAGATATAAATTTTAATAAATATAAAATTGCAGTATTAACACAAAAATTTCATTAAAATTATTTCATCTCCAATTCTGGATTAGATAAATTGCACAAAAACTTTATGCTTTATTATTTACCCCCTTTTTATGCATATAAATTCAAGTTTAATAAGTTTTTTAGAGATGAAATATTACTAACAGAGTTTTTATTACATGTATAAATATAATTGCTATCTAGTTTTTCAATAGACATAAGAGGATTAATGACTCCTTGATAAATGAATCATTAATCCTCAATGCTTCTATTAAATCATAGAGTAAAAGGAACTTTAAATGCTAATTAGTTTAAAAGTCTAAAGCACATCCATGAACTAGAGTAAAACTGAGGTAGGCTATTCTTAGCTGACAAATAAATTCTTTAAAATGGTTTCTTATTTTACTGATACCAGTGATAGAGCCAGAATTTATTTGCATGGAGGGTTCAAAAGTCTTAATCTAAAGTACAGTGAACAATCAATTTCATAAAAAAAAAGTGATTTCATTACATACACACATACAAAATACATACATATATACATCTTACATTCATAGGTTTGCTTGCATACATAAATATACTATAAAAAAATCAGTAATGCTGTATATAATTTCATTTTACTTGAAAAATATCTTTTAAATTATGCTGTAAGTTTTTAATATTGAATTTGTTTAAATTTGCCTCGTAAATATTGAAGTATATTTAATTTATGCTCCTCAACATACAAGCCAAATTTAAACTAATTTCATTAATAACTTGAAAAATTAAAAGTACATTGAGAAAGAAAAGTCCACAGATTTTTCTCTTTATATTGCTAATTAATCTAGAAATATACAACATATCAAGTTATGTATTAAAACATATACTTATACACTTCATTAATTCCCATTCAAGTTTAAGAAATTTCATTCAAGTATGACTACAAATTCAGTTTGAAATTATAGATGATTGTTGTCCTGCTGAATAATTGGTTTCATAAATTTTCTTTCCTTGTATTTGTTATTCCATTAAATTATATTCCCACAAATAAAATGATTTAATTAATACAATACTTTAATTCAGTTATTACATACTATTAATCATAAAAACTTAATTAACTACTGATCTTGAATAAAAAATATTTACTAAGTTATAAAGCAGAAATACATTTATATTTACCTTCATGATTTTCCATTTCATTGTTCTTTATGATCACAACAGCCCTTTGCAGGCCTTAGCTGCCTAAGTATGTACTCTTTCCAGCATTTAGTATCTACAGCTTCCAATTTCACTTCGAATCTATTCTTTTGACACCTAGGTATTATAATGAGATTTTTGTTGATATTGCATTGTACAAGAAAAGAATTTAATTACACCAAACTTTTTTAAAGTTTCACAACTTATACTTGAATATGTTACTACACATACATGATAAACAACTGAAATATTAAGGCAATTATTTTTAGTCATTCAATGTTTAAAAAAATAATGTTACAATATATATGTATGTATATATATATAAATATATACATACATACATGTACGAAGTTAATTATATTGGTATACAGTAATGAAACTAAAGACTTTTACTAATTACTGAAATAAAACTGATCTAAAAATATTTTAACTTGCCATTAAAGAATATTGTAGAATAAAAATTATTTTCCATTGGTGAGCAAGTTCTCACGATAAAACCCCGATTTTAGAATTAGTGTATATTATTTGTTATTTACCAAAATTGGTGTCAGAGAGTACAAAATAATGCATCAATTTTTAGAAACAATGTATTACGGCTGGTTAACTTTAACATTAGTCACATACATGGATGATGAAATACTGATTCTGAATATTAACTTGCACAGAGTAAAAAATAAACTAACTCAATGTCTCTGAAGCTAAGGACCATAAAATAAATTACATAAATAAGTATTTTAAACCTTAAATAAATTATTTTACTGGTCAGGTGATTTATTTATATTATCCAGGTGAATTATAGCAAATATGATTCATCCGTTTTCTGTGAAAGGTATGTTTGAATGTATATAAAGGGCAAGATTAATATAACAGAAAAAAAAATGTATACTTTAAAAATTTATATTTGAAAATAACTGGGCTGATATAGATGAAAAACACTTAATTTAAATACTTGCAGAGAATGGAATTGCCAAACAGCACTTTGTACATAAATCATTAACATTAAAAAATCTACTTTATTAATAATGTTTTTATGCCACATATTACACAGAAATAATTTTAAGTGTAAAATTTTTTTTTATAAAAATCCCATAGAGTCTTAAGTTTTAGCTTGGTATAAAAATTTATTAAATGTGAATTTTAAACTGCTTACCTCTGAAGATTTAAAGATCATACATTTCTTCTATATAATTTAATCCAAATAACACAGATCCAACAGCTGAAAATATTAAAAGAAACAAATAGAAAGAGCATAAAAAAGTTTATAAATCCCTTTCCCCTGTATTACAACCCTAATAAACTACTTCATAAAACAGCTAAAAGAAAACAAATCATTTAAATTTAAATAAATTAGCGGTAAGAATAATAAAATATAAAAACTCAAATTAAAATGTACGTTTGACAGATATACATCCGATAAACAGAAATTAATAAAATTTTTCTAATATTTACAAACAAAAATGTTATGAAAAAAATCAGTTATTAGCAAAACACAGATACAAAAAATAACAACAAAATGTATAATTTTAAGAAATTTTAAAATATCCGTTAGAACATTTGCTAACAAAAGTAATGAAATTTTGTTGATTTTTCAAATAAAAAGACTAGAAAATTAAAAAGGAATACCAGTTTTTTGCAAACCATGTAAATAATATTCGCAATAAAGTGGTAATAATTCAAACCGTTAAATTCGGTTGACTGGATTTAAATATTGGCCGAAGGTCTTAATTAATATTTATAGGAAATATTTTTCAAACAAAAATGCTATAAAAAAAGGGTACTTATTAGCAAAGCATGCAAATACAGTAGTAAAATGTAGCAGAAAAAGTAATTTTAAAATATCCGTTAGAACATTCGCAAACAAAAAGAAATGAAATTCTTCAGCTTTTTAAAACAAAAATGCTGGAAAATAAAAAAAGGTCAGTTAATAGTTAACATGTAAATAACATTCACAATAAAGTGTTAATATAAGTAATTCAAATCCTTACTTTCGGTTGATTTTATTAATGTACAAAGCACAATCGCTTTCAGTCTCAAAATTTTCCAAGTCCAAAACGACAACAGGGAAAGATTTCTGGTAACCGTTTAGAATCGCCAACGGATTAGGGCATTCAATGTAAGATCACAGACTACATAGCAGCAGACCATCGCCAAGGTCCCAGACCACTGCCAAAGCGCCAATTAGTTCAGATGGTCTGACACCGAGGGCGCGCAAATCTAGGCCGAAGTTGGTTGTCTTTTCGGTTTAGTCTATGACCGGACCGACCGATAGGCAAAAATATCTGACTCCTGTCAGTGAATAGTATGTCAATCACAGCAATGGGCGTGTCGTAATATAACAGCCTTTTGTGGCTTGTAAACTTTCTAAAGAAAATTGATATTAAATAGTAAGTACAGTTTTTTTAGAAATTACTAGTGTATGTGGTACGGAATAACTTGATTTTTAGTATTATTAAAGTTGAGTTATCTATCAGTAGTAGGATAGTTACAAGTACAGTTGGAATTATTTTAATGCTTAAAATCACTATCACTATATTTTAAATGTTTTAAAGTATATATTATAAGAATATACGTAAGAGTTGAATTCTTTCTTCCTGCTTATACACATTAGCTCGTGTAAGTTGAAACGGAGAGTTATATCTCTGTTTTCACGCACATTAATAGCAGATGAAAGTTGGTTGCCGCAAGAATTACGGAAGGGGTCATTTTTGACACGCAGCGAACTTCTAT
>CM063507.1:64770330-64779330 GCA_032207245.1 Pardosa pseudoannulata | reverse complement strand
GGTGTAATTAAATTCTTTTCTTGTACAATGCAATATCAACAAAAATCTCATTATAATACCTAGGTGTCAAAAGAATAGATTCGAAGTGAAATTGGAAGCTGTAGATACTAAATGCTGGAAAGAGTACATACTTAGGCAGCTAAGGCCTGCAAAGGGCTGTTGTGATCATAAAGAACAATGAAATGGAAAATCATGAAGGTAAATATAAATGTATTTCTGCTTTATAACTTAGTAAATATTTTTTATTCAAGATCAGTAGTTAATTAAGTTTTTATGATTAATAGTATGTAATAACTGAATTAAAGTATTGTATTAATTAAATCATTTTATTTGTGGGAATATAATTTAATGGAATAACAAATACAAGGAAAGAAAATTTATGAAACCAATTATTCAGCAGGACAACAATCATCTATAATTTCAAACTGAATTTGTAGTCATACTTGAATGAAATTTCTTAAACTTGAATGGGAATTAATGAAGTGTATAAGTATATGTTTTAATACATAACTTGATATGTTGTATATTTCTAGATTAATTAGCAATATAAAGAGAAAAATCTGTGGACTTTTCTTTCTCAATGTACTTTTAATTTTACAAGTTATTAATGAAATTAGTTTAAATTTGGCTTGTATGTTGAGGAGCATAAATTAAATATACTTCAATATTTACGAGGCAAATTTAAACAAATTCAATATTAAAAACTTACAGCATAATTTAAAAGATATTTTTCAAGTAAAATGAAATTATATACAGCATTACTGATTTTTTTATAGTATATTTATGTATGCAAGCAAACCTATGAATGTAAGATGTATATATGTATGTATTTTGTATGTGTGTATGTAATGAAATCACTTTTTTTTTATGAAATTGATTGTTCACTGTACTTTAGATTAAGACTTTTGAACCCTCCATGCAAATAAATTCTGGCTCTATCACTGGTATCAGTAAAATAAGAAACCATTTTAAAGAATTTATTTGTCAGCTAAGAATAGCCTACCTCAGTTTTACTCTAGTTCATGGATGTGCTTTAGACTTTTAAACTAATTAGCATTTAAAGTTCCTTTTACTCTATGATTTAATAGAAGCATTGAGGATTAATGATTCATTTATCAAGGAGTCATTAATCCTCTTATGTCTATTGAAAAACTAGATAGCAATTATATTTATACATGTAATAAAAACTCTGTTAGTAATATTTCATCTCTAAAAAACTTATTAAACTTGAATTTATATGCATAAAAAGGGGGTAAATAATAAAGCATAAAGTTTTTGTGCAATTTATCTAATCCAGAATTGGAGATGAAATAATTTTAATGAAATTTTTGTGTTAATACTGCAATTTTATATTTATTAAAATTTATATCTGTATTTTCTTTGTTTTAGATTCAGTAGAAAGAATGAAGAGAACTTATGAAATTTTGTGGATATAATAATCAATTTTGTACTTTTTTAAATATTATTATTATTGCAATAAAAAAATGTATTCAATTTTTGTTTTCTTAATAAAAAAAAACACCATTTTTTATTTGAATTTTTATATTATCTGATAGCAAATAAAAATAGCAAAATAATGCCATATAGTTATTTTGATGTAAAAGCAGTAAGCTTTTAAACAATACACAGAATATTCTCAGAAATATTTCAATTTATAGAAAAATGCAATGTTTAAAGATCAATTAAAAGGGTAAATTTCATAATTGATATTCAATCTCTGTACAAATAGTGTCAATATTAGATAAACATAATTAATCAAAGAAATTAGAATACTAAAGAATACACATTTGTGAATTAATTATAAACTGACAAATTTGTATTAAATATATTCTATATAAGCTAACTATATAAAGTATATTAGAGATTTAACACAGAGCTACATAAAAGTATTCTAGAAAAGCAATTATGATTGGTTTTGTTTTTGATAGCTTAATTTCTAAAATAAAAAAAAAGGTATAAAAGCACCCCCACGCCAAAATTTTTTTTTCAAATAATTAAGAAAAAGTCGCCAAAAGAGCGATAAACATAATTATCAGGTAACCATGCTTTAGTTCCGATGGTCTGACACCGAGGGCGTTACTTTCTATGCGAGTCCCATGTTACAGAAGCGTATCGCTATTGCCTATGGGAGTTGACTGTCTGAGTGTATCTAGTCTGTGGGTCCGGTATTCACCTTCTTAAGCTAATTTAATTTGCTCGAGAACATGTACGAAATCCTACTAATACTGATACATACGTATAATACTGATTTATACTGACACAATATATACAATACTGATACATTAGTGATATAATACTTATATATACTGATCTATTCAGCGCTATGGCAGAGGGGAAGTTCAATTATGGACTTTGTGTGTATATATATGTGTGTGTTTGCATGTGGTAACATTTATTTATGTTGTCTATAGAAATGAAAAAGAATTACATTATTATTGTGACTGTGGTCAGGATTTCGAGTTCGGAGGTAAGAAGGGTAATCGAGCTAAAGCAAGCCAATTAAATATTTCACATTAAATTTTCACGTTTTCTAATTTTGATTTTAAACGATAGAAGACAAAAAAAGTAAACAGGACAGTAGCTATTTTTCTTTCATTTGGAGGTCTAATGAGTGATTTCTGATGGGTTTTATAGCGGACTCTTTAACGTCTCTCAAAAATGATACTTTTCCTCCGCCGAGATTTTGACGTCATCTTTCATGTTGAAACCGAACGCCTATGCTGTTTACATGTTAAAAGGCGACTTTTAAATTTGTTTCTGTGTAAAGTATCACATATAATAGAAATTTTTTTACTATGTCTGGCATTAAAAAATCATATTACAAATATTGTATTGTGCCACACTGTAAAAATACAGCAACTAATTGCAATGAGAAGATATTTTTCAGCGTTTCCAAAGATCCACATTCACTTAAAATCTCGACAAATGCGATGAAAAAGGATGAGAATTTAAACCCCAAATTATCATATAACTCATCTCTATGGGTTTGAGAAGACCATTTTTTGGTAAGTAAATGCTTGCTTTTGTTTAAATATTACTAGTTTAGAAAAAGTAAAGTATATAAAAATACATATATACCCTTAAAAGGATTGTTGATTAACCAATGCTTTTTAATTTTTGCTAATTTTCGAGTATTATCACAGAGTTCAACTACAATAAATGTTTGATAAAGCATATAAATATCGTAAAACATATAAATATCTAAAGCATATAATTATCTAATAAATAACTCGGGGAAGGGGAAGGTTTTGTATTTTCAAGGTATTATAAATATTTTCTTCAAAGATGCATACTTTATTAATTGTATCAATTCACAGCGATATTTTTCGATTAAATTGGTGACTAATTTGAAAAAAAAAAGTATATAATATTTTTAAAATATTTATAAGGATATTACTTTAAAAATTAAAGCTAATTTCAGAAACTTTATCCATTTTTTAATTTAATATTAACATCAAAGACAATAAAATTGTAGTGCTATTTAAAAAAGCATAAATAATCAAGTAAAGCCTTTTAAAGATTTTAAATTTCTTTTCCTCAAATTTAAAATACTTAAGAATTGGTTTGGTTTTGGAGCGCTACGGTCTACTTTTTGCAACACGAAGACTAAGGGCTTTGGCGGCTAGGATGCAGTGCCAGTAGTGTAGTTCAAGAAAAACAGCTTTTTAAATTATATACATTTAATAACACTATTTACAGGAACTTAATAAAATGCTTTGACACAGCGAACAGCATCGCTCACATTCCCACATCTTGTGGAATGACTTTTTTGTTGCCAGATTCAACAGATACATTTTACATTTGCCAGGTGCAACAAATACCTTTTTAGATTTAAATAAATGAGTGGCTTGACGCTAGCACCGCCACACCATCCCCCTTCCTGGGAAAAAGAAATTTTGCTAAAATTTTTAAGAAATAAAATCCTGATACTTAGCAGGGAAATGCACCCTCCGACCAGCACGAGTACGTGTCGGTAATTTTTCAGGCATAGATTTTTTCTCTTTTTCCAAAGGCATGGGAGATGATGTGTCGGCCAAAGGAGATTCAACTTTACTTCCAGGAGTTGTTTCAAGACTGTCCGGCAATAGGTGAGCTGGTTTCAGTCTGTCGACAGTCACCGTCACTTTCTTGTTATCCTTATGTATGATGAAATTTTTATCTGCTCGCGACAGAACTTTGTAGGGCCCTGTGTACGGTGGCGACAAGGATGGATGTACAGCATCCACTCGCAGGAAGACATGGGAACAAACATTGAGATCCTTGTACACAAAGGTAGATCTTGCAGAGTGGTTAGATGTCGGAGTTGGTCGCAGTTGCTGAATATGAGCTTTTAGCTTTCTTATGAAACCATTCTCCGTAGCTGGTGGTTCGAGCTGGACGAAGAACTGGGAAGGTAAACAAAGATTTTCACCATACACCATTTCAGCCGGGGAGCACTGCAGATCCTCTTTGTATACCGTTCGGAGACCAAGTAGAACAGCAGGTAAAGCTGCTACCCAGTGCACCGAAGTGTGACACATAATAGCTGCTTTCAAGGTTCGATGCCATCTCTCAATTGCACCATTCGCCTGGGGATGATAAGATACAGTATGCGAGAGACGTATGCCGAAGGTTTTTGCCAACGAATGGAACACTTCACTTGTAAATTGTGAACCCCTGTCCGTGGAGATTCTCTGTGGAACGCCGAATCTGGAAATCCACCCACTATACAAGGCTTGAGTGACTGTTTCTGCCCGAATGTCAGGCAGAGGTATAGCTTCAGGCCACCTGGTAAATCTGTCAATTGCTGTCAAGCAATATGTGAAACCTTGCGATGGAGGGAGCGGGCCAATGATATCAATGTTGATGTGAAAAAAATCGCTCATTTGGCACCTTGAACTCAGCTAGAGGTGAATGAACATGACGAACAATCTTCGACCTCTGACAGGCAATACAAGATCGTGTAAAATTCACAACGTCTCGCCTCATGTTGGGCCATACGAAACGACTGCAAATGAGCCGGACTGTGGCTCGCACACCCGGATGGGGTAGGTCATGAAAGCTGCGAAACACTTGATATCTGTGACACTTAGGAATGTATGGACGGATTACGTTTTCAGAAACATCACAATAGAGCATTTCAGTCCCATTTGGGACTTGTATTTTCCGCATAGTCAAGTCCGTGGGCTGCTGAAGTAAACTATGAAGCTCTTCATCGTTTTGCTGGCTACGAGCAATATCCTAAGATAATGGGGAAGTGGAAATGACTTCGACCCGAGAAAGAGCATCAGCTACCACGTTGTCTTTTCCACTGATATGCCTGATGTCCACAGTAAATTGGGCAATGAAATTCAAATGATTTATCTGACGTGGTGACAATTTCTCAATTTTTTGGGAAAAGGCGTAAGTAATAGGTTTATGATCCGTTAAGATGGAAAATTTTGTACCTTCTAGTAAATGCCGAAAATACTTTATAGATGCAAATATAGCCAATAATTCGCGATCGTATGCACTGTACTTTTGCTCAGCCGTGCTGAGTTTTCGAGAGAAAAATCCTAATGGTTTCCAAGAACCATTCTCGCGTTGCTGGACACTGCAGCCAATGGCTCTGTCCGATGCGTCTGTCATTAAAACTATTGTTGCGTTTGCATTAGGATGAGCTAAATGAGTTGCTTCCTCCAGATCTTTAATGCAATCCCGGAAGGCTTGTTCTGATTCCGAAGTCCAATTAAGAGGTGTTTTGTCCCGTTTTTTACATTTTCCTAACATTTTTTGTAAAGGTAATTGCTTTTCTGCCGCCCGAGGCAAAAATCGACGGAAAAAATTTAACATGCCTAAAAAACGTCTTAAATCCTGGACTGTTTTTGGTTTCGAAAATTTTGCAATAGCTTCCACTTTTTCGGGCAATGGGGTAATTCCATGTTTATCAATCCTATGGCCGAGAAATGATAAATGTTCAACCGCAAAAACACATTTATCGCGATTCAAAACCAAACCAAATTTTCGAAGTCGGTCAAAAACTTGTCGTAAATGATCCAAATGTTCTTCCAATGAGGAAGATGCGATTAAAAGGTCATCAATGTAAACAAAACAAAAGTCGAGTCCTTGAAGTGCATTATCCATCAAGCGCTGCATTGTTTGAGCAGCATTTCGCAAACCAAAAGTCATAAAGTTAAATTGAAATAAACCGAAAGGGGTTATTATAGCAGTTTTCTGCTTATCGTCTTCATTCATTGGTACTTGATGGTAAGCACGCTTAAGATCAAGGGTGGTGAAAACATTTTTACCGTGCAGATACGAAGTGAAATCGTGGATATGCCGAATAGGATATTTATCTGGAACAGTTTGTGCATTCAGAGCTCTGTAGTCTCCACATGGCCTCCACGAACCATCAGATTTTTTAACCATAACCAAGGGACTTGCCCAACAACTGGTAGAAGGACTACAGATTCCTTTATGGATTAAATTTTGGAATTCCTGTTTGGCTGCTACTAATTTTTCTGGGGGTAACCGCCGGGCCTTAGCACCCACAGGTGGACCTTTGGTTTGGATCACATGAGTAACATTATGAGATTGCAATGTAATAGGGAAGCGTTCACCATCATCAAAAATATCATTATATTTCTGAATTAAATCATTAAAATTTATAGATGACTTAACAGCAGTTATAGATGGCGTATTATCTACGGAAATTTTGCCAATAGAAGTTAGGGTTGTTTTTTTTATCTTTAAGAGATTTAGATTTTAAATCAATAATGATGCCATAGTATGTTAAAAAATCGGCGCCTAATATAGGTCGAGAAACGTCGGCTACTATAAATGACCATGGAAAAATTCTTCTCAAACCAATATTAATAGCTAAATTTCGTGTTCCATAAGTATTTATTTTTGAGCCGTTTGCCGCCAACAAGGTTAACAAAGATTTCGGTTTCAAACGCTCTGAGGATGTAGGAGGTACGACAGAAATATCAGCACCAGTATCCACCAAAAAGTTAAGACCGGATGGCCTATCGTGAATTATAAGACGGCAATTATTCTGGCCTTTAACGTTGGCCGCCATCAACGTCTGGCCTCTTAGTTTTCCTGCCTAAAAGCGCAAGGTGGGGTACATTTCTTGGCATTTTCGCGAAAACGAAAGTGGTACCAGCACACCCCATCTTTCCTGTTAGAAGATCGAGATCGAGTGCGAGAATGATTGCGACGAGTTGCACTCCTAGATCTGTTAAATTTAGACATACGATCAATTTTTAAGGAGAGTTCGCTAATCTGAGCCTGCAAATGTGCAATGCTATCATTAGGGACTACCGGCACTTTCGTTTCCATCTGAGCAGAACATACTTCACTACTAGACGTTACGTCAGAAATCTTATCTGCCATTATTGCTAATTTACTGAGGTTTTCAGAAGACGTAGTTAAGATGGCTGTGATTTGAGAGGGAAGTCGTTGAAACCATAAGGATTTTAACAGGTTTTCATCCACATGTTTCCCCGCCAAATCTTGCATCTGCCTGAGCAAGGTGGAAGGGCGTTGATCGCCTAATTCCACAATCTGGAGAAGCTTTCGAAACTTGCGTTCATCAGAATCACTGAAGATGGCAATCAAACGAGTCTTCAAAAGTTCGTAAGAACCAACAGTCGGAGGAGAAATAATAATATCGCTTACCTGAGCGAGCACTTCCGATTCGATACTTCCGACCATCGTATGATATTTTGTAATATCCTCCGATATCCCACTGTTTATGAATTGGGATTCCAATTGAGCGAACCAAATTGACGGGTTTTCACGCCAGAAAGGTGGTACCTTTACGGAAATTCGTGCCACTTCTGGTTTCGGCCCTGAAGTAGTCGACTCACTTGTCATTGCGAAGCTGCTTATTCAAACACACGGGTCACCAGTTTGGCGGCTAGGATGCAGTGCCAGTAGTGTAGTTCAAGAATAACAGCTTTTTAAATTATATACATTTAATAACACTATTTACAGGAACTTAATAAAATGCTTTGACACAGCGAACAGCATCGCTCACATTCCCACATCTTGTGGAATGACTTTTTTGTTGCCAGATTCAACAGATACATTTTACATTTGCCAGGTGCAACAAATACCTTTTTAGATTTAAATAAATGAGTGGCTTGACGCTAGCACCGCCACAGGGCTTTCAATCCAGAGTTTTCTGTCAGAAGCACAAAAATGATAACGAGCGAAAAATAAACACATAAAAGAGCAAAAAATAGAAGGGTGGATTCGTGAATTCGTAGCAAAATAACTCGAGAGTAGAGAGTTTAGTGATTGAAAAACATAAAATATTTTTGCGGCCAGTGACATCCGTACAAAATAAACAAAAAATAATGAATTAAAAATCAAAATCGAAAAAATTGAAAAGTTTGCAAAAATAAAAAATAAATGTTTTAAAAATAATTATATTGCATTAAAAATCCGTAAAAGGCCTAAATAATAATAAATAAACAAAAAACAATTTTAAATAATTTAAGTTAAGTTCTTGAATTTTTGTACCGTCAGGGATAGAACCGTGCGGCGTACTTAACCACCATACACCGCGCCCACGCTGGCGAAAGGCAAAATAAAGTATTTGTTAAAGTGAAAAAACGATGCGAAGATTTAAATATTAGGCTCCTCCCTCATTAGGAGAGCAGAAAACTGAGCAATACACATGGAATAATAAAAATAATTTAACATACGAAAATTGATGTATGGCCAATTTTAAACATTTAAAGGCTTTAAAGGTGCTGGGTTAACTGAACCATATGGGCCGAGCCCTTCAATCCAGAGGCTTCTGTCAATAAACACAAAAATGACAACGAGCGAAAAATAAACACATAAAAGAGCAAAGAGACAGAAGGGTGGATTCGTGAGTTCATAACACAATACTAGAGAGTAAAGAGTTTAGGGATAGTAAAACATAAATTATTTTTGTGGCCAGTGACATCCGTACGAAAATAAGCCGAAAAATTGGAATGATAATGAACAAAATAGAAAGAATTTAAAAATTTTGGAAAAAATAAA
>CM063507.1:64755330-64765330 GCA_032207245.1 Pardosa pseudoannulata | reverse complement strand
ATATTTTTCAAGTAAACTGAAATTACGTATAGCATTACTGATCTGTGTTATGGCATATTTATGTATGCAAGCAAACCTATGGATGTAAGACATATATGTATGTACTTTGCATGCATGTGTATATGTATGTAATGAAATTACTTTTTTTAATGAGATTGGTAGTTCACTGTGCTTTGGATTAAGACTTTTGGACTCGTGCAAATAAATTCTGTCTACCTCAATGGTACCAGTAAAAAAGAAACCATTTTATAGAATTTTTCTGTAAGCTAAGTTGTTATTCACCTTAAATCAGTTTAACTCTAGTTTATAAGTTCTAGTGCAAATCTTATGAAGTGAATGCCTCAGACTATTAAGCTAATAAGCAATTAAATTACATTTTACTCTCTATTACTTAATAGACGTATGATGATTAATGATTCCTTGATAAATGAATCATCTCTCTTATCTTCTTATGCAGATGGCACTTATAGTTATGCTTTTATTAATATTATATCAATAAAACTAGAAAAACATTATTATTAAACTTGAATTCACATGCATAAAAAGGGGGTAAATAATAAAGAATAAAGTGTTTGTGCAATTATCCAATCAAGAATTTGAGCTGCAATAACTTGAATGAAATTTTTATTACAATTCTGCAGTTTTATATAAATTAAAACTTATATCTGTATTTTTTTTTTTGTTTTGTTTTACATTCAGTGGTTCAGTGTAATTCAAAGAACTTATGAAGTTTTGTTGGTATAATAATCAAATTTGTACATTTTTAATTATTATGACTGTAATAAAAAAATTATTTAATTTTTGTTTTCATAGTATAAAAAAAAATCTCTTATCATTTAAAAAATTTTTTTACTTTATATTTATTGTGAATAAAAATGGCAAAATAATAATAATAATATGTAGTCATTTTTATGTAAAAACAATACGTTTTTACAATTAATACACAGTATATTCACAGAAATATTTTTAATTGGTAGAAAAATGCAATATTTAAAGATCAATTAAAAGGGTAAATTTTCATAATTGTTACCCAATCTCTGCACAGATAGTGTCAGTATTAGATAAACACAATTAATCTAAGGAAGTTGAAGACAAAAAATAAATCTTTGTGAATTAATTCAAACTGATAAATTAGTATTAAATATGTTCTATATAAGGTAACTATAGAATTAGATAGATTTATCATAGATACATTACAGTACTCTAGAAAAGTAATTATGATTGTTTTCGTTATTAATAGCATGATTTATAAAAGTTTAGAAACAAAGTGTAAATAAAAACATATATCGTGACAGCAGTTAATTATTATTGCGGACACTAGAGGGCTATACCAGTTAGTGGCTGTACGACGTTATAACAGTTGAAATCCATGTTTGAAGTGTAAAATATTGATGCAATACATATAAAATGGAAAATATTAATGAATAATGATTTAATATTATTTATCGTATAAGGTTGTGGGTAAATTCCCAGTTCCGAGGGCCCCGCCGCCATGTTTTTGGCGCTATTCTTGTACAAGTGATCGCCAAATTGTCGCCAAGTGATGTTTGCAGTTTGTGTATTAAGTTTATACCCAATTTCAAAGCATATTTTGAACAAAAAGAGGGTTTGAAATTTTGTTAAGATGAATACAAATTTAAATTTGAGTTTTTAATCCATTTAATGGCGCTTTTGTACTGTTTATTAAAGTAAACAGCGCTGAATTTTTGCAATAAGTGCTAATTAAGCAAAATATAAGCATTAGTTGGTTATATTTAGGCAATTATGCTTATAAAATATTTAGTTATATTTATAAAATACGGTTGCTATTTAATGAAATTATTTTTAAACTATCAAAAGATTAAAAAGTTATAAAGTACGTTACAAATTACTTCTAGAAATTTTTAGCTTAAAATGGAAATATAAGAACTGAGTAAATGTTTTAAATAAATAATAAATTTTTAGCTTAAAATTCTAAAGATAGTAAGGGAGTGAAATAATTTTTCTTATTGTAACAACGTAGTACACTATAAAATAATATAGTTTAAAAATATTTCTTTTTCATTTTGTATTAAATTAAGACACAATTTTGAATAAAGTTCAAAAAGCAGTAAATAAAAATATATAAATGTGAATTATAACATGACTTGTCACTTTTCAAAAATTAAGCATAAAATATAAAATAAATAAAGCGCTAACCTAATTTAAGTATCCTGAGTTATTGGTGGATATACACGTTTGATCTGGTTTAAAAAATCCTGAAAAGCTTCTTTCGGATTTTCTTTCATTTTCTTCCACATAAATTCACAAAGGTCCGAATCAAATTTATTTTCACACTTGCGAACTGTGCGGAGGGATCTCTTAATTGAGCTCCACAAGCCCTCAATTGTATTGGTATGGGCTCCAATATTAAATTTAAAAAAAGAAAAAAAATACCACAAGAGCTCAAGCAAAATGGATAAACCTCCAGAGCTCGGCGGAAATGGACAAAGGCTTGAAATGGACGCTGAATTTGGATAGAAAAGCCAAATAGCGATCTTGGAGTATTGTTAGTTACAGGAACCAATAAAGGTCAGATATTCAAATCACGTGTCATTTCTCCCAATACCCTAAAATAAAGGCAACAATTGACACCCCCATCTTATTTAGGGTGGTGGAAGAGTCCGAAAATAAGAGCAAGGTTTGCCAGAAAATAGGGTTCTAGAATTTGGCGATATCTCCCACGTTTGGTGTCCCCACTGAACTGGTTCCGGGGGCCCCCCGAAGTGGGAAACAGCCAGGTTGTGATTTATAGTATTTTCATATTCTTGTTTATATTTATTAATAGTTTTATACATTTCTATGTTTCCCAAGACAGCTCACTGTGCCATTCTTAACTGCCTGTTAACTGAAAGAAAACTTGATATGGTTGTTAGTGAGATGTACATAAGCGGAGTAGTATGATATTTGGCAAACAATCTTGAGGAATAAAACATATGTTTTCTTAGCTATTTTTAGTCTGCATTATTATTATTATTAGGGAATCTTACCTAGGACGTTACCGAGAAGAAATAAAGGAGACATCAATAATAATACATGTAAAAGCACCACTGCTCCATTTTTTTAAAATTGTTATAAAAATAAAGTCGCCATGAGAGTGATAAACCTAATTGTCTGCTAACAGCGATTTAGCTCATGTGGTCTGACACCGGCGGAGCCACTTTCTATGTAGGACTCAAGGAATAACATCATAGCGGGATCGCCTACGGCAGTGTATTCTCTTATGATAACTCTATGGATGTTATATATGTGATTGCAGGGTTGACTGGAGTACCTTGGCCGAAGACCTTATCTCCTGTTATGAAGCTTTAAAGGCTTTAAAGGTGCTGGGTTAACTGGACCATATGGGCCGAGCCCTTCAATGCAGAGGCTTCTGTCAGTAAGCACAAAAATGACAACGAGCGAAAAATAAACACATAAAAGAGCAAAGAGATAGTGGGGTGGATTCGTGAGTTCATAACACAAAACTAGAGAGTAGAGAGTTTAGGGATAGTAAAACATAAATAATTTTTATGGCCAGTGACATCCGTACAAAAATAAGCCGAAAAATTAGAATGTTAATGAACAAAATCGAAAGAATTTAAAAATTTTGGAAAAAATAAAAATATAAATTTTAAAAATAAAGAAGCTGTATTAAAAATCAGAAAAGGGCCTAAATAGTAATTTTTAAATATAACGATCATTTTTATTGACTTAAGTGGTATAAATTTTAGTTTATTGAGTAATAATGATCAGATACGATAAAGTTAAAAAAAAATTTGGAAAAAATAAAATATATGTTTTAAAAATGTATAAGTTACTCTAAAAATCCAAAAATGGCCTAAATAATGAAAAATAATCGCAAAAAATAATTTTTATTAATTTTAATTTAGAATGTAAAATTTTGTCTTCGGGGACAGAACCCAACTCCCGACGAGATCGAAAATGTAGCAGTGGGAAAAGCGTTAGCCGGATTTCCGAACTGTGCATAGCAAAATAAAGTAGTAGTACTGCAGAGTTTACGGAGAGAAATGAGTAAAACACATGAAATAAAAATAATTTAGTGTACGAAAAATGATGTATGTCCAATTTTAAACATTTTAAATCTTTTTTCTTACATTTTTTAACATTTTTTATAATTTTTTCGGTGGATTTTTTTTATTTTTTATAAGGACAACACAAATTAATAAGGATCTCTGGCGAGAATGGCCAAAGGCCTTCTTCAATTGCTAGCATCAGCGGGGTCGTAGTTGACAAGATTATTTATTAATTCATTGTTTAAATTCTAATGAAATTTAGTTGAAAGATTATAAATAAATTTTGGAATATTAGGAATCTTAAGTTCCTCGGGGATTTCGCTGTTGCGAAAGTACCGTGGCGAGTTAGTAATTTTTCTTAAGATTAAATTTTGAATAACAGTTAATATTTTAATATTAGTATCTGCTGCATACGACCAAGCTGATGCGGCATAGGTAAATATTGGACGAAGGATGTAAGTGTATACGGGCAACTTATTTTGAATAGTCATTTTGCTTCGGCTAGAAATTAAGGGATACACAGCTCGCTTAGCATTTCTGTATTTATCTCTAACAGCTTTAAAATGTTGCTTCCAAGTTAAGTTTTTATCTAACGTTACTCCTAAGTATTTAACGGTATCCGACCAAGGAATACGAGTGTTATTGATATATATGTTGTAGTTAACGTAAGACGTTCTCTGGCTGTAAACATAGCGGCTTCGCATTTATTAGTGTTGATCCTAATTTTCCATCTGTCTAGCCACTCAGAAATTTTAACTAGGTGTTTGTTGACTGCAGTCACGGCAAATTTATAATTTTTATTCGATGAAAATATCGCTATGTCGTCTGCGTATATCGCTAGTTCAGTAGTAGGATGAACAGGGATGTCATTTATGTAAATATTAAATAAAGTAGGGCCGAGAAGTGATCCCTGTGGTACACCAGATAGGATAGGAAATTTTGATGAGTAGGAAGTATAAATTTTTACTTGAAAAGTGCGATCCGTTAAATATGAGTAAATTAATTTAATTAAGTTATTAGAAAAATTATAGTTAACTAGTTTGTGTATGAGTGCGTCAATCCAGATTTTGTCGAAAGCACGAGCAATATCTAAAAATGCAGCAGCAGCTGAACGTTTATTTAATCTATTTTTTGTCAACAATTCAGTAATGCGATAAATTTGGTGAGGAGCCGAAAGATTCTTCCGAAATCCAAATTGATACCGAATAATAATGTTTTGTTCTTCAAGATGGTTGTTGATTTCTGCAAGAATAAATTTTTCAGTAATTTTGCTAAGAGTGTTTAATAAACTAATTGGTCTGTAATTATCTGGAGAAGAATGATCCTTTTTAGGTTTTGAAATAGGGACAACGATAGAATTTTTCCAGCATTTTGGAAAGTAATTAAAATAAAATATATGATCTATGATGCTATATAAGTAATAAATTTATCGAATGGGGAGATGTTTGAGAGCATTATTAATGATGTTACCTTCTCCAGGGGATTTACGTTTTGGTAATTTACGAATAATTTGGATAAGGGTAGCCGAATCAATATGAACGTTAGCGTCAGGCGAATTAAAATTTTGAATAGTAGAAATCGAAATGTTGACATCATTGGTCGTGTTTACGTCAGAACCTGGATTAGGAGAGAAATTTTGAGCAAGCGTGCTGCCGATTAAATTACATTTTTCCTCCGCTGTATAGTGAATAACATTCGAAGTCGGATCTTTGAGTGGAGGAATAGATGTGAAAGTATTTTTGAAGTGCCTGGCGACTTTCCAGATGGAATTGTCAGTAGTGTCTAGAGAAGTTAGAAAATTATCCCATAGGGTATTAGCTTTATCGTGCATGTAATATTTGAGATCTTGTTGTGCGTTATTTAAAATTCTCTTATTAAGCAGCGTTTTATTTCTTTGCCAGGCTTTCCTGGCACGATTGCGGTTATTAATTAGTAATTTTAAGAGCCTGTCATGGTGGCGTTTGTCTGTGTCAGGAATGATGGTGGAAGCAAAAGTAACACTGTCATTTATATCAGTAGTGATTTTATTGATAAAATTTTCTAAATCATTAGTATTATTAATATTAGGGAGGTCAAAATTATTAGAATTTAGATTATCTTTAAATTGCTTCCAATTAATAAATTTTTGTGGCCGAAAAGTATAAGTATTATTACTAATAAATATTTTTAATAAAACGGGATTGTGATCTGAGGAGAGGTCGCATATAGTTTCGATAGTAATGGAATTTGGAATACCTTTAATTAGAGCAAAGTCGATGACGCTGCTGCTATCATTAGTGTGATGTGTTGACTCGTTAGGTGCAAAAATATCAAAGTCAGAACTATCAGAAAAATTGATGATCATTTGTCCATAAGAATGATTACAAGTACAATGCCAGTCCCTATGCTTAGCGTTTAGATCTCCAAAAATTATTGTATCATTATTAATTGTGCTAAGTGCATAGAGATCGTCAAGGACTTCACGCAGATTTAGAGATGGTGGAATATAATTGGAAATTATGGTAAATGCAGACCCGTTATTAATTTTAATACTAATAGCAGTAGAGTGGATAATTTGTAGAGATGGAAGAATAATTACATGAGGGGGAATAGAACGTTTAATAATAATAGCGGTACCTCTCATGGCTTGAATTGGACTAGAGTAATCATTCCTGTATGTGGTGTAATCTTTGATGTTGAGTTTATCCCCCGGTCGGAGATGGGTTTCTTGTAGTAATACAATATCGGGAGAGCGCTCGTTTACGAATTCCCTGAACTCACGAATCCTATTTTTAATTCCGTTGCAATTCCATACGAAAACTGACAAAAACCTATTCAATGCCATTACGGGCTTGAGGGATCTTGGATGAAACCAGAGAAGAACGCCAAAAGTCGTTAATCAGAGGTTTTTGCTTTGAGCATCTTAGCTTTAATTTTTCGTAATTTAACTACAATTTCATCGAAGTTCTGTATACCCAGCATCTGTTTAATTTCATGCAGGAGGCCTGCAATTTTTCCTAACTGGTTCGTGGATTTATTAACAACGCTTGAAATGGGTTGAGAGGGGGGGGAGCCGTTACAGGCGTAGGAGCGACGGGAGGGAGAATTGCCTGAGAGGTCGCGCTGCCTGAAAGCGCATGCGCGAAGGAGCTCGAGAGCCTTCGGAGCAACTCCGGCATAGTTGATTTCGGTTTGGGGAACTTCGGACATCCTTGATAAGAAGCTGGATGCTCTCCGCCGCAATTGCAGCACTTTGGTTTTTCTATTTTACCCGCACCTTTTGGGCAGTCCTTGGTTTGATGATATTCGGCGCATTTTTCACAACGGGATCTCATTAGGCAATTCTCCGAGTGTTGATGAAAGAATTTGTTGGGGTAAATTTCATGGATGTTGATTCATTCAGCTCGAACGACAAAACAAATTACACACAAGGCATTAAAATCAAATTTAAGAAAGCAATTGTAAACACAGTACTTCGATTTTGCTTACCAACATATTTATTAACATAAGAATAAAACACAAGGCAAAAGCAAGACAAACCCGGAGCCTACCGGGAAGTTAATTTATATCATGGCTGACTCAATATATTTACATAAAATGAAATGCGGTTACGACCGAAATTTGTATCGATATTTTCTTTTTATCGATGAACCTTTCCAACAGAATTGGCAGTTGTGACACTGCTGTGTTCTGGCGGGGGCCCTGTAACGTTCAACCGAAATTTTAATGTAGAAAAGAGCATCAAGCTCAAAAATCTTTTTGGCCATGTCACTAGGTGTAAGTTGAATTTGGAATAAGGGCATGAGCTGCTGTGTTTTGCGTTTGATTAACTGCGCCACTTTAAGTACTGGAAATTCACGTTTAATTAATTCTTCCTTAATTTCCTCCACAGGGATATCTCTGGGGAGGCCTCTGATCACAACTTTAATGGGCCTTACTACGCCAATGGGAAGAATGTATCCTTCAATATTATTTTCCTTTAATAATTTTGTAATGGCCCTGTGATCATTTTCTGTTTGGGGATCTAGGCGAATAAATTCGCTTCCAACTCTCGCATGAAATTTACGTTCGCCATTTCCTGCGATTTCACCTAACATTGCTCGGTAATTAGGCAATTTGACTATTGTGATGTGCTTCAATTTTGGTTTTGCTTGTTCCGAAGCACTGGGAACGTTAGTGGGAGCAGATAGAGTTTTTTCCTTTAAATTGGAAAACCTATTAGTTGTTTTCACTTTTTCATTGCTTGTTGTTGAGACAGGGCGCTTGGCCGTATGTCTTAGGGGTGGGAAATTGAAGTCGTCATTACGACTCTTTTAGGAAAGAGTTTCAGTAACACGTAAAGAAGAGGAAGATTTTTTACGCTCATTATCAATTTGTGACTCACCTTGGAAGTGCTGGGAAACGAATGGGCGAGTGGTGAAGGTTTCTTGTACTGCTTGTTTAGTCAGCATCCCCTTTTCTATGAGCTGGATAATGTGTAGATCAAAAGCATTAGGCCCTTTTGCAGATTCTTCATCACTTGCATCCATATCGGAGTCTTCATCCTCGGGCAACGGCTTCTGTAACGCACTGTATTCCAAAATGGAAGGTGGAGGTTGAATCAATGCGACCGGAACTTGCTCCGAAGAGCTTGCAACTATTCCCACCGAAGGGGAATCCAACATTCGGTTAGCTGAGAGATGGTTCCCGTCACTCATCGAGTGCCGGAAACGAAAAACGCAAAAAGAAGCAGGAGAAAGCACAAAACATGTCCGATGGGTACGAATACCAGCAGCGAACTATCCTGTTATGGAGCTATTAAATTCATAAGTGTCCAGTCTTTAAGATGATAAACAATAAAATAAAAATTGCATGATTTAAAATAGGGTGAAAAAATCAAGATATAAAAAGATGAAAAAGTAATGACAAAATGAGAAAATTTATTTAAGAAATTAACAAAGCAATTTTATTTTATATATTAATGAAAATAGTCTGAGCGACAGTATGAGATAAAAGTAAATGATATCAAGAAAACGATAAAGTTAAAAAAATAAGTTGAGTTAAAAATTAAGTTCAGCTTAAAATTGGTGATGATAAACGCTCAGAAAAGGTTCTATGAAGCCATCTAGTGGACGTCCGCGTGATCGAACAGTGTAAGGGAAAAGTTAAGAAGGAAGATGAAAACCTAACATATTAAATAATCATTGCTGCTCTCTACCGCTTGCAATGATTAGATTTGCTATGATCATAGTCCGGGAGTCTGACTATGATCGGATCAGCTATATACACATCCATAAAATTTAGAAGAAGTCTCTGCAGATAATTTTTGAAGTGTCAATATTCAAGTTCCTTCAGATAATTTTATAGGTAAGATACCTGGGGGCCTGAGCGATTCTCCAGAGAGTTTTATGATGGATTCTAAGAAGTTCAATGTTGGAATGGGGTGCAAACGACCAAATAGGAGCGGCGTACGTAACAGGAGGCAAAAACTACTGCTTTGCACAGTAGCATATTATTTTTACTGGAAAGATAGGAACCGTAAAGTAGTGAACGTAGATCACATATTCTGGCATTCATGCAATTTTTAATTTTATTAATATGCTTATTAAATTTTAATCTTTTATCGAGAGTGATACCAAGGTATTTTCCAGTATCACCCCAGCTTATCGCCTCGCCGTATAAATGCAACCGCGGAGGAGTTTTAAAGGATCGACGAAAATAAATTGCCTGACATTTGCCAGGATTTATTTTAATCTTCCAATTATTAAACCATGTTTCCAGAGCAGAGATATGACACTAAATGTAAGAGCTAACGCTATCTATGTGTGTGGCAGAAGTAAAAATTGTCATGTCATCAGCATAGAGTGCAAGAGAAGTTAAGTCGGTTTTGGGAATATCATTAATAAAGATGTTAAACAACGTTGGACCGAGAATTGAGCCCTGTTGGACTCCAGCAGTTATTGTTCTGTTGTTAGAAAAGGTGTTATTAACACAGACTGGCACGATTG